>WEKX01001782.1:240000-322998 GCA_013390025.1 Pitta sordida | reverse complement strand
TTCCATCTCATTTCTCAATCAACCAGAAACCTTGGTAATTCATGAAGTCAAACAACCAGAGGTATTTCTGGAGTTACCAGGGGACTGTGAGAGGGATTTCCCTTTTTCCCCCACCACCTTCCCACTCCACCCCATCTGATCACACTTAAATCCACTGGAGCACAGTGAAGGGAAAATAAAGTTGTGTGATTTGTTTCTCCAGACTGGAAATGTCCTGTCACCATCCCCAGCCCACTGGTGACAAAGCAGGTTTGTGCTCCCCGTGTTCTGTCACATGCCCGACATTCATCCCCTGGTTTTACTGTGTGCAACAGAGAAATTAATCTTTTAACAAGGGCCTTAAGTCTGCTTTAGGTGTTTATTAAAAAGTTTAGCTAATTAACAGCCCTCCTGCACACTTGAGTGTACAAACAACCCAAGGTAATGCTGCTGTTTGCCTTGTGCTGGGTGATCTGAAGCCCTCAGATCATTTCAGTGTTGCTGATGCTGATTAGGCAGCAGCACCAGTGACCTGGAGGAGTTAAATCTGCACAGTGTTAATGCTAATGTTTACACTAAAATACAAATTAACTTGGTCACAGTGCACTAATAGTGGCATTTAAATAAAACTTAAAAGCTCAACGCACCCATCAGACCAAACCCCAAAATTATTATTTACTCCCCTTTGCCAAGCTGCTCAAGACTCCAAGCCCTCAGTCAGCAGAGATATTTAACTATTACTTCACTGTAAAAAGTCACGACCTTTGTATCAATGATGTCCCCTCTTCCTCCTTGGGATTCCAGGTGACTTGCTCAGGTGAAAGTACTTTTAATCACCTTTAAAACCTGCATGTCCAAATTTCTCAGACTTCAAAAAGACCTGAAATTATTTACATCACTTAATTGGGCCCAAAAGGAACTGGCAGGAGATAGTCCTGAATCACCAGGGCAAGGTGCTTTAGCTCAGCTGACATCAAACAGTAAATTAGGATACAACTTCGAAAAAAAAAAAAATCAGTAAAAAGCATCAGAATGGTCACATATTCCAAATAACTCTCACAATTACTCAACTTCATTAAAAACCCCAAAGCCACACAAGCTTTATTGACATTCAAATACATTGGATTTTTCTCAACAGTTGCCTGGTTTACACCAGTGTTAAAACTGCATGTTGCATTTCTAAAAAAAAACAACAAAACCAAACCAGGACAAGTTCTGTTTTTACAGTTTGGTTGTTTCTGCAGCTGTTTTAAGTCCGTGCTGGCCCAAGCACACACCTGTGCTGGGTGGTAATGTCACAAACACAGCTGACAACACTTAACACAGGGTTGGGTTTTCCCCTCCCTTGCATCAGGAAGGTTTTACTCATTAAACCTTCAGGTAAATTAGAAGTCCTTACCAACAGAGCTCTGTAAGACAGCAACACTCCCAGCTATCAGCAGAGGAAGGAAATTCAAGTGTCTGCTGTCAGTACAGCAAACCCTCTGCTTTTTAATTACCCCATTAATGAAGTTAAAACTCACAACTCCCCTGCAAAACACATGTGAAAACCTGTCACCAGCTACCAGATCTCATTCTTCCCAAAATTAAAACTTTGTCCTACATTCCCCCATTAATTACATTGTCTCCGGCAGCCCAGACATCTCCTGAACACGGGGCAAACCAGAGAATTGCACAATCCGTCAATAAAATAAACGTATTTTCAGCTCCTGTCCATATGACTCAAGTTGTCAGTAAAAACTGCCACCAGCGCTGTGCTTGCAGAAAAATGTCCATAAATGCATTATTGCGACTGGCAGATCGATGTCCATAATAAAAACAAATAGAGTTAACAAGTGCTGCCTTCTCCCAGTTATGCCACGGCTGGGATGCGCTTCCAGCTCCCTCCACAACCTCGGGGAACAGGCATTATGGAGCCAGGCACAAGCACTGCAGGCAGGGATCACTCCAGGGAACCTTTAAAGCATTAAAGGAAATGTTAACGCCTTCAGGATGGGTTTACAAGTTTCACACGTTCGGAATTTGGCACAGGAACAGACCCCCTGCTCTAAAGGATGAGCCATCTGCCCCATTGAGCTGTTGGGGAAGAATTCTTCCCTGTGAGGGTGGTGAGGCACTGGAACGGATTTCCCGGGTGATTCCCCATCCCTGGACGTGTCCAAGGGCAGGTTGGACAGGATTTGGAGCAACCTGGGACAGTGGAAGGTGTCCCTGCCCTTGGCAGGGGGTGACACGAGATGAGCTTTAAGGTGTCTCCAAATCAATCTGGGATTCTCTGATACTGTTCTGTGAAACATAAAATGAGAGATGTTAACAACCAGCAGCAGCAGAATGGCTTTTTCTTTCAAAAAACAAGTTTAATTTAGGCCAGGTGCAGCCCAGGCAGAAGAGCTCACCAGTTAAACACCCCAACACCTCCAATCTGCTCCCACAAAGCCCTTACAGCACCAACACCTGAGCGACCATCTCTCCTGAAACCATCACAAATTGTCACCAGGGGTGGAGGAGAAGGCTCACAGGGAAATTAGGCACTGCCAGAGCAGCCACCACACTGAGGTTTAATTCAGGAGAACCAGGTGTTCTCATTCCTCTAAATCACTAATTACAGAAAAACCACTACAAAAACAGTCCCCATGTCTTTGCCACGTTCTCCTTTGAGTTTTTTGCATTACTGCTCCTTCCAGCTGTTCCCCATGTCACCAAAAATCAGCATAGCCAGGATTCCTCAGGCTCAGCTTTTGCACCTTCTCCAGACTTCCCACAACAAACTTGGCTTAAATCAGCCACCCTGGGCCATCCCAACAACCCTTCCAGAGGGCAGGAGCTTCCCCTCCTGGACACAATCCCCCCAGTGATGCTGTGAGCTGATTCTCTACACGAGTGAGGCA
The DNA here is from genome assembly GCA_013390025.1 of Pitta sordida. NCBI lineage: Eukaryota > Metazoa > Chordata > Aves > Passeriformes > Pittidae > Pitta > Pitta sordida. The sequence goes on along the minus strand of WEKX01001782.1, from coordinate 320,131 downwards.
CTAAACAGCAGTGACAAGTTAATTACAGAGTTATCAGGAGATAAAGGACTCACAGCAACACAAGTTACACTAAAACTACAAGAGTTTCCTATAGAGCTTCTGTTCAGTTGCTGGTGTAATTGGTGTAATTAGCTTGGCATGGATCAGAATGCAGAGAGGAATTGCTAGAGCCACCTCCCCAGCTCACATGGTCACATCTTTTTTCCCCTCCTCTCTCAATCCTGAAGCTCTCGGTAGAGCTGTTTGTAGTTGTTGTATTTCTGTTTGAAAACAAAGCAAACCAAACTTTCAACAGGAAGTATTAAGTCACAGACTAACAACACCCACAAGTAAATAAATAAAACACCTGGCAAGTTTCACATAACTGAATGTTCCCTGCATTCCAGGGGTGGGTTCTGCCCTAGAAGGAAGGAGCTTCACCAAAAACAGCGCAGCCCAACATAAAGGAACTTAAAAGATTAATTAAGTCAGAGAGAGGCAAAAGCTCCAGTGTAAAATTAGGGCCTAAGGAATCAACTTGGGTTTAAACCAAGGTACTTTGTGTCTCTTGTGAGGAGACAGAATGAGCCTGGACACAAGAGTCAGCTGAGAAATGACTGTCACAGTATCAATGTCATTCCTCAGTTCATAAAATAGAGGTTTTCCATGTGAAACACCAGAGACTGCACCTCACCATTTAATAAGAGCTCCACTCCACAAAAATAAAAATACAACTCCCCAACAGGTTTATTTGGGAAGGGTAAAGGAAATTAAATAATTTTTACATTCACTGTGTTTGCAAAACTACATGTTGCATGCAGTTACAATATTGTAATTCTGTATTTTACAACAGCTCCACAGCTTGGCTTGCGTGTCAGTGGGAAAAGGATAATTTACCTTAATATGAATTTGATAATATCAGAGCAGGTCAGCTGGAAGGGACCACAGAGGGTCACCTGCTCCCTGCTCAAGCAGAGTCATCCCAGAGCACATGGCACAGCAATGTGTCCAGCTGCTTCTGGAATATTCCCGGGAAGGAAGGCTCCACACCCTCTCCAGACAACTACTCTGGGAATTATTTCAGGGCTGTTTCATGGAAACCTGCTCTGACCACACACACCAGGGCACTGCCATCCACAAACAGGCAAGGATTGTGTCCAGAGTGTCCTGGAGCTGTGGGAAACTCCCCAACCTCTCTGGACAATTACTTCGGGAACTATTTCGGCGCAGTTTTCTGCTCTGACCACAGGCTGCTGCCATCCACCTACTCCTGCATCACCCCCTCCACGGGACTGCAGCCAGGCGGGTTTGGAGCATCCCCCAAAAAAGAACACGGAACTCTCTGAGCGACCTTTCGGGAAGTATTTCGGAGCAGATCCGAGCTAACCTGCCCTGAGCACGGAAGGCAGGGCACTGCCATTCATCCACCCCCCCCAGCACTGCCGAGTCCACGGAGGGGTCACATCCATCGAGTTCGGGGATACCCCCAGTCAGGGATGCTCTGCACGGGCTGTCGGGGAGTTACTTCGGCGCTGACCTGCTGCTGCCATCCCTCCCTCCATCCTTCTCTCCATCCATCCCTCAACCCGCAGCCACCCGGAGCCCCCCGCACCTTCCCGGTCCCCCGGGGACCCCGATCCCGGCCGAGCCCCGCAAAGCGAAACCATCTGCGAGCGCTCCCCGCATCCCATCCCGTTATCCCAGTTCATCCTATCCATCTTATCCGATCCTATCCCATCCCAGTCCCGGCTCCCCGCGCACCTGCAGCACAGCCCAGCCCGGCTCGGCTCGGCTCGGTCAGGCCGCGCTGCCGGGGCGGAGCCGGGACAGCCCGGAAGGGGAAGAGGCAGAGCCGGGGAAATCCAGGAGCACCGGGACACCCCCCGAGCCCATCCCGGCTTTTATGGCCCGGGCAGGACGGGCACATGATGCCGGGGATAGGGCGCAGCTGTGCCCGGGGCTCGTCCCGCTCACACCTGGGACAGAAACAGGGATTTCTGTCAAATCCCGGCACGGCTGGGAATGTTCTCACCCAGGGACACCTGGGAGCCCCTTCCAGAGCATAAAGGGGCTCCGGGAGAGCTGGAGAGGGACTGGGGACGAGGGATGGAGGGATAGGACACGGGGAATGGCTTCCCACTGCCAGAGGGTTGGATGGGATGCTGGGATGGAATTCTTCCCTGCGAGGAACTAGAATAGAACTCCCGGAGAAGCTGTGGCTGCTCCGTTCCTGGAAGTGTCCAAGGCTGGGTTGGAGCAGCCTGGGATGGTGGAAGGTGTCCCTGCCCAGGGCACTGGGTGGGTTTTAAATTCTCTTCCAGTCCCAGCTGGAATTCTGGGGTTTGCAATGACGGGGGAATTAAAGCGGAGCTCGCAGAGGGAGAAGCATTTGGCCAATGCAATTCCTAGAAGAGGGATTGGAATGTCAGAATTAAACTGGAGCGTGAGGTTCATTTGAGGTCATTAAACACCCTCTCCCCACCCCCCAAAAAAAACCAGGAGAAAAGGTGCAAGTAAAGTTTGCAGCAGGAAACCACTAATTTTCAATCCAGAGAATCTTTCTCCGTCTGAATCTGAGTTACAGCAGCAAAAGTTTTATTAGTTGTGTTGTGTGACTCAAAAACTGCCGTAAAACGGAGGAATCTGCTTGGGAAAGATCGGAACAATTTAAAGGAGTCGTTGCAGAGTTTTAGAAATCCTTCCTTCATCAGAAAAATATGCAAATAAAACAAGTGCAAAATAAACAACCCGTGTGTTAAATCTGATTCTACAAAGCACATAAAATATGGTCCAAAATGCAGAAGTTACCCCAATACAATTAAAAACAGTTTCCCAAGAGCAGCTCACACTGGTATGTTACAGTGCTGGTTTTATAAATAATATTTTTAACGTGACACCAAGTTTTGCTTGTTGTTTTCAGGGCTGTTTGACCTTGGTTCTCCCAAGGAAATGTGAGCAGGGAATGTTTCCCACCCTGTCTTGCTTTCTGTAGTGTCTGCCCAGGCAAAGTGTGACCCAAAAGTAGTTTGAAATTGTTCTCAGATAATAGAAATGTCCACAGAACCTTCGTATCATCCTGGTAATTGCAACCTGCAAACACAGGTAGAGATCAGCTGTGAATCTGTGTGACCTGTGAATTGCAATTAATATAAATATTACAATGAATATAAATACAATTAATATAGTAACAACTATGAATCAAGTTCAGATCTCACGCTATGAGCATTTTATGGAGAGAATTCCATTTAAAGCAGCAAGGAAGGAATAGTGCAATAAAGGAAAGATCTATGAGAAGGTGTGGAATGTTTGGGATAAGTCACAACCAGTTACAGGGTTTGGGTTCGTGGCTTCTTTTTGTGCTTCCAAAGTTCATCTCTGTCTTGGCTTTTCAGTGCAGAGCTGATTCAGACTATTGGGATGCAGTTTGCTAATGAGAAAATGAAGTTTTTCGCTAGTTCTAATGAGGCTCAGATTAATGATCAATTAAAAGGTGCTGTCCATACAAAGGCAATGGCTTATGTGAGGATGTTCTCATCTCTAAATAAAAGACCAGGAAGCTCTGGAAAGGATGGGATACTCTGGAAATATCTGTTATTTTACACACTGCCGAACTGGCTGGAATCTTCTCTCTGTCCTGATATCCGTGTCTCAAAAGTAGCCGGTTCCTGAAACTTTATTAGAAGTGGGAACTTGCCCAAAATACATATTAATCTTTTCTGCCTCCTCTCCCAAGGTGATTTCCTTATTGCCTGGAGCATGAAAATTGATTATCTTTAATATGATTTTAGTTTGCATTATAACAGGCTTGAATAGGGAATGTAAAATATCCAGGCTTCCTTAAATCCTGCCATCCTGGGCTTTGCTGGTGGATCCACAAGTTACGTGTTTGCACTATAAAGGGATGTTTCTCTGCACTGTTTCAAACTTTGCTGCATTGGAACTTTATTGAGTGTCAATTATTTCTGTTTATAAATGAGGTAAAAGACGGAACTTTTGATCAGTTTTCGCTCTGCCCTCAGGACTCTGAATATCTTACTCGAATTTCTAACCCTTCTCCTGGCCAGATTTGGGTCTTTGTTACTTTAAGTATAATTTCAATCACTGAACTTTTGGATTTCCACCTGATTTGTCCTTGAACAACGACAACATCTCTTATTAGATCTGTCATTGGTCAATGATGTTAGTGTCAACACAACATATATATATTTGTATATGCATTTATCATATTTCATGTATTTAGGCCTGTTCCTACTCCTACACTTGATTTGCCTCATCAGCCTTATTTATTAAATTAGCTCTGAGGGCCACAAAATGTTAATTTTCTCCTTAGAAGGTTCCACCATTGTGAGACATCCAGTCTCACTCACTAATCCTGAAGTTTATGAAGGAATTTTCGTAACACTGATCCTGTCAGAAGGTACAAAATTTCTAAGCTGTTTTCCAAGTCATGTCCCATATCTTTGTTTTTCATTCCAGGGTTTTATTTTATTTAAGTCTCCCAGCTTTTGTTTTATTTAAGTCTGTTGCCTGTAAGGCGTTGTGTTTCCTTTCAGTTCTTTATTTGTCGTGAGTTGCTCATTTCATGTGGCCCTTTTAGGTAGAGGATGGTGTTTTCCCAGGGCTGGAACATCTGTCTGGAGTTGTTCAGCACATGAATTTGAATCCAAATAAACCAAGGCTTAAACCAGCCCATGAACTCTGAGGCCAAAGAGTGTGATGGGGTGAGGTGGAAAACTAAAAATGGAGGGGTTTATGAAATGCCTTGAGAGATGAACTCACAAATATTTCAGGCTGGATTAAATTCCTTGTTCGGGACTAACCTCTGGAAGCATCTACTGTGCTGCAACATCTGCTGTGGAGGAGAGACTTGGGCACTGGAGCTGGAACTACCCAGGAACAGATGGAATCTCAGGGAAGGCGCAGGATTGAAAATTGCTGTGATTTGGACCTCACTTGTAGATCCTTAATATCCCCACAGGGGAAATTGTCAGATTGGAGGACGGGCGTAATGTATTTGTGTGTCTGTGCTTTACTGAGTCAGAATCTGGCCTCCATCACTTCCTCTGCTCCCCTGACCTCCCCTCAGCTGCAGGAGTGGGACCTGGGGTGATTTCACTTCGATGAGTAAATAAGTCTTGCCTTTCACATTTAGAATCACCAGGAAAAGAAAAAAAAAAAAAAAAAAGGGCTGGATGAAACTAGAGACTGATTTTGTTTGCCAAGGCTCTTGTGTTTTCTCAACAGCAGGAATGTGTCCTGCAAATTTAAACCTGGAAATACTCATGTCCATACGGAGATGGGGGTTTGGGCATGGCTTGGGCTTTAACTGGCCCTGAAGGAGAGTGTGTTTAGGTGGAAACACCCTGAATCTGGTTTCTTAATAGGTTTTTAATCATGAAAGTTGTCTCTTACACCAAACCTTTGTTTGCAGCATGTTGTGGGAGTTTGTCCTTGTGCTTTAATTGATAGGAAATGTTGGGAAGGATTTGGATCACTGGGAAGTGGAGCTTGGTGTGTGCAAGGAGTTACATTTTGGTGGGCTGGGATGTGATCTGTGTGTTATAAAAGAGATCTAAAATTCTTCTTAAGAACCTTCTTCATTTTCTGGGGCTCATCCTTCAATCTGGGTTTGAGCAGTTGGGAGATTTCAAATCTCCACAATTCTTTAAATTCGAGGGAATTCAGATAAAAATCTGTACTTTTAAAATTGCCACCACCTTTGAAATAGTTTCTCACCCTCACTAATAAATCCTTTTTTCCCCACTTCACTCCCCCAAACATTCTTCAGGTTGTTTGATTCCACTTCTAAATGTGGAAACACGGGCTCATCTCTATTGAAAAAAACAAAGACCAAACTTGGAGTTGGGATACATTGAGCAGGAATACAAGTGGTTCCTGTGCTGGGAGAGGAAGGAAATTGGGTGGTTCGAAGCGTAGAATTACTGGTAAGTTCAGAAAAATGTATTTTAGTAGGCAGAGCGTTTTCAGTACTCATGAAGAAGCTTGGGATTGGGAGAAATATGATTTCCTGTAATCAAGGTGCTGGGAGTTGTTTGCCAGCCACTAATGCCCTTAGGGAAATCTCGTGTAAATGGAAGGGATATTAGCAGAGATTGGCTTCATTTTCTTTAGGGCAAAACCATAAAAAGTTAGGGTGTTTCATATGCCCGACTTCAGGTGCTTTAGTTATCTTCTGGCTTCTCTGTTCCAGAGGTTGTTGGAAAATGTTTCGGCAATATTGGTCAAACCAACCTGTATAAATTTTAGCTGTTGTGCTACAGAGAAATTTGTGTGGTAAAAAGGCTTATAAATGTTAAGTAAGAGGAATTTTGGGGTCAATAGGAGCCCTGATAAATCTCCTGCTAAATGAAGCATGCCTGGAGTCCCATATTTAGTGGAGCTATTGCCAAATTCCAGCCAGGCTCAAGCATTTCCAATAATTGTTACAGCAAAATTTGCAGCATAGATTTTTTTTCCTATTGACACATGAAGCATATTTGCAACAAAACACATCCTTCAAGGGCTGGGTTGTTGTAGCCTGGTTAGAGATGAGCCCAGCATTGTAATGATCGTAAATTACTTGAGAAATCATAGAATCCTTGAAGGGTTTGTGTGGGAAGGGGCCTGAAATATCATCTAATTCAACCCCCTGCTGTGGGCAGGGACACCTCCCACTGTCCCAGGCTGCTCCAACCTGGCCTTGGACACTTCCAGGGATCCAGGGGCAGCCACAGCTTCTCTGGGAATTCTGTTCTAGTCCCTCACTACCCTCACAGGGAACAATTCCCTCCAAATATCCCATCTAAACCTTGCCCTCCTCCAGCTCAAAGCCATTCCCCCTTGTCCTGTCACACCAGGCTCCTATGAAAATATTCTTAATAATTACAAGTGTTTTGTTTTTATTTAATGAAGATTCCTCCTTGCCTTCCCACCTATGCCGTGGGGAGGTGCCAAGAATTACTGTGCCACTGCATCCACAAAACTGTCACCATCCATCCTTTTGTAGGGACAGACTCGCTCCCGCATGAGCCCCTGCCTTTACTGGGAGGAACTGGGAGTTAAATCGAGTTAATTCCGTCTGGACTTTCTAACCAAGGCAGTGCAGGGGCACCGTGGAGTCACAGATTGTATCCTGAGGAGTGAATCCACTCAGAGCTGGTCCCAACGCCCCTCTTGCACAGGAGGAAATGGATATTAGAGTTGCTGGCTTGAAACGTGCGCTCAAATGCACTGGGAGTTTGATACTATTTTTCAAGCTGCCAAATAGATAATGTCAGAACGTTTCTGAAATGGGATCCTCACATCAAGATATACGGCACCAATCAGCTCACATCAGGCAAAGTACAGCGGAAAGCCGCGGATGGAGGAGGCTACGAGAGAATTTCCATTTTCATTCCCTATGTCAACAGCTTTGTAACTTACCTAGTAGATTGTTTTATGTTTTCCAGACATATTCTCAGTAGACCACAAACACTACATTCAGCTCAGCCTTCAGAACCCAAAGAATTAGATATGCTGTAGTTTATGAAATGGATGTTTATGAAAGTATCCTTTGTTTGAATTGCTCAAAAAACCCAACATGAATTCAAACTTTGACAGCGTAAGCAGAAAATAAGAGGGCCATAGTGATCTCCCAAATGTAGCCTTAACTATTGAGGTTCTCATATTGAAAATGCAATTTTCTGTCTGGATGTTTATGAATGTCTTCAAATTCCCTTTCATAATAGCCCCTTTTTGACAGGCCTTTTTCAACTCTGAAATATGAGAAGAAAGGTTGCTGCTGAATGTAGCACATGCCATTACAGGAGGTGCACCTCTGTCCCTCAAGCCAAGCGTGCTCCTTGGGAAGTCAGGGATGATATATTTGTGGGGAGGAGGTTGCAGGGCTCAGGATCCAGGGCAGAAAAGCAGGAATCTTTTACTGAATCGCACTGAGTTCGGGTGCAAAAAATACAGTGTGACACTTTGGGGAGCCTGTCTATGCAAAATGTATGAATTGGGTGTGATTTTATAAACGGTGGGTTTAACTCCAGCCTCACGTGATCTTCCAAACCTCATCACACAGACACTGAGGAACAGTCACAACTGTTCTTACTGAGCTACTCTCCACAGGTAGGAATGGGGTTTGTTGTGGGGAGCATCTAAATTAAAGGAATCACTTTCCCCTGGTGACCCTTCCCTGGTGGCACCCCAGCCCTGGGGTCCCCACCATGAAAAGGACTTGTTGGAATGAGTCCAGAGGGGACCACAAAAGTCATCACAGGGCTGGAGCTGCTCTGCTCTGGAGCCAGGCTGGGAGAGCTGGGGGGGTTCACCTGGGGAACAGAAGGATCCAGGAAAACCTTGGAGACCCTTCCAGAGCCTAAATGGGCTCCAGGAGAGCTGGAGAGGGACTGGGGACAAGGACTGGAGGGACAGGACAAGGGGAATGGCCCTAAGCTGAGGGAGGGTGGGTTTATATCAGATATTATTTTAGATATTATGAATTGATTCTTGGTTTTGAGAGTGGGGAGACCCTGGCACAGGTTGCCCGGAGGGGTTGTGGCCTCACAAAGCCTGACTGGGAGCTCTCTACATATTCTCTAAAGAAATAATATTTAAACAGTGTTTCTCAGGGGATTAGGAAGGCAAAGGGGAAAGCAGGAGGAAGTGCAGCTCCTTGCCAAGCAGCACTCCCCCCAAAAAGCTGCAACCCCATCCAACTGCACTCCCGTGCAGCCTCAGTGCTGGACTGGGGCACTGTCTTCACTTCTTGTGTCTTTTATTACCATTTTTGCATAAACACAATTTTCACTGTGAGGACAGTAGAATTCTGCAGTAATCTAAAGTGCTGTGAAAAAGTTTATCTTCTTTTTTTTCCTTTTAATTATCTGTATAACCTGAATTTTCTCACACCAGTGGTGGGACCTACCCAGGGTTCCTGTCCCTCACAGTGATCTTGACTTGGACCTGGGTTCAGCTCCCCATTCAAACAGCAGCCAAAATATAGAATAGATGAATATATGAAATATTTTATAAACATAAAAATGGGTGAAATTTTGTGCCTGTCCTCAGAAGGTGCTGATGTCCAGGCTCGGAGCACAGGAGCTGCTGGTTAATGGGATCCATGGTGGAGCAGTTCTGGGAAGTCCCCTATGCTGGACCTGCCTGTGTCCCCACACCTCCTGGGAGGTGACATCCCTCCAGAGTGCTCCTGAGGCCTCAGTCCAGCAAATCCAGGTGGCAGGTGCTCAGCTGGGCTGGGATGATCCCATGTGCCCATTCACGTAGGCAAATGAATTCCGCGTTCAGCTCCCGAGGTGGGTTTAATAATAAATGTTAAAATACCAACTGACCTGCAGGAGGAGACAAAAAAATAGTTTGTGACATTAAACACCTTGCCATGAAATAATTCAGGTTAACCTGGGGCAGATTTTAAACATAAGCAGGTCCCTGGGTGGTGAAGTTAGAGATGCCCACCCTGAGAGGGTCGGGCAGCTGCTGGACCCTCCGTGTGCTCCCAGCTCCGACAGCACGAGGTGGGGGCAAAGGCAGCTCCAGAACCAGCCTGAGGAATAAGGAAGGAGGTTTGCCAGTCAAAAGAAAGGTAACATTCCTGACAGTGCTGTGCCAGGAGTCAGGAGGAGCCAGGGAACAAGTGCTCCCTCTCCTGAATTTGAATGTTGTGTCCAAAAATCCCCAAATTCCTCTGCTCTCAGGATGCTCCCTCCAAACCACTGCCATCCCCTGCCTGCTTTGGCTTTTTCTGGCTTTATGGAAACACAGCCCAGTAAAATGGTTGAATAGTTTTATTCTGCTCTGGAACACGGGGCAGGGATCGTTTGGATTCGTTTATTGTTTCAACACTGGGCAAATACAAACGTTTCTCTTGCGTTGGAGGATATTTTTTTTTTTAGCTGTTGTTTTATTTCGCTTCAAGCTCCCAACGCATTCTTCCCAGAATTTCCAAGCTCGTTTTCTTTTTATTTATTTATTTATTTTTTAAGGGTATCCTGTCACTTTTTAAATACAGTCTTTTCATGTTGCCAGTGGATTGCTTTGATCTGCAGATGAGACGCAGTTTCCTCAGCACTGAACTTTGCCAAGAGTTCCGAGTGTATCTGAGACCGAGCCCGTCAGGATCCGAAAAGCGAGAACATAAAATGCCTGACAGGACTTTCCAAAGCAATCTCTTCCCATTGTCTGTAAAACAAAAAGCCCGGGACGAGGCGTCTGTTGTTTTTTTGGTGGCATGAAAGTGAATGGAGGGAAAAGGAACCCAGTTTGATGGGCGTGTTCTTTGGTTTTATTTATGGAGTAAGAGCTGGGAAATAAAGTTGTATTCCTCTTTCTCTGTGGCACATGTCCATGACCAAGGGGGGAGCTTGGAGCATGGAGGGGTAGCTGGGGGGGACACAAACTGCCCCTGAATTGGTCTTAAAAAATAAATCTTGAAAAGAGCAATGTACAGCGATGCTGTGGGACCCTAAAATCCAACCCATCCCTCTTCCCCAGCTCCAGGGGCAGCCCCAGCTGCTCAGGACATTCCTCCGGCAGGTTTGGAGACCCCTGAGGTTGGGGACAGCCCGGCGTCCCTGGGGAGCCGGTTCTGCAGCTCCTCTGCCCTCCCAGCGAAGGCGTTTCTCCTGAAAATCCAGAGCTTTTGGTGCCTCTCGGTGCCTAAGTTCGGGAAACACACACATCCCTCGAGGGGAAATGGGCTATTTTGGTCAATTCATGCCGAATTACGTAGTGGGTGGTTGGAAGAGGCAGCCCAACATTATTCTCATAAATACCATAGTTCCCTCAGATTCGGCTGAGTGATTCTTTTTAGCTGAACTGCTACTCGAATTCTACAGCATATTCCAGGGAATAAGTAAATAAAACACCATTCATGCCATGGGATCAGCATACTAATTTATGGCCAGATCTGAAGCCTTTTCCCAAGGCAAAATACAATTAAAGCCAGGCAGAACTTGACCCGGGTGAGCACTTCAGCATTTGATCTGTGAATTTGACTTTTCTGCATTTTTATTATTTTTATACAGTAGTAAAAGTCTCTCCTGCTGGTGATTTTACATTGTGCTGGATATTGAATTCCTTGCAGCAAAGGCCTCACCTCTTGAAACTTAATCTTATCTAGTGTGCTGTCTAAAGAACTTAATTCTTATTGGGATAACAAGTTTAAAAATATATATTTTTAAAGCACATCCGTGACATTTTTGTTAACCTGGTTCTAACGGTGATCCAGCAGGAACAGCAGAGGATGAAAAGCAAGGAACAGGCTGAGATCTAATCTGACCCAACTCATTGATTCCCTCTCTGACCTTGGGGAAGCCTTTTGACCTGCCTGGGCCTCAGTCAACTCAGCTGGAAAATTGGGTAAAGAGCGAAGCCTGTTAGAAAACCATCTTCAATTTGAACAAAGATTTCCTGGAGACTCAAAAAAAGTGAGTGTAGTCATTTGGTACAGACATAATTGATTGTGGAGTGCACAAGAATAACATCCTGAGCCGTGGGATCCCACGGATGACATCTCATTCGTCCTGTGGTGGCTGGGTGGTCTCTGCATCCACTTTTCCTGTCTCCGGAGCTGTGTTTTCCCTTTCTTGGTGTTAGTCTGGCTGTGTCTGCCCTTGGTAGGAGTGTGGCAACAATATTGCACGAGCTTAAGATGGTGGTGGAGAATTATTATTATTCCTGTCTGGATCAGTGAAGTGAAGTAAATTCTTGTCCCCTGGATTTAGCATGGCCTGGAGTGGCTTCAGATGCTTCTGGGTCAATAAAATAACATTGAAATCATGGATTTGCTCAGAATTCATAGGTTTGGGTTGGAAGGGACCTCAAAGACCATCCTGTTCCACCCCCTGCCATGGGCAGGGACACCTCCCACTATCCCAGGTTGTTCCAACACTCCCAGGGATCCAGGGGCAGCCACAGCTTCTCTGGGCACCCTGTGCCAGGGCCTCCCCACCCTCTGAGATTCTCCTGAAGCTTTCCAGCCTGTCTTGGCTCTCCCAAGGCAGGATTCCTGCCATCAGCCTGGGCCCAGCAGTGCCTGTAATTACCGAGCGGAAGGTTCCGGCTGCAATCCCCACAGGCAGCCAACATCCATCAGCGAGGCCCCGTTTGCTCCGCAGGGCGCACACGCTCTTCCCAAAGCTGCGAGCGCGGGGTTGGCTTTGCCCACATCCCCTCGTGGAGCCGTTCATCCAGCCCGGGCACCATCCGGAGGGCTGGGAGTCCCTCTCAGGGAGCCAAGGGCACTGCCATGGCATGTGGAGCTGGCAGCGGCTCCGGCCGCGTGTGCGGCGCTCCCGACTCTCACGGAGCTGGCACTGTTTGTCCTGGGCGAGGGCCAGCTCCTCTCAGCTGTGCCAGCACGTTTAAACCAGCCCGGACTTACTAATCTATTCTCCGTGACCCACACGCTGGAAAAATGACCATTTCCTTTCCCCAATTCCCACATCTGCTATTTGTTTTCCTCTCTTTGCCTTGCCGAGATTTGGGAAGGAGTTCAGGAATGTGAGGCGCTATTCAAACCCGGGCTGACCTCAGATACTGAGTGGCATTTATCTGGCAAGGCTTGGAGGTAAATAGTGAAGGGGAAGCAGACAGGGTTCTTCACTTCCATGTGTGTATTTCTAAATTTTTTTTAAAAAATAAAAAGAACAATTTTGTTCTAAAATATTACCAAGAGTAGGAGGGACCTGGTGTTTCCAATGGAAATTAGTAAATCCTGCTCTGCCAGTTAATTGGCTCTGTCGTTATCCTTCCATGAAATAGTCTAAACTTGAACATTAATATTAGGTGCAAACACTTAAAAAAAGTAACTTCTGCTAGTCCAAATGAAATTACTAGGTGAGAATGAGATTTATGTTGGAATAAAATCATCACTGTGCCTCATATAACATAATATATCTCTATATTTTGCATCACTGAAAAAAAGAACTCCAGGCTCTGCTCACTTTAGAAGTCCAGGCAGGAAAAATAAAAATTAACTTGAAAATATTTAGTATTTTTAATGGAATATTCTGAAAACATACGTTTTGTTTCTTTTTTTTTAAAGATATATTTAGCAAGGAAATTTGAAAAGCAGTAGAAAAATATCGTGTGGAAGCAAAATCTGGTCAGAATTTGCATAAAAACACAAAATACTGGAGCTGGAGAGGGGCTGGAGGATGTGCAATAACCAAGAATTCACCTTTTTTTCCCCAAATAAAAACATTTGTTAGACACCCCTAAATGCATTTTTGTGCCATCCTTTTTAATCACAATGAAACAATTTTAATTTTTTTTAGGCATATGGAGATATTTCTGCACCCTTGGAAAAAAGAGCAGTAAAACCAGTCACATCTTGGGAGAGATAAACTTATTAAGGAAGACGAAGGGGAAATTTCAACTTTGATGCTTCCCTGCCTTTTTTGTTGTAACAACTCCACCAAAGTTCAGTGTCAAAGTAGAAACTGGAGGCTAAAATTGGGATCTGGGTGTGTTGGGATCTGCTGGGCTTGCAAGGCTGAGCAGAATTGCAGGAATTACACCCCAAAAATTGATGGGGTTAATATCAAGAACCTGAAATAAATGTGTACTTATGGAATTAAAGGGAAAGGTATTTTGAAAGAGCTGATTCAACCCACTGTGGTGCTTCTTTTTAGCTTAATGGCCAGGAATGAGGAGCTGGATTTTTCCGGCTTTTCAGGCACATGTTCCTTCCAGGAATGAGAAGTGGATGGTAGGAATGGGCTGGACAGTAATGGGAGTGAGTGTGACCAGTGACAAGTGACACCTCCTGCCTTGTCCTCTCCTCTGAGGTACCACATGTACCATCAAAGTCCTCAAAGAGCCCTGAAAGCTTTCAGTTGTTCATATTTAATCTGCTGTTATCACTGTCGCGTTTTGCTTTTGCCCCCGGCCACATTTCCCTCCGCCATCGAGCACCTTTGTTTAAGGTTGTTTCCCCCCAGATAGATCAAGTTGCATTTTTCCCAGTTTAGTGTCATTTGGCACCGTTCAGTAAAGAGACTGGGCTTTGAAATCCCCTCCTGATCCCTGGTGCCACCCACTCTGGCAGAGATGAAAAGTGCCATGAGCTCATCCGCGGATGGCGCTGGCTCTGCCCACGGCGGAGCTCTGGATCCAAGCTCAGGCTGATAAGGTTCCCTTTCATGTGCAGGAAGGGAAAACCCAAGGCTCTGGTGGAATGACTCCCCCGTTGTGGCTGGGAGACCCTGCACAGTGTCAGCAGATAGAGCCTGGCTGTGCTTCAAAGGGCTGTGACGGTGACAACGGCAACTCGGGGCCCGTGGCCTCGGTGGGGAGACCTCTGTCCATCCTCAGCCAGGCACCACATGGGCACACAGTGTCTGAAATACAGATTGTTTTGGAGTGGTGCTCATAAATGGAGATGTTTGAGGCAGAGTGGAAGGGAGAATTGTAGTTAGAAAGTGATCAAAAATTCACAATTTTGGTAGGAAATGAATGCAAACATTCTGACTAAGGAAATAATTCTTTTCTCCATTTCAATAGAATCATAGAAAAGTTTGACTTAACATGGACCTAAAAGCTGATCTCATTCCACCTTCCATGGGAAGGGATACCTTCCTCTATCCCAGGCTGCTCCAACCTGGCCTTGGACACTCCCAGGGATCCAGGGGCAGCCACAGCTTCTCTGGCAATTCTATTCCAGTCTCTCCCCACCTCACAGCCGAGAATTCCATCCCTGTCCTCTGGCAGTGGGATCCATTCCCTGTGTCCTGTCTCTCCATCCCTTGTCCCCAGTCCCTCTCCAGCTCTCCTGGGGCCCCTTTAGGCTCTGGAAGGGGCTCCAAGGTTTGCCTGGATCCTTCTCTCCAGGTGAACCCCCCCAGCTCTCCCAGCCTGGCTCCACAAGGCAGACAAAGAGAAATTCTGAGTTATTTGTAGTCGATGCAGTTCGTGATGACAAAGTCACTGCATAGAGGGAAGTTGTGCATCCTAATTTTCTTCACCTTCTTGCTGTCTCTAGATTTACCTGTCATTACCTGTTGGTCTGTAATATTTTTTTTTCCCTGCAGGGACACTTTTCTGTGCATTTCAACAGCACCACAACTGCAGTAGGGACAGTCCTGGCTGATGCTCAACTGGATTTAATTCAGTGAGTTTTGTAAATACTTCTGTTGTTTCTTTTTGACATGTCAGTGGGTTTATGTTTCTTTAAGAATGTGGCAGGAGATTCATCACAGTGAGAGTGTCCCTTTATAAGCTGGAGCAAAGGGGGTATAGAGAGAGCCAATAAGTTTGTTAGTGCAACTAAAACAACAACAAAAAAAGGCAAAAATGGAGAATAAAATACATTTAAATACTTTAGTTTCTTCAGACTGACTGTCTTCAGCTTATGAGCTAATTGAGGAGAATGGAAGCATAAAAGCATTTCTTGTTATAGTTGGAGAAGTAATTAATTGATCATATGTTGTTCCTTTGGCAATTACGTGATATTCCCCTGTTAATCTTCTGAATCCTTTTGTGTCAGGATAAACATCCAACATCTCTGCTGTTTTCCAAAGTGGGTAAGTGAGGTCCTTTTTCTCCTCTTAGGGACCTATGGCTGGGTTTGACCAAGGTTTTCCAGGATTTTTTGCCATTTCCAGGATGCTGAAGAACTCCGAAGTCCGGAGACTTTTTCCATAATTAAACTCGGTGCAAAACAGGGGAAGATCTTCATCCCACTCTTTGTATTCCTCTAAAATCTGTTGCCATGGGAGCTGGCAGTGCGTAGCCAGGTGCTGGAAATGGGGAGTGTTACGTTACGTTTGCCCTGTAGCCACTGGAGGGTCCCTTAAAATAAAGTCGCCTTTTATCTTTGCTTTCTGAATAAACATAAAACTAGATTTTTAGTGCAAAATCCTGATTTCAAGGTTATTGATGCCAGACTAAATTAATACAGTCTGTGCGATAGCACACAAAATCCCCAGCAAAGCCGGGGATACTCCTGTCTTTTGAAAGCTTGACATTTGTTTTTCATAATGAACTTAAAGGTCACCAGCTACAGATGAATCAGGATACCTGCTCGAGTTTACATTTACATGCATTTTATTTTATTCCCAGGTGCACTTTTTATGAGATCCATCACTGGAATAAAACTGTAGCGCTCTCCTATTATCCGGGTTTGATAGTCTAGAAGAGTTATCAACCTGCTGCCTTTAGGAATTGTCTTCAGTTCATTGCAGAACCAGCACGGTTCAGTGTGGCACAAATCTCTGCTTCCTTTCCTGCTAGACCTGAGCATCACCACTACTTTCACCTGAAATATAACACTTGGAAGTGTCTCCTCCTTCCTAATCTGTAATTCCTCGTGTCTTGACGTCCTGCTCAATCCCTGAAATGCTGTTGCGCCGCCCAAGTTAATGAGAAATGGTTTGTGTGTGTTGATGCTTCTCTAATTCTCGTTTCATTTCTATGGGTGGAGGTGTAATTAATCAAAGCGCAGCTTTCAGAACTTCCAGGGATTCCAAATGCCTCATCCAGCCGGAGAGTGAATGTCTCCTGTCTCTTCTGCATATGAATTTTTGTTTTTGCTCAGCCCAGCGAGCGACCTGTATTGCTGCACGTATTTCTTGAAACCAAATAACATTTTATACTTTTACCAAAATACCTGTGGAGCTGACAGAGCATGATGCATTCATTTTCCTTGGTTTTGTAGTGAGGGAAAAGGCTAGCATGAATAATTCAAAAATAATGCTGAGACTGTTAAGATTTAGTACTGGAGAGGTCATCACAGTTGGGAGAATGAGCTGGGAGACTATTACTATTCCACGATCTTTGAATCTCAAGGTGACATCATTATTATTTCTCTATATCTATAATGTGGTGCTGCAACCAACTCATTGCAGTGTTTCTCATGTAGGGGAGAAAGATCAATTACATACAGACCTCAAAATGTGAACTATAAGCATAGTGTCCAATAAAACTGTCATTAACAGTCACCACAATTTTAACTGTCTGCTTCCAGGTCAAGCTGTTTTAAAAATGATAACTGACATTGAAAGGTTGAATAAAGAGCACTCATTCTGAAGGGAACGGGTCTGGACCCAAATAAGTTGTCATTAACAGAGTCGTTAATTCCATTCTCCGCTTTACAGAAGGATTCAGCCATTCTCTCATTGTTTCTGGTGGCACACGCACAGACAACCCCGGGAAAAAAATAAAATCCGAAGTTTTCCACCTGATCAGCATCCACAGTGGTATTGGGGAATGCAGAGAAAGCAGCCCTGTGCAATTTAATTTAATTTATTCCTGTCTTCGATGAGAAAGATATTACCCAAGTGGAAGTCGTATTGTGGAGGTGCTTGTTGCAGCGCTTTAACCATTACCTCACCTCTCCATGTGCTGTCAGCTCACCCACATGCCCGTGGAAGTGGGAGTTATCCAAAATAAACACCTCCCTGACTAATATCCAGAGCAATGTGTGCCAGGAAACAGCCGCCAGGCCTTCGGAGCCGCCTCTCATTGGGCGAGCGCTGCCTTGTGTGTTTAATTAAACATCCATTTCCCTCAGAGAATATCCCTCCAGACTGCAACTCTTCCAATAAACACTTCTCCTTCTTGTTGTCCTTTTTTTTTTTTTCTCGTAATTTTCAGATGAGTCTGAAAGATAAATAAGGCACTTTCATGATAAAATTACAGAGGGAAAGGGTTGGTGAGCCACCTGTTCCCAACACGAGGACATTTGATGTGAGTAGGGCTCAAATGTTTGTGAAAAAAAAAAAATATGCTGCAACTCTTTGAGACTCTGATTTCCTCTTCTGGTTTTGAAGGAGCAAGCTGCCATCCTCCTCTCTCCGTTCTCTCCAGTGGGATTTAGGAATTGTCATAACTCCTGGGGAGCTGGGCATGGTGGGGGTGCAGGGTGAGGAGCACGATGGGGCTGTGCATGTCCAGACCCCAAATCTTTCTCCCTCTTCTCACCTATTTTTTCCCCTTTTGGCTGCTTCAAAGCAATGAATCCATAGCCAAGAACATCCTTAACACCTCAACGTTGCCAGGAATCTCCAACATCCCATTCCCTGGGGGTCTCCCCAGGATAGTGATGGCTCTTGGATAGCAAACAACTCCTTTTTTAGGGTCTAAATCGACTTGTTGGTGCCTTCATTCTTCTAAATTCTGATTTACATTTTTACTGTGAATTAGACGGATTTATGTTCAGGTCAGTTTTTACTCTCAGATTTATGTTCAGGGTCTGTAGTGATGGAGCTACAAAATAAAGGGGTCTGCAGCCAGGAGACAAGTCCAATGGCTTACCTGCTCTGGGATTTCCAAACTTAATAATGCCTTCATTCGTGTTTTAAGAAATAGGGGAAGAGTTTTGCTGCCAGTTGTGCCTTTTAGAGCGACCCAAGGATTTCCTTTGGAGCACTCGTGGTGCTGGATTTTGCTTGGAAAGTCCATCTGGCTTGTAGGTGATCTTGCCTGAGATTTAAAAAGCATAATAATAATTTAATAATAATGAAATACTGTCGGCAAAACCGGCGGTTTTGAAGAACAAAGGAGGGAGGAAATCCTCTTGCTGTTGGAGAGTTTGGGTTTCATAACATGTTTTGGAAATACACTGGAGTCCTTTCAGAAGAGGAAAAGCGACTGTGCACTGGTCCCCAAACCGGCCCCCAAAACCACCGAGGCAAATGTTTTTAATGGATTCTTTGTAATCATCCAAACAAGAAACTCCATCAATTAATAATGAATCACGTAAAAAGTATTGAAAAACCACAATAATGAGAAATTCCTTTGCACTGAAGGACGTTCTATGCCTGGTGCCCAGTGAAGGATGTTATCCTGTTGTTCAACCAGGAGAGAAAAAAGTGGCAAAAAAACCCAAAGAGAGTCATTAAACCTGTTTATCATTAAATAAAAAGCCCAAGTTTGTTCCTAACACAGGAATGCAAAATGCAGCGTTCAAGGAAATGTAAACGTAACTGCAACTATTTCATTTCATGGGAGGTTTATGTTGCTTTCCCATTAAATTTAATGGGTTGCCTCATGAGAAGCAGCTCATTAATATGAATATGAAGAGCACGTTTCAACCTGCAAACTAAATAACACGAAGATGGGTGATGTTTATTTTCCTTTGCTTTTGGAAAATATGAACTACTGGAAATAGCTGGAGCCTGGGGAGAAGGGAAGGAGTGGGGAATCACGGGGCTGTGCTTCCCGTTCCAGTGTCACATCCCAACGCTGTGAGCCTGAGCAAATCAATTAACTGCTGTTTGCTTTGGTTCCTCAATCAGGTTAAATCAATGAACAGTGCGAATGCTGATTGTGAGGCTAAATAATTATAATTAATTATATTGGTTTTGATGAGCATCAACTGCCTGGAGTGAGTGGTGGTGCTCCAGGGTTTGGATTTGGGGTGTGTTGGAGTCTGGGCTGATCCAAAAGCTTCAGCCCGCTGGTGTGGTTGTGTTTATTGCTTCTGGCTCCAGAGTGACCAGTGAAACAGGGGGAAAAAGTACATTTTCAGGTCCTTGGTTCCTTTTGGAATGATGGAGGAAAGAGTTTTGCCCATGGGCAAAGCTGGGGTTGCTACATGAAAAAAAAAATATTAAAAATACATAAGAAAAATGGGCAAAATGCCTTGAAAATGAAACTGAAAAATCAGACAGCAAATATCCAGGAAAGGTCACATTTACGGCCCTCAAAAGAACATTATTTGGCCCACATTTAGCAAATTAGAGTTCATTTTTCAGAAGACAGAGTCCCTTTTTTGGTTTCATCCTCTGCTCCCAAAACTGATCCTCACCAAAGAATTGTAGGTGTTGTTTGGGGACTGGGACCTCCAGAAACCTGACTTTTGTTTATTTATCACATCTTCAGCAATAACATTTCCTTACACACGTGAAAAATTTAAATTCACAAGTAGCTATAGGGCTTGTCTTAAACCCCTCTGGTGGAGTTTATGTGGGGGTTTTGTTGAGGCACATCATTTATTTATTCATTTCGCATTGAAATATTCCACAAAATAAAGGTTATAACTGAAATATTCCAGAAATTCCAGGCCTTGATCCTGCAGTGGCACAGGATCTGTTATATTGCTATAAAATATTGTTTAATTCAGTAGCCTGGGCAGGTTTCTCCAACAAGGTTCCTCTGAGGTGGATGTTCACCCACCCTGAGCTGTTCCTCTCCAGGGGTGGAAGGAACTCAGCTCCTCAAGGCAACTGAGATCTGTCCAGGGGTTGGAAAACACCTACAGGCACCCTGACAAAAATTAAAAACCCAAACCCAAACAATAAAAAACTCCACAAAATATTATGATTTAAAAAAAAAATAATCTAATTTCCCTTTTCATTGTAATGCCCAAAAGTTGAAGGAAGATCCCCATTTATAGAAAACTGCCATTCACACAATATTTTTTCATCATTCTTTCTGGAATTGCAATGAGAGAGGAGTTTTTTTTGGCCTTACATTTTATGATCTGGTTCTGCTCATGTCTCCTGAAATGGGCACACCACTCCATGCTGGGAATCCCAGAAAGTGGATTCAGCTCAGCACCAACCAAGAATTGGAGTTTTTCCTCTTTGCTTTGCACTGAGGAGGAGCTGCCATCCCGGTGGGATGGGATGAATTCATCCTCATCCTTCCCTCCATCCCCGTGGGGCTGAGTCCAGACCCAACCCAAGGCCCAAACCCACCCAGCAGCAGTTCCTGGGGAGAGGGAAGAGCTCCAGCCCCAAACCACGACCCACAACCAGCAGTGGCTCCTCAGGAGATGCTGGTTGTCACTGGTTTCTCTGTGGTTTAACACCAGAGACCATAGATTTGTGTAATCACAACTAATCAGGGCCATAATTGGACATATTTTATTGACTTCTCTGTCCTCTTTGGTGGCTGGGAGCATCTGGGAATGAAGGAAGATGAAAGTCTTGCTTTGTGTGGCACCATTGGAATGAATGACTGTAAAGGCCAAAGTGAAAAAAATCCATAATAAAAAAATAAAAATCATAATAAACATAATTTTAGAAGTTCATAATAAAAAAATAATAAAACAAATCAACTTCATTATAAGGTCTGAGTCCATAAAAATTCCAATACTAATTAAACTTTTAGGATAAAACACATTAAAACTTACTTCAAAAGACTAAGACCTGTGTTCTGATCCTCAAGTTATACAAGGAAAAAGTGTTAAATATTCTCCTTTTTTTTTTTTTTTATTTTGTTACATTTTTGCTCCGTTGCACATACTCAGGAGACCCCTTTATTTCAAATTTAAAATAGTCCATGAAAATCTGTATTGACGTAATAGCTTATTAGGCTACAAGCAAAATATTCCCAGAACTAATTTTTAATTAATATAGTTCACTGAAAACTTATAAAAGATTCATACATAATATGATAAAAGAAATAAACATCCTCAATACCATGTTAAGTTTCTTTTCTTTGTAAAACATTGTTTTTCTTCCTCTGCTACCAGCACAACAAACCCCACTCCTGCAAAATTGACTTGTCTTTGGCAGCTCTGTCAGATGTGATGTTTTCTGATACATAAAGTGGTGCTTATTAATCCAGATTCTGACACTTCTCCCTCACTTTGGGCACTGCCTTTCATAAACAGCTCCTTGTTTTTAATCAGAACTTCCCGTGGAGTTTGTCACTGTCGCCCCAACCTGCTGCTCCAGAGCTGGGGAGGCACAGTGGAATCATCTCAGTGACTTATGTGGGTTTTGTGTCAGTCACAGAAACAGAGTTGGGATTGTCCAGTCTGGGGAAGGGTCCAGGGAGAGCTTGGAGCCCCTTCCAGAGCCTGAAGGGGCTCCAGGAGAGCTGGAGAAGGACTGGGGGCAAGGGATGGAGGGACAGGACACAGGGAATGGCTTCAAACAGACAGAGGGCAGGGATGGATGGGAGATTGGGAAGGAATCCTTCCCTGTGAGAATGGTGAGGCCCTGGCACAGGTTTCCCAGAGCAGCTGTGGCTGCCCCTGGGTCCCTGGGAGTGTCCAAGGCCAGGCTGGAGCAGCCTGGGACAGTGGGAGGTGTCCCTGCCCATGGTAGGGGGTGGCACTGGGTGGCATTTAAGATCCTTTCCAGCCCAAACCATTATATCATTCTAGGATTTATTTTAGGATTCTATAACGTTATTAAAAGTGGTAAGATCTGACCAGAATTCATCTCATCTCTCTGCAGTCACACCAAAGCGAGACACTGAGACCAAGCTCAGTTCAGGAAGTTCCCTCTGTGGTCACTGAGGAGAAGTTGGTGACTCCAGGGATATTTTTGGCCACGTCTGTAGCAAAAGAAGGTGCATGTCAAGATTGCTGACATGCAGGGAAGTGCCTCAAACCAGGTGCCCTCATGTGGGGTGAAGGGTTGGTCCCACCTACAGGGTCTGACCCTGCAGATTTTTACCTTCAGAAGGCACTGAGTGATCCCCCTGGAGAAATGTGGAGGTTTGTCTTGAGCCTTCCCAGCAGGGATGACCTTCTGTGACCCGTTTGGCACAAAAGACTTGATTTTTGCCCTAAAAAAAAGCAGCTGTTCTATGGATTGTATCCGACATTGAATGTTGTGCTGCTCTGAGGAGCCCTTTCCTCTTTGTTCTCTTCCCTCCCCTGCCATAAATCACATTTCATTTCCAGTTCTCTTCATTTTGGCCTGTGCACAATTCCCATTTGCATCAGAGTTTTCCACTGTGGAATTTGGTGCAAAAGTTAATCTGGGGCTCGATAAGAACGTCTCGGGGCTGTTGGTCAGGATGGGGACTGACCACAGCTGGGCCCTTCAGAAATAGGGTGGAGGCTTTTCTGCTTCATCCTTCCTCGTTTTGGCAAGGACAGAAGAGGAATGGAACTGGAAGGCTGACAACCTGGATTCCCGTTTCCTGCACTGTTATTCCCGGTAGCTGCCGTTCCCTCTGCAGCCTCCCCAAACAAAGGCTCTGTCACATTTCTCCTGATTGATGGCAATTGAAGGTGTTGATTTTTGTGCAGCTCTGATCAAACCCCGTTGCTCCTGTTCAAAGGAAAGACACTCACATTCCCCCCTGAATGAATCTATTGCTGAATTTCAGCAGCAGGAGATGTTCCCAGGAGTCAGAAGGGGATTTGGGGATTGAGCAGCTCCTCCAGGTGCTCCTCACTGAGGGGCCAAAGCTCCTGCTGGTGGACAGGAGAAGGAAGAAAGGCAGGGATTGATGTTTTTATAACATAGCAGAAACATGAAGCAGTAAAGACTGAATTACAGCCCAAGGGTGGGCAAAAGGGTCCTTGTCTCTATCCCCAGAGGCATCCCTGGGTGCCAGAGAACTTCCCACATGTGTTTCAAGATCTGCCAAAATCAGGAAACTCTATGTCCAAAAACCTCCAAATATTTCACTGGAGAGAGTCTGATCCATGCAAATCTCGTTGTAAATGTTTGCTGTCCCAGTATCCTATTCTTTATATCAACAGCATGACCACGGGAAGAGGGAGGTGGAAATCTTGGCCATCTCCTGGAAGATCTTTACTAATTAATCCAATCGAGTATCTCAGCCTGAGTCAGGATAACACTGTGTATTTAATAGGATTTAGCCCTGTGAATTCTTGATATCCGTAGCTCCTGTGTGGCTTTAATATACTCAGCATTTTTCAGGATTAGGTGAAGGGCTTGATCCCAAAACGTTTAAAATCAATAGGTGTTTGCCTTTGACTTCAGTGGGCTTTGGTTCAGCCTCGAAATATCAGTCGATGTTTTCTGATCCGAGTGCAGAAAAATGCTTCAAAATCGTATTTCCCAAACTCTTATTACTTCCTTTGCACTGCATAACTTCTTGAAGTCTGTAGAATAGGGAAATGTGAACCAAAACAATAATGGCATTATTAGTTGAAATTTTAGCTTTTAAACTCGATTAAAAAAGCGCCGTTGGGTATTCTTTAATGTTATAGAAGGAGAATGATTAATTTAAGGTTCAGGTGCAAGACAAGGTCAGGAAAGAATTGTTACTGTATACAGTGAGCGTTTCAAGATGAATTTGTAGTTTGAAGTATCATTTTATGATGCATTTTCTGTTTTGTTATCAGGGGAAGTATGATGGGTGACATACGAGTGATCACAGTGTTTTGGTGCAATGTTCTGTGATGGGCTTTTCATAAAAATTAGCTGACAATGTCATGAGTATACAAGTAAATTTATAGCTTTCATACTGGACTGCCATTCCCAGAGCTATTTCCAATCACTTGGGCTTTTTATTAAGTTTATTGTTCTTTTATTGTTCAGTGGAGTGTAAGCAGCGAGATTACAAATAAATGTAAGTTGCAGTGGGGATGAAGTCGGGCTTGCAGAATTAAGAAGAGCAGAAATTAATTTGAATCATTGGTGGAAGGAGATCCCACACCCTGACATTGCCTGTCAGATCCACGGAATCAAAGTCTGCCGTGACCCTCCTGCCACAGGCACCAGCAAACTGCCCAAATCCGAAGTCTGACTTGTGCTTCCAACATCCTTTTCCCCTTTTTGTGCTTCTTTTTCTTGCCTCGTTCGCTCTCCAATATCTTTCTTCTTCTTACTCCAACACTTTCTTGCAGCAAAACAGCCTCAACAAGTGAAGGGCGATGAAGTTTCTAATTTCAGCTTTGTTCTCAAATCTCCAGCACAAAACCTTCAGCATTTATTTCTCTCTCCTTTTTTCTCTCCTCAAACAGTGAATACTTTATCATTTTGGTTAATATCCTGACCAGCAGAGCAGAAAATCAGACTCATAGCTTTTAATGACACATTTTCAACTGCAAGTTAGTAAAAAAAAAATAAAATAAAAAAATCATTTTTATGTGGTTCTCCAATACTTATACAGACTTGGAGAAACATAATTAAAATTTGTGTTCCTTCTTTGTTATTACTGCTGTGGACTCCACTTAAACTGGATGCTGTTTGTCTGGGCAATCAGACAATAGCTGGAATCCAAAAGCAAATCGATTTGCTGTGTGGCTTGTGCTATTACTTAAGTTATAAATAAAATGATTTTTCCCAGATGGCTCCCTCATGGCCACGCTCTCTTCCCAGGACCAGCTACAGCTTTTCATCCCTGCTGCGTCTCCCCCGGGGCATTCCCTGGGCCACTGGCACCTCCAGCCTTCCCCCAGCGCTGCTCCCTCGTCTTTCCCCAAATGCCCGAGGTTGGGGTGAGATTTATTTGGATCCTCCCGAGGCCAGGCCTCACTGGAGGAGCTGCAAAAGCCACTGGCTTGGCTTTGGAGAAACAGTATCAAAGTGGTGAAAGGGCGTTGGAGTTGAGATTGGAAGAGGTTTCCAAGGTTTTGTGTCCCGCCCCGAGGGCAGTGCCAGGTTTTCTCTGTGCCAGATGAAGTTCCCCGTGCCAGAGATGCCCAGCCATGCCCCCGCTGCTGGCACCAGCCCTCATCCCTTCCTGCATCCCTTCCTGATCCCGTCCTCTAATGAATAAACCTGTTGAAGGCCATGGGTGAGGGATGAAGTGGCATTTCAGGAGGCAGGTCGTTCTCCTCATTTATTTTTCCAGCGCAAACATTTTGAAACAGAAAGTCCAGCTTTCCTCAAGGTTGTATATTTACCTCATGGCTAAGTTTTCCTTCCAAAAATGTGGGCAGGGCACCATTGGAAACTATAAATATACATTTGAGAGCATATGACATACGCTGACCTATGCTTTGTTTTCATTTTTGCCTTTTCAAGATGACTAAAATCGTTAATCTTACATGCTATTTTATTTTATTTTATTTTATATTTTATTTTATTTTATTTTATTTTCAGGAAAAAGGGAAGATGTACGTGGTAATCACAAGGTGTTCAGAACAGAAGGAAAACAATTATGGGGAAAACAAGTATATTGGAAAAATGGTGGGACTAAAAATAAATATTTTTCCATGAACACACAAGAACTATATTGAGAATTACAGGAAAAAAAAATCAATAAAAAGTAGTATATAATAGCCATAGAGTTCAAACAAAGTGCATTCATTCCCTAGTCCCTAGGAGGACCCCTGATATATATGTGTGCAAAACTTAATGAAAATCAGACTTTGTCGTGTCATCAAAAATAGCAAAGCAGTTGGCTGAGTTTTCCCTACATTTTGGCTACTCATGGCTCCATAAATATAACACCTATTTAAAGGACCAAGCCTTGTTCCCATAAAAGTGAGTTGCAAACCTCAAACAAACTTTGGCCCAGGTTTGGGGGCCCCAACACTTGCTCTGAGCTGGGTGGGTGCTCAGAGGGGAGCTGAGTGTGTCCCACGTGGGGCTGCAGGGCTGCTCTGGGATGGTCCCGGGGCTGGGACATGGGGACACTCCTGGAGTCCTGAAATGGTTTGGGTTTGAAGGGGCTTTAAAGTTTGTCTCATTCCACCCCCTACCATGGGCAGGGACACCTTCCACTGTCCCAGGCTGCTCCAACCTGGCCTTGGACACTCCCAGGGATCCAGGGGCAGCCACAGCTTCTCTGGGCACCCTGTGCCGGGGCCTCCCCGCCCTCCCAGCCAGGAATTCCTTCCCAATGTCTAATCCCAACCTATTCTCTGTCAGTGGGAAGCCACTCTCCTTTGTCCCGTCGCTCCATTCCTTCATCCAAAGTCCTCCTGCAGCTCTCCTGGAACCTCTCCAGTATAATGACATGTATCTCCATGGTAGGCTGGCTTTTGGCCATGGCTGTGCTTCTCATTTCTGTGGATATTCACACAAGCTGAGTGTATTTTATTACAATGCCTACGGTTGGATTTATGTTATAAAGACCTTTTTGGTTTTCAATGCAGAGAATGTTCTGATGTAATTCGATGACATGGACGAGGGAATTCAATCCATCATCAGCAAGTTTGCAGATGACACTAAGCTGGGGGCAAATGTTGAACTGCCGGAGGGTAGGAAGGCCCTCCAGAGGGACCTTGACAGGCTGGAGAGATGGGCAGGCTCCAACAGTATGAGGTTTAACAAGACTAAGTGCCGGGTTCTTCACTTTGGCCACAACAACCCCATGCACCGCTATCGGCTGGGGGAGGAGTGGCTCGAGACTAGTGAAGTGGAGAGAGACTTAGGTGTACTGATCGATAGGAAACTCAATATGAGCCAGCAGTGTGCCCAGGTGGCTAAGAAGGCCAATGGCATCCTGGCCTGCATCAGGAACAGTGTGGTCAGTCGGTCCAGGGAGGTTGTCCTCCCCCTGTACACGGCGCTGGTCAGGCCTCATCTCGAGTACTGTGTGCAGTTCTGGGCTCCCCAGTTTAAGAGGGATGTTGAGCTGCTTGAGAGGGTCCAGAGAAGGGCAACGAGGATGGTGAAGGGACTGGAGGGCAGGCCCTATGAGGAGCGACTACAGGAACTGGGACTGTTCAGTCTGGAGAAGAGGAGGCTCAGAGGGGACCTCATTGCTGTTTACAACTACCTGCGGGGAGGTTGCAGCCAGATGGGTGTAGACCTCTTCTTCCAGGCTGACGACACCAGAACGAGAGGGCACGGCCTCAAGCTACGCCAGGGGAGGTTCAATCTTAACGTTAGGAAGCGGTTTTTCACAGAGAGAGTAATTGCATATTGGAATGGGCTGCCCAGGGAGGTGGTGGAGTCGCCATCCCTGGAGGTGTTTAAGAGAAGACTGGACGAGGAGCTTAGTGACATGGTCTAGCTGGGGGGTGTAGGGCTGGATGACCCTGGACCCCTTCCGGCTTGGAGTGGCCTGCTAGACTGTGAGGGATCTAGGTTGGTGTTACGCTCTGGGATGTGCTCTCGGTCTCTGTACGGGTGTTAGGTGGTGAGTTGGACTAGATGATCCTTGTGGGTCCCTTCCAACTCATAATATTCTGTGATTCTGTGATTCTGTGTGAATTCCCATGCCCAGGTACTTCCCTCCTGACTGTAGGTGTTCAGGGAAGACGTGGTGCCTGTCCCTGCACAGAGCTCCCTGTGGACGTTGGGGCAGGATTGTCCCTCCCAATGCAGCCTGCACAGCACCCTCTGCCCATCCATCCCATCCTGGGATCCAGCTCCCTGGTCCTCCAGGTCCTGCACAAAATCTGTGTCCTCAGTCTTATTCAGAAACATGGAACAATCTGAGGTCAACCCAAGATGTGCGGAGTTTTACTACAAAGCTGCCATGTGACTTGCTGCAGGAATAGAGTAATTCTGTGCCTCAGCCATCCAGGAAATATTTGATTAATAGCATTTTACTCAGAAAAAACCTTTAACCCCTGAGTTTAATTTTTTCCCCCTTCCTATTGTGTGATCACAGTATTTTTTAAGGATCCAGACATGGTAGTTTCACCAACCCTCTTTCTCTCTCCCCACCAAATGACCCTCAACCTACAATCCAACCATTTTTAATTAAGGCAAAGAAAATATAATCCTGAAAACATTCCTGCTTGATTAAATTTCAGCTGTGAGACCCCAGGCCAAGGCCAGTTGAAGACAATGTGAGCCTTTCTGTTTGTTTCCGTGGGTTTTGTCAACTTTTGTTTGTGACAGAGGCCCGTCAGGAATGACGCAGTGAGGATTCCATCCATCGAAGCCTCTGCTTTGCCTCATTAAAAAAAAATAAAATTATTTTGCTCATGGAAGGAGTACGGGAAAGGATGAGAATGGAGACATCAGTTCTGGCTCTGAGCCCACCCAGCTTGGCCAAGAGGCAAGTTTCCTATAATTGAGATAATGCTACAAGAAGGAAAACCCATTGTTGTGCCAGTTCTGCAGCTTCAAAGGAAAAAAAGAAAAAGGAAAAAGGAAAGAAAAGCAAAAAGGCAGCAAACTACAACTTCTTCAATTAGTTTAAAAATGAATTCTTAGAATGTTCTTTCCCAGAAGATGGGCTGGCTGCTCCTGCAGTTACTCATTCCCATACAATGGCTGGCTCCGGGGCAGACACGCTCAATGGCACTTGTGCAACTCCTGGGATGTGTAATCTTTACTTCTGTCCCACTCACATGAGTAAGGGATACTTAAGTAAGAAATGGTTGAAGGGTCTGGCATGCTGACAGCAGGGGAGGAATGAGTTGAGCAATGGCTTTTCACATGGACTCTGACCAGCTCCTGAAATTTGGCATGAATTTCTCCGGCAGAGATTTTAGGCACGGGCACAGCAGAGACCCTGGGCTCAGCAGGCAACTGGTCATGGATTCACAGAATGGTCAGGGTTGGAAGGGAACCTAAAGATCATCCGATTCCACCCCCTGCCATGGGTAGGGACAACTCCCACTATCCCAGGCTGCTCTAACCTGGCCTTGGGCACTTCCAGGATCCAGGGGCAGCCACAGCTTCTCTGGGCAACCTGTTCCATTCCATTTTTGTTCATACACTTTTCCTTCAAAAAAATTAGCCAAATTAACTATATTAACATATTTTTTTTTTAATTTATGAAGCCTGTAGAGGCAAAATATCAACAGTAATGTGGGGTTGGTGAGGAGAAAGACACCCCTTGCTTGCGCAGCTAATATTTGAAATCTTAGATTATTCAGCTGCAAGATTTCAGTTTAAACTTGCAAAGTTTGTATCTGGAGAAGCAGGGATTTATATAAGATCGTCCTGGATGCACCTGTCAGCTGATAATATGTATAAATAAACAGTAAGTATTTTCACCTTTTCTAATAGGAATTAGTGAGGCTGAATCTCAGGGGACAGCTTTATTTTGTTAAACCTCTAACACATTTTTGTTTCATGTTGAGTCTTTGGGAGCTCTAATACGTTTTGGGTGGGTAATGTTTCCATACATTACTACTCCATTCATAATCCATTACTTGGATAATTCCTCATTTGTGAGACCTGGAAAAATTACGGTATTCACAAGCATTTTTTGAATATTTATATAATGTCATAGCAGGGCTTAGGATATCAGTTGGCTGGAGACAAAGGCAGGATCCTCAGTTATTCTCATACTTAAGTACCAGTTTGATTCCTTGGCAAAAAATGTAAATTGCAGCATTGGAAGGCAAAGAATGACTGAACAAGGGGATTATATTGCAAAGCAGTTATTTCAACAGCTGCTGCCTGTAAGAGGGGATCGGAATTTTGCAGGGATGTAATTTCCCTGTACAAAACTATTTCACAATGAATATCAGCACAATTAAAAGAAGAAAAACATCCACCAAATTCCGTGTGCTTTGCTGAGTGTGAGTTGTCCTCATGGCTGCATTTCCTGAGCTGGGAGCTGTTCCCTCATGGAGCAGGAGATTTTTGTTTGGGGTTTTTAAGGAGAGCTCACGTTGAGTAGCAGTGTGGCCTCTCCAACAGACACGGCCTTGAGCTGCCCGGATACAATATTCCTGGAATTTCTCCTTGTGCCGTTATCCATGTCACTCCCAGCCTTCTCACTGCCATTTCTGGCTGGTGGAGTTAATCTCTGCTCCTACTTTAAAGCTTTATTTTCTGGCATGGAGGGCCCCTGCCTTCCATCGCCTCAGGACATCCAAGTGTCATCGGCAGGTGACCGGCTCCTCGGGTGGATCCTGGGATTATTCCGTAGGAAAGGTCAACCGCCGTAATTCTGCACTTGGCCATTTCCATCTGATCATAGAAACGACGTTTACAGAGGAGAAAATGCCCCCTCATTTCACTTCTCGGAAGGGGAGGGTGCAGAGCAAACCAGGTGAGAGAGTTGCCACAGATCACCCAGAGAACCAGGCTCAGAATTCGGAATAAATACATCTCCTGGATCCAATTTCCAGTTCCTGGGTAGGAGATGTTTTTCCCTGTCTCCTTCCTTTGTAGCAGGGGCTCTGCTGTGACAGTTACTAATGGGCTGCAATCATTGTGGTTCTTGCACCCTCGCAGTACAACCAGGTGTAACAACAAGGCTTCACTAAATAATCCAGTTTGGCAAGTTGGCATTCAGGAGAAGTTCATCTGATGTAAATAATATTTGATTTAGGTCTGAATCACTTGTAGAGTCTCCTCCTGGCTCTGGAACCTGTAGCTTGGGAAGGGAATATTGGAAAGAGAAGAGAGAGTGGGAAGTGCCCACACAAATACACGGCAGGATCGTAACACAAACACCAATGTGGAATTTTTCCCTCCATAAATTGTGCTCTACTCACAGGCAAAAGGTGTCTCTCCATATAGCCAGGAAAGAGTAAATAATCCCTTGAAGCAATTGAAGACAGACATAGCCAATCGTCCATGGCTTTATAACCAAAAAAAGGTTCTATCCTATATCTGGGTTGTGCTGGTCCTGTGTCATAAACCAAGGGCCAGAATTCTCTGGCAGAGAATCATAGAGTTCCAGACTGGTTTGGGTTGGAAGGGACCTTAAAGCCCATCCAGTCCCACCCCTGCCATGGGCAGGGACACCTTCCCCTCTCCCAGATATCCTGAATGCCCGTTCAGGTGTTCATTCAAAGTTAATGGTGTAAATCCATTATTTTTAAGGCACATAACCCAGGTTCTTTGGTTCTTACTGAGACATCCAAGCTGTTGCAGCCTAAGGGGTTTTATGTTTCCTTTTTTTTTTCTTTGGGGCTTACGTTTAAGCAGAACTGTTTTTATGGGAAGTGTGATGTTGCTTGTATCGATTTGGCAACTGGGGAGACGGTGTTAGTGGGTGACCTTGAAAAATGTGATAAGTGGTAAGGGTGCTGAAAGGTTGAGGCACAAATGGGGTGGCTAAAAGCACATTTATTTCCAGCCTGTGCCAATAGAGAGGGGTGAAGTTCATGGATCTCCTCTCCATAAGAAGAAGCTCCTCAGTAGCCATAGAGTGCTTTCCACCACGTTCTTCTCAGCTCTGCAGAGAAAAGATTCACAGCTCTAACAGGGTTGTGTGAGACCTGACAACAGTGAACTTGGAAGCCTGAAAAAGCAAAATGAAGGGGAAATTTTAAAAGTGAGACTCGTAGCTACTCTAGCTAGTGTTGAGGATGGTACAGAAAAAGCTTAAAAATAGAAAAAAAATGAGTAAAATTGTAAACTCTAATTTTACTCTGCATGTAGCAGATGCACATGAGTGTAACAGCAGAGTTAAGGAAATTACCAAACATTTCCAACCCCATTCTGTCTGAGATGGAACAAACACCCCGAGGTGCAGATGGCTCCTGTACCACTTAGACATCCATATAAATATTTCTGTTTGCCAGAGCAACATGGGGTAGTGGGAGGTGTCCCTGCCAAGGGGTGGAATGAGATGATCTTTAAGGTCCTTTTCAACCCAAACCATCCTGGGATTCCGTGATTCCATGACTCCCTACCTCCTGGGGTTACCTGGTGCAAGTCTTTGGATGTACTTTAAAATAAACCCAAGGGATGTATTTAATTAATCCAGTGGATGATAAAGGCTCCCCTCCCCACCAACTGCTTCCTTAGCAATCATGAGATTCACATGAAAAAACAACAAATACACAAACTTGGATTCTTTGTGTTTGCCTCCTGGGCTGTGAGGTTGCTTTGCAGCTGGAATTTCTCTCTCTGGTCCTGGAAATTGGATGGTTCTTGTTGTCGCAGTGGCATTTGAGAGCCTCAAGGAATCAGCTGGTCCTGAGTTAAACTTCACAAAGATACACAAGATTTTTTTTGGCACAGTGCTACACACCGAGTATTGTCACATTATTTCATGTTTCCCTCAATGGGAAAGTCCCAAATACATCCTGTTTTTAAGTTGGATGTTGGAAGAATAATAGGCTTCTGGAGACAGATTAATTTATAAAGTGAAGAACTAAAATTCCTCCTTCAAAGATGTGACAGTCATTTGAAGTCCTCACATTGTTGCAGGCACAATTGCTCCTCACTGCTTTGTTTATTTCTAGGACTTGCATTAATTAGTACTTGGAAATGCTTTTGAAGAGTTTCATTCATTGAGTTCCTACTGACTGGGCCTAGAGACCATCTTTTAAAGCCACAATTTACCTGTTCCAGGCAGATCATGATGGAGTTTTAATGTTTTTGTCACTGCCAGGAGCTTCTTTTGGAAAAAGAACCCCATAAATAAAAGCTAAACCAAAACTTCACAATTAAGCTACATAAATGGCATTTATTTAGCATATAATATAGAATAGCATAAATTTAACATTTTCCTTTTGGTATTTAGGCCTCTTGAAACCAAAATATCTGGAGCTATTTGAGGAATTGCTGCATTTTCTTCCTGGTGAACAGGAGTCAGTCACTTTTTGGGTGTTGTCATCTCTGGCTCGTTTGCCCCTTTACCCTTTGAAGTTCAATTCAGGTTATTTTTCCTTATCTGTAGGTTCAGGCTGAGGTGTGTCCATAGAATCACAGAATCATTTAGGTTGGAAAAGCCCTCTGAGATCATCAAGAGTTCCCCCAGCACTTCCAAGGCCACCACTGACCACGTCTCCAAGTGCCACATCCACATGTTTGTTCACACCTTAAGGGATTTCAGTTCAAAACCTGTGGCCACACAGGTGAAATATTCCACATTAGGACGCACTTCCTATCCCAGGATACTCCAGGGTTTGGAATAAATTCTGTATTTAATGTGCTCAGAAGTCTTCACTGAACACCAAGTTCCTTCACCTCCTGGAATAATTTATCTTTTACTGGACTTTAACATAATTAGTGCTTTTTTTTTTTTTCAAGGATTTCGTTATGTGAAGGTTATTCTCTGTCTGGTTGATTTACCCCAGGAGAGCATCGTCTGGATGCAGAACTGGGAGGTGTCTCTGCCGCTGGTCCATGGCAGGAGCCAGAAGATTCCCAACCCTTCTTGGTCAGTCTGTTTTGTGATCCCCAAAACACCTTTGACATGTTGAACTCTACAGACACGATTTGCTCTTTTCTTCTCTTTCTTTTCCTCCTTTTCCAATTCTTTTGCAGTTTAATTTTGAGGGATATGCAGTAGACATAGAAATGATCTTTTCTTGAGCAGCCCTTAGTCCTGTGTGGGTGCCAGAGGACGTGATGGGCCTTTCACCTCCTGCTTCTTCATGGAACGCTGATCGTGACAAGGACCTGCGTGTTCAGAAATAATTCCAGTCCCTGGAGAGGGGCAGAGGGTTGGGAGGCTCCCCAGGCCCAGGGACAGCTGGCAGAGGGTCCCTGCCATGCCCAGGTGGTGCTGCCTGGCACAGATCCTGCAGATCCCCCCATCCAGGTGCTGCCAGGTCTGAGCTCTTTACCTTTTCCTTCAGAGTTTGCCTTGAAGTAAGGCAGGAAGAGTTAAAGCTTCTCCCCTCAGTGTTAACATTCCAAGCTGGGTGATAGTTGCTTTTAAACCAGAGGGAAGGGCAAAGGAGAACAGAAATGAAGAAAAGTGCTGACTTTATTCTCAGCCTGGGGAGTCCTACGCAATGAAGGGAAGCATCTCCCTGCCATGGCACTGCAGCACATTTCAGGAGGAAAATGGTTATTTCTTCTCTCAGGCCCAGCCATCTGTCACAGTTATTGAGACACACTCCTGCTCCACTAACTCTTGCAAAACTCTCACTGAAGTTGGGAAAGCCGAGGTGTCCTAGAGCCAAACCCACTGTGTGCTTGCAGAAATCGGGAGGGGGGCTGAAATCCGAAGCTTTGGAAACGGAGATACATTTTCTTTGCTTTTTGCAGAGAAATCAGGGTGCAGAAAGCTGAGAAAAGGGTGTGACTGAAGCAAAAGGGAAGGGAAAAAAGGAAAA
Organism: Pitta sordida; assembly: GCA_013390025.1. Classification (NCBI taxonomy): domain Eukaryota; kingdom Metazoa; phylum Chordata; class Aves; order Passeriformes; family Pittidae; genus Pitta; species Pitta sordida. The sequence goes on along the minus strand of WEKX01001782.1, from coordinate 285,657 downwards.
GTTGAGGACCATTGGATGTAACACAGTCCAGCTCCTCTGGGGAGCGGACCCCACTCCAGTGGGTGAAGTGGAGTGGGTGAGGGCTGGGTGGAAGGTGGATGTGGACAGAGAAGTGCTGATTTACATTTTATGGTATGGAAAATTGTTGCTCAGTAAAAGGCAGATGAGACTTTCATGGGGCTGCTGTTATTTACGAGGGAGCGTGTGATATGTTACTGTCCCCGTCCAAAGCCGACGGGAAGTGGCGTTGTTCTGGTGGAGTCAACCCAGAAATTAATTTCCTTGTCTGAAAGCAAAACCTACCTTGTCTGCTCTCACGTGTTTTATTTACTGCTCCATCTTTTTGGAGCTCTTTGTCAATAGATTTACAAATACTGTCCATTGGTGAGGAATCCTTCAGAAGGATTTTTTATACAGGATGTTTCCAGTGTTCCTTCTACCTTCTACTTAATGTGCAATGTTTATTTATTGCTGTGTTGTATGATTGCAATAAACAATTGTAGCTGTCAGTTCCTTCTGATTAAATACCATATTTGTTAAATAAATAAAATGATAGTAATGAACTGGGCCATTCTTTGGGTGTAATGTATGACTTTCATATTTCTGACACTTGGGAAGATATATGAAATGCTGATGTGCAAGAGAAGGCTTGTAAATCAAAGGGAGCTGGAAAAGATTCAGATCTGCTTCCCAGCAGAGGGTCATCTTTGCCATTAGAAACTCTGAGGGTACTTTTGACTTCTCTCTGGGCCAAGCCGTGCGGCTTTGAGTCGGAAGCTGGACCCAGAGGACGTTCATTAAGAGCTCATGAAGGAAGGATTTTAAGGCACACGAGCTCTCCCAGGATATGCGGAGAGATTTGTGCCCACAATTAACGGGTCAAGGTGCTGGGTCAGGATCGCACGTGGCATCTGCAGCCACCAGCAGCACCCCCAGGATGGCTCTGCTGGAATGGTTAGTTATTGGTCCCAGCAGAGCCACAACTGAGGTGCAGTGATTTTTTTTCCCTCCTCGGACCCGGCCGTAGATAACACCAAGGTGCCACTGGCAGATACTGCCACGAGTGCTTTTTAATTAAACAATTGATTTTATTTTCATGCAAATCGAGCTGTGCTATTTGGGCCTCTGAACTGGGCGGTTAATGCTGTGGGTTTCTCCGCTGTTGGAACTAAGGTGTTAAGTTTGGTTGCTGGAGGTGTTTCCAAGAGCTCAGCAATTCCCAGTAATTCAGTAATTCATGTGCAAGGTACTCTCACACCTCCTCTTCATTTTATTCTCAGTATTCCGCAGAGCAACCTTATCTCCACCTATCAATTACGGTGGTATTAATTTATATCTCTCTGTATATCTCTCTTACTTCGGTGTTTGTCGTATTCTTACCTAAAATATGTCAACGTCCCTGAGTCGGGTTCTGCAAAATGAGGCCAGACCGAGCACTGCAGGTTTATTTATGTGCTCACGCCACAGCAGAGGCTGGTTTATTTTTTTTTTTATTTTTATTTTTTTGAGAGGGCTTAAATAACGAACAAAAATAAGATGTACAAAAGTTGTCAGAAGAGCACCCAGAGATACCGAGCAAACAGGAAGCGTTTTGATTACGTTCGCTGGTGCAAAATTAGTAAAGAGTTTGAAATCTTCTTGTGCTTACGGATTCCATTGTTTTCAAAGAATAATTCCATCTATTTTAACATTTTCAAGTATAATTCCATTGGTAATGGCTCTTCCTTTGATTGTGAGCTGTGCTAATTGAAAGGTGTGGTGCAGTGTCTGTTTTGGCAGTTACGCTTATATCTTTTGTTTAAAAACTCAAAGTGTTGGCTTTCCTGTCCAGCCTTCCTTAGTATATTCTGTTTTGGTGATGTGATGACAGACTTACAGTGTGTTTCCTTGTGTGTATGGTAACAGATGTTTATGTGAATAACAGACTTTTTTATGAAGGCACACACTTTATAGCCAAATACTAATTAAAAATAATTGCATGTAAGCATTTTTGTTTATTCCCTGTTGTGCATCTTTAATCATTTGAAATCACCTGCAGTTGAAAACTGAGGCAAAGATTTGATACTGCAATTATAAGAGGCCATCTGACTCTGTATTACAGAGGAGCAGCAACATATTTGAAATGGGAAATTATTACAAAAAGTGTGTGAATTCCTGCCCTCTTGGAATTTGCTTTTATACAGGCTGAAAACACCAATGCAGGATTTTGTTAAACTAATAGGAGTTTAAGGTACCTTATCTCCCCAAACAATGGGTTCTTGACTGACATCCTGTTCGGGACATATTCTGTGCACTAATAAGCTCATTACAAATATATTTTAATTAGACATGTAACAGATGGTTCCCAGTAAAGACAGGCAGTTGTACTTTTTAAAGAATAGAAAAAAAAAAACCCAGTTGTTTTTTTTTTTTTTAAGGACTCAGCATCTCGGTTTGGATTTTATCAATCGCTGATTGAGTTTAGCAAAGGGAAAATTACCATCAAAAGCACTTGAAGTCATGAAAGAAGTAAAAACTAAACAAACCCCAGCAAAGGCAGAGTTAGCAGAAGTGTGCGTGTTCAATTAAGACTAATCAATACTGAAATGAAAGGGACATTTTCTCATGGTTCCATGGCACTTTAATCTTTACACAGAAGCAAGAGTTTTATTTCAGGTCCTGCCTGTCGCTGACGTGCCACAGGAATTCACTCCCTGTGCTTTCAGATCTGCCAAATAAATTAAAAATACAAAACGGGGCTTTACGTTGCTCAGTTTCCTTTGCAGAGCACAAGACTTGGGAGGACAAGGAAAGATCCTTCCACCCAGAGGGTCATGGATTTATGGAAGGTGTGTTATCAGGACGTTCAGGTGATGGGTCTGGTTCTGCAGGTTTGAATTATTGTGCTCACAGAGGACTGGAAGGGAGTGGCTGATAGAGCCCATTGCTTGAAGGTTCCCAGTGGAAGGAATGACTCTGCACCTCTGTTCTCTTGGGAAGAGCAGGTTCAGGAAAGGGGGAAATGGACTGATTTAGAGAACTATCATTGTCATCCCTTCTCAATATATAGAATCATAGAATCACAGACTTGGAAAGGACCTTGAAGCTCATCTCATTCCAATCCCCCACCATGGACAAGGACACTCCACCAGACCAGGTTGTTCCAAGCTTCATCCAACCTGACCTTTGACTGTAGCTTTTGTGTGGAGAAGACCTCCTTGAAGGAGGGTTTGGGGTGCTTTTAGAACAGGAAACAACTTGAAATAATGTGCAAGCTGGTTTGTTAGTTCTCACTATGGAATTAAAGGTGGGGATCAGAGGTTGGCACCTCTTAAGGATATTTTCCTCCACTGCTACTCCAGTGATGAGTCTCTTCTTGGGTGACATCCCTACCCATGGCAGGGGGGTAGGAACTAGATGATCTCTAAGGTTCCTTCCAACCCAAGCCTTTCAGTGATTCTTGGAAAGGCAGATTCCAGGCTAAACTTCTGGAGGAGCTCGGGAGTGCAGAGACACCATCATCAGAAAAAAAAGGGGTGAGCAAAGAGTGCAGTGAGTGGGGGCTGCTCTGCTGGGAAGCAGCTCTCAGATGCAGATTTTTATATTCACCATGATAGAAACAACAGATTGTCATGTCCACAATGTCTGAGGAAGTGCAGGAACATATCATGGATGTTCCATGACTCTGTGGTGTCTCCTCCAACCTGTGTCACCACCAAGACCAGCTGTGGCTGCTTTGCCTGTGTGTTCCCCTCATTTAGTCAACTGGACTGTCAAACATTCTTGTTCCTTTTACCTTCTGGAATCTGGTATTTGAGGGTGAACATGGCTCAGGGGGAGATCCAAGAGAAAAAACCCAACATGGTATTTGACTGTTTTGTGGTGTAACATCCCTGGAAAATATTATCACACATGAGATTTCGTGTAGCAATACTGGGATTAATGATGTGATAGATGTAGCACAGTGTAAGCACTTTTCACCTTGTGCTGCTGCAGGTAAGAGAAAGCTGTCTGTAATTCAGGCTGCAGAGTAACTCTGAGCAGATTTCGAGTTTTGAAGAGAGATTTCTGTTTAAAAGAGCACTACCAGGTAATAAATACCGCCTTAGCCAACAGGATTCCCTTGTAATCCAGCTCTTCTGTGGATCTGCAACTGCAGCAGCGCTTTATATAGACCAGGTGTTAAAATCACGAATAATAACTAACTAACTAGTTCTAGTTCTAACCTTAATTATTAGCTGTGCTGCAGTGCCCTCATGTCCACTTCCAGACCTATTCCCTGCTTTCCCCACCCAAGCTCACCATGAGAAGCATTAGGGGTGTCACTGAAGGTAAATGAGCAATTGTAAATTAAAGTCAACAGAGTAAGGAGGGTTGTTTTAACCACTTGAACAGCTGCTGAAAAATGGAGCTACAAGAACTGATGGTTATATCTGGGAACCAACAATTACTTGGTATCGGAATGATGTGAGTATTAAAATTTGTATGAGCAAAAAATCATGAGGTCTATTTTTAGAATGGAACTAGAACTCATCATCTACTCATCAACTAACAGGGTTCTTCACATCACCCCAACCTTCCTGGACCCCATGCTTTGGGTGTGAAGCTGAGATTTGGAAAAATAAAATAAAAAACAGTTGTTGCCCAGAGAAGCTGTGGCTGCCCCTGGATCCCTGGAAGTGTCCAAGGCCAGGTTGGAGCAGCCTGGGACAGTGGGAGGTGTCTCTGCCCATGGCAGGGGGTGAAATGGGATGATCTTTAAGGACCCTTCCAATCCAAACCATTCTGGGTTCCATGATTGATGACTCAGTGTTTGCTCTGTGCTTTTAGTTATATTTATATATAGTTATATTTATTCTGGATATGTCCATTATTAAAGCAGATCCCTCCCTCCTTCCTCTTCCCAATGCCATATGCACATGAATAGATCCTGAAGAATCTCCAGGTGTATTTTCCCCTCATTTTTCACAGTTTCAGAAAGAACAGAATACTCTGAAATTAAAAGGTGACCCCAGAATGGAGCAAAATCAGAATAATAGATGCCAGGAATGTGCCTTCAGCCCTGGGAAAGAATATTGGGTTGTAATTATTTTCCATCTGTTTTGTATTCCATTGGAAAACACAGGTGCTCAACCTCAGTGACAATTAGAAATAAAAATTCAGTTGAAATTTGAAATAAGGTAGAATACACAGGGGAGAAGGGAAGCAATCAGAGCCCAGGGATTCCAAGTGCTCAGATAAGGATGGGGAGACACCAATCCTTTTGCAAAGGTGATTCTGGAACATTGGGGAGGAAAAAGGAGGGGGAAATTCAGCACTGGGCTGGGCATGAGGTGGAGATGATGGAGATACCTGAACACATCAGGAATTTCCCCCTAGAACTCTCCATCCAAGGCTGGGTGACACCAGAATTCACTGTTGATGAGCAGGTGGAACGTGTGACATAAATTCTGTTTGATGTTACATCACGTTCCTCAAATTTGACCTGCATTTGATTGGGAAAGGTGGTGGAGGCACAATTTGCAGGAAGATGTACTTGGGAGCACCTGCATCTCTCAAGGAGACAGTATTGACAACATTTGCAAAGAGCTTTGGAAACAAATGTTGGAATTATGGGGTGTAATATCTGTTCCTTGCCTCGATCACATCTTATGAATTCTGCATCTTTCTGGGGTTACCTCACAGATTACATTATTTATTTTGCAATGCGGCAAACGTGGCCGTGGATAAAGGCTTGACAAACAGCTTTTTGCAAATATCCACAGGAAAAGGGGGTTGTTATTGAAGTGCTTCGTGAGTGATATCATGAAAAACTCCGATGAAGAAATATTCAAAATATTTTCTAATTTATTTAACTGTGTATGAGCCTGCCTTTGGACTTTTTAAGCATCATTTCTTTTATTTTCCATCAACTTTGGGCTCACAAGGCAAAATTACTGACGAGTTTCCCTGGCAAAAATCTGTGGAATATATTTTTATTCGGATAGAAATAAAATCATAACTAGAATTGCATTTCCAGTCAATAAATGCTGGATGCAGGATTGATGATTAACTCATCTGCTTTTACTGCCTTACATTAAAAAGTGCTAGAAACAAATTTAATTGTTTTTACAGTAAACATTTAATCTCTATTCATGAAATGATTGTTTATATGGGAGGGATGGAGCTTGGAATGTGGATCTGGTTGGTGATCCCAGAAGGGAAAAACACTCACGTCATCCATCCTGCTGCTCTGTCTGGAGGGGTCCTTCCCCTCTTCCCACTGGGACACGGATCCTCAGCTCTATGTTTTGTATTCACTTTATTTTTTCAGTTATAATTTCATTAAGCTGATGCCAGAAAAGAACTGCAGCTCTAATTATTCCCTTCTTTTGATTAACTACCTTAAAATAAACATTATGCTACTCTTTCCAGCCCTTCTTTTTTTTTTTTTTCATTACTTACCCAACTCGTGCTGTTCATTAATCTTAGGGGTTTTTCCATGACACCCTAATGGCTCCTGCTGCCCAGCAATCATTATCTCAGAGCAACTTGTCACCAGCTCTTCCATCCATCAGCCCCTCTCATCTGTCAGGGCTGCAGGGCCACGACATCCCGGGCCTGGGCCCCCTCCTCCTGTCCCTGGACAGCTGCAGTGAGACCCCCCCCCCACAAGACCCCCCATTCCTCATCCCTGGGTGCCAACCTAGAGTTAACCTGGCCACGAAATTCAGCCTTGTGAGAACAGAAATGTCGGTGACAGCCTGTCAGGACCAGGTGATGAGCAGGTCCTGAGCTGGTACAGGTACCAATGAGCAGGTCCTGAGCTGGTACAGGTACCAATGAGCAGGTCCTGAGCTCTCTCTGCAGGTGTTTCGCTTCTGCTGCATGTCCTGGGAAGGACTTGCTGGGCTTTGCTGTAATCTCACAGCTGTGCACCTCAGACACTCAGAAAGTGGAAAGCTGGGCTCTGAATTCTGTAAGAGCAGCATAAATGTATATTTTGTCAAAACCACTGTGATTCATTTTTTCTGATCATTTCAGACTTTACCAGCTCATGTTTCCACAGTTTTGTCCTGATCCATGAAGTCTAGAACCCTTTTCCCTTAATCAGCTCCCTTTCCAAAAACTCAGACCCCAAAATAAAAACGTGGAATATTATGAAAACTGGTTCCAAACCCACGAGCAGCCCCAGGAAGGATGAGGCTGTGCTTGAGTTTGCAAGGCCTCCCCATGTGCCCGTTGCCTTCTGCCCCCTCCAGAACCAGGGGGATGCAGGGCACGGGTATTTATCCAGTCTGGAGATCTCACTGGGAGCTCCAGGATTATTCAGGACTCTCTCAGCTTTGCAGACAACAAAATAACCCCTTTGCCTGGCTGAGAGTTTCAAACTATCTAAAAAGGAACTTGTTCCTCACGCCCAGAGAGAGCGTCAAGGAAGTCAGTGGGAGCCTTGGAGAGAGGATGTCAAAGGAAGTTCAACCTGCTCTTTGACCACCCATCCAATTCTCCCACAAACCCCATTTCCATCTTGTCTCGTGCCTCTCCACCCTCCCATCGAGCACCTTATTAACAATTTGTGTAAGTCTCTTGCCCAGAATATTCCTGCTCCGCCAGACTGTTGACTCCAATTTCATAAATGTGTAAGAAGTGAGCAAATTAAGTAGTATGAACTCTGACAGTCCTCTGACACTGCCAGTGTAGGGTACTGGCCCACACATGCTGTACAGCATAATGATTACATTACAATCTTGTGATATTATTCAAAATGACTTCAGATAAATGAATGATAAACTAGGGGTTATGCTTCCTTTATTACAGGGCTGATAAGGTGGCTAATCAGTGTCCAAGTATATGTCATTACATAAATTATGAAGCAGGGTTTGATGTGTATTCCCAAAGAGCCGGCGCCCGAGTGTCATCTGGTGTGAGGCTGCAGCCTGAGAAATGATTTCTGAAAACAACAGTCGTTTTTTGTTCTAACTGTATTAATAAATTACTAATAAATAACCTTAAAAGGTTGGGAGGGAGTCCTTTAATCTATTAGCAGAGTTTCATACCAGCTAATCCTGTGTTTTCTTTCACATCCAAGATTAACTTCCCTTGCGAGGAGTTGAACCCTCACGGCCCCTCTACAGGAACGACCTTTTCACAGCTCTGAAAAGAATAAATAAGGAATTCAGATTGCTCTTCTCCTGCCTGGAACAAGCTCGTGGCAATTTGGAAAACCCTCATGGCAGGACTGGACCCTTCTTTTAAACCCCCAGCTGATTTTGGGAGCTGGTGCTGCCCATCCCTGTCATCCTCTCAGGGTGGATGGACCACAACAGGAAGGTGAATCCAGCAGAACCATCCCATCCTTAAGGTTGGAAAAGAGCTCTCTGAGACCATCAAGTCCAACCATGAACTGTAACCTTCTCCCACAAACTGATGCAACCTCTGATTTACAGCTGAATAACATTTAGGTGAAATGACCCAGCGAGAACTTTGATGATTGAAATGTTTTACCAAAATTTCTCTGCTTAGATGTGATATTTTTTGGCAAAGAGCACGTGAGCTACCTTGTATTATTTACATGGAGTAAGAGATCTTAAGCTGCTCTGGTCTCTTGGTAGTCAAACAAAGTGTTAAAAATAGATATTATTAAAAAAATTGTAATATCCACTTATTTTAGATGTTTCGATTCTCTACTTTTCTGAAAAACACCCCCAAATCCTGTGAACTGAGGGCAGTGGATGCTTTTCCAAGAAATTCTAATTTTTTAAATTATTTTTTTTCTTCAGTGAAAACTGCTCAGGCAGAGGAGAAAACGCCTCTTCTATAGGACAGACACTTCGTTGAGGGCACCTTTGGAAGGTCTTTGAGCATCCCACACACTCCGGGAGTGCTGAGAGCCGGGGCAGCAACCTTTGGCATCAGTTACACGGACACAAATCCACTACTCTCAGGTCTATAAGTCTGACAAGCCTTCAAGGCCGAGTTCATCTTCACTGCAACTGAACTGAGCACATTGGAGTGAAGATTGACTTATAGAGCACTTGGATTTACAGATACTCCCAGCAATGTTTGCATAGTTCTCTCGGTGTTTCAGCTCTAATCCTCCTGCTATCAGAATTCAGTTTAAACCTTATTTTTTCATTTAGTTGCTGAAATATAGTTGGAGAGTCACTTGTGGCTTGTGTGAGCACCAGAGAAAGAAAATGGGGCTTTGGTTTTTATTGGTGCTCAGTGGTGCCCACAGGGGTGGGTGAGATGGTGGATGGTGATGTGGAAACAACATAATCAGATATTTTGAGCTGACATTGGCTTGTCCAGTCTTCCAACCAGGAGGAAAGCGTTCAAAGTGATGGAGAAGAGGTTTAAATTGGATATTAGGAAAAAATCCTGCCAGGGTCTCCCCACCCTCACAGAGAAGGTGTGGCTGCCCCTGGATCCCTGGAAGTGTCCAAGGCCAGGCTGGATGGAGCTCTGAGCAACTTGGTGGCATTTAATATTTTCAATTTATTCTCACAGATTATGATATGAAAATGTGGGTACAAGGAAGCTCATTAAAAATCCTCCAAGATTCCTATTTCAGATTTTAAGCCCACACCAATTCTCCCCAGCAGTTGTGAGTTTGGGGCTCAGACATTCCATTTTGCATCAGAAGTAGCAGAGTTTTTCAGGATGACACAGTTATGGCACCAACCCTCCCTCTCCTGCTAATGGAAAACTAGACAGAGCAAGTGAAATGGAAGAAGACAAGGAGGACCAGAGTAGCAGCCACCAGATAATGCCATCTGCTGAGATCTGAGCTGGGTGGCTCTGAATCATCTGAAAGGACTATTAAAATTTAATTCATTAAAGGCTCTACATTCCTCAACCATCAACAATTTGTCCACGTTTTTGTAGCTGTCATAAGCATCTCAGAGACTGATGAGATTTGGGTGTTTTGAATAAGCATCTAACTCGTGCCTGTTTACCAAAATCAAATCCCAAAGTACGCAGCACTCTCTGATCATTAGTGAGAACTCATCAGCCATGAGCACAGATCAGCTCCTCCACTCCAGCTCTTCAGGAAAAAAGGGCAGCAGGGAGTGAAAATCAACTTTAGCCAACACAGAACCCAGCAGCAGCTCACTGGAGATGGCAGTGACAATGAGTGAGGGTCCCTGAGACCCCCCTTCCCACATCCCTGTCCTCCCTTGGCTGGGAATCTCTGGAAGTTATTATCCATCAAATGAAAAAAAAATGTTCCAGGGAAAATCAGAACAGGGAAAAATGTGGCTTCAAAGGATTACCTGAGCACAGCTCAGTTGGCACCTTACATATTTCAACAAGATTTGAAATATATTGGAAGATTTACATATTTCAGCCTGGCCTGGGACACTTCCAGGGATCCTGGGACAGCCACAGCTTCTCTGGGCACCCTGTGCCAGGGCCTCCCCACCCTCACAGGGAAGAATTTCATCCCCTTATCAATCTAAACCCACCCTCTTTCAATTCAAACACATCCCCCCTTGCCCTGTCACTGTCTGCCACTTTATAAAGTAACCCTGGTTTTTTTTATAAGCCCCCTCCAAGCACTGGAAGGCTGAATTTTTTTCCTCCAGGGTATTTTTTCCCCAAATCTGCTGCAGGTTCCTGGGTTTTAGGGCACACCTTGAGTGTGTGGTCCCTGCTCTAGACTCTTGTGGTGGGGCTGTCCATGGGCTGCTGACCTTGGACATGTCTGCAGCAGTGTGGGGATGTCCCACCAGACCCCTGGAATTGTGTTTCCACATCCTAAAAATGTCAGACAAGAAGCCCTTTGACTGTTAATGCAGCCCTGGGCTGAGGACTGCGAACGGGATCTTTATCAAGGAACTTCTAACAAATGAAATGCAAAAGCAAAACAACCACTTTATCATCTGAAATGATGATAAATGGCAGCTTGGAAGTAGAACAATTTGTTCTTATGTAGAACCACAGGACCTGAACTGGGTTGTTTTTATTTTTTTCACTCTTAAACTATTCTCATCAGTTGCTTCATGCTCGTATTAATAACAATTAATTATAATTTTATCCTGATATAACTATGTTGACTGAAATAGAGTCACACTGGGGATTAATTTGGTCCAGGATACTTTTCCATCACTGCAGCTCTTGCCCATGCTTTTTTCCGAAGCATTATTATAATAAATTAATTCGAAAATTGTTAATTGTTCAATTGTTAATTGAAAAGTTAATCTTATTCTCCAGATTCTCCAAACATAAAACCTCTGATTCTTCTCAGCAAATATTTACAGCCCGGGACTCGGGCAGGAGCTGAGGATGCAGCCGCCACAGTTGGAGGACAATGGCAATTTTGAAACCCAAGCAGGGTTTTTACTGAGTCTGTTGCACACAATGGACAATATTGTAAAAGAAAAATATAATACATGTGCACAATAAGGTGAAAGCAAATCCGTTTTCATTTTTTATTTTGTTGACTGGCAGACAAGGTTCTAAAAAGGCATATTTTTTTTTTCCTCCTTTGTGAAGAACGCACTCTAGATTTACAATACCATATTCCACTGTATACATTTGCTAACAAAAAATACCACTCCTGTATCCACACCAGTGACAAATCTGCCAGGAAGTGACTAGTTGATATGCCTTTTTATTACTGCAGCTGCCTTGTTTTTTCTAGTCAAAATAAAAGAAAATCACAGGATCCTTAAAATAATAGCTGACAGCAGGTAGTTACTGAGAAATGCATGTCCCTGGCTCTTAACTTTGTAGCATCCATCCAGATGGCAGATTAGAGGCTGGGATCTGCAGGTTGGTGACAAATACACGGGTAATAGCATTCAGCTTGCCTAACTGTAAAAGTGAATTCACTATTCCTCTTTGATTGTAGACCTGACATGTCAGATGAGAGGAGGCTCTGGAAGAAGCTGCCAGAGCAATAGCACAAATAAATGCCAGACACAGGCACCGCTTGATGTGGGATTACAAACACTGTACCTCTCATCAATTCAAATTTAGCTGATATGTAAAGCCAGCGGTGGGGGAACATCACAGGAGCAGTGGGAGCACCGAGGAGCTGACGGGTACCTGGGCACGGGGACGGGAGGCAGGAGGCCCCTCAAGGCCTCTCCCCACGGCGATTGGATTTCCAGGAGAAAGTCACGGCCCTGGAATTGCCCTCCTGACACGCGGCACGAGGGGTGCTCAAAACCCAACACCTAATTTATCCCTCTGCCCTTCCCTTCATCGTGCCATCAACCACTTGACTTTTGAGCAGCCCTGAGACATCTCCCTCCTTCGCTCCCTCCCTCTCTCTCTCTCTCATTCTTTTTATTTTTATTTTATTTTCATTTTATTTCCCCCTCACTTCCTTTCTTTTCCTGAGAGGGGCAAAACTAAACTCGCTGCTCATCTCTCAACACTGACTTTGCGTGGGGAGAGTCTTCCAGAGCCCAATTACTCCAGCCAGTAATCAGCGGAGGATGCCAGCTAAGGGTCTCTTGGCTGAGTCTCCCTGCCCTTCATTGGTCAGAAATCACATGTTTAGGGAGACTTTCATTGTCTTTGCATGGAAAAGATCCTGCCAGGAACAGAACTGATGTTTTTTAGGGCTTCCAGCAGCCTCAGTGTTGCTGGAGCTCAGGAACCTCATGATTCCATTGCTGGTGTTGGAAGGAAGATGCTGGAAAAAAACCCACAAAGCTCCCATACACTGAGCTGAACTTCCCAATATTCCTATTCTACCCCTTTTGCATATAACCTAGTGCCAATTATCAAAAATAAAAATATGATGTCTCTTTCTCATCTTTACATGTCTTGTTGATTCAATAAAAACTAGGAGTGACACTGTTGGAGGTGGTTGGAAAGATGCAGGTGAGGAAAGTCTTTAAGTTATTATTAATCACAACTCAGGACTTCATATTCAGGGGTGCTTTCAAACTCAAGCCTTCTCTTCCTCTGCCAGAAATAAAGCACTATCCATTGATGTCAGCTTCTTAAAAAGTAAAGGTTATGTAAACCTCAGGAAATCCCACTTTATATATGGATTTGTTCAACAGGTGTATGTAACATAGCAGGAAAAAATGGCAGATTAAAAAAACTGTTTAAATAGGATAAATGAGTATAAATGCATATTCTAAAATGTCTATTTGTGACTTACATTTTGCCTTGACTTGTGACATCCTCCCTTATGGAATCCCAGGATGTGCTGAGCTGGAAGGGACCCACCAGGACCATCCAGTCCAACCCTCAGCCCCTCACAGGAACAATCTCGAGTCTCCCCTGTCCCCAGAGGATCATCCCAACCCTCCTGCAGCTCTGGCAGCCTTGGGGCCGTGCCCACTGCCCTGGGGAGCCTGGGCACTGCCCAACCACCCTCTGGCAGAAGAACAACCTTGTCCTGAGATCCAACCTGCCGCTGCCCTCACTCAACTCCGGGGCACTGGAGTCTCAGTGCTGAAGGTTAAATCGTTCTTTACATGGCACAGGTTTAAGGCTGAGTTGTGGCTTAGCTCAGGGGATTCAAACCTGTGTAAGCAGGAGCAGAATTTGTCCTAACTGTAACCTTTGCTCAAAATGAAAGCTCAGTAGATGAGAATGTGATTTTTTAATTATATTAAAATCTTATCTTCATGATCTGAACAAGCTTGTGTAGATCCAGTGTCATCCAGGTCCTTATCGAATTGCTCTGTGTTGCTGCAATGAAAACTGAGAATGACAAGATTTAGATCAACAAACTGAAAAGTAACATGAGGAAGTCAAAATCCAGAATGTTTTTTAAGAGAATACAGGCTAATGGGTTTATCTATCGTGTTTTGTATTGATCAAGCGTTAAGTTTCTCTTAATTTGCTCTGATATTGAAAGTCTGCAGCCTGGATCTCACAGCCCTTCCCACCTCCCCTGAGCACCCACAAAAAGTTTCTCCTCTGGAGATCTGCGTTCCCAGCCTTGATTTATTGCCCACAACTCCCAGTGTTATTGCCTCATTTTTATCCTAACTGATACTGATGCTCAAATAATTCTGTTTACCAGCAAGTCATCTAATCATCGCTTTACATAATCATATTTATATTAAGGAGATAGGAACAATTAGCTTTGTTTTAAGTGTAGTTATTTGAAATACAGTAGTGGTAATATCTGCCAGAAGCAAATAAACATATTAGCAGGAAATGCTTAAATGATCTGGATAACCCTATGAGCCAGCATAGCAGGTGGTAATATCCTGTTTTTAAATTACATTTCAGCAAGTGAACATAATAAATCCTCTTGTGTTATATATTTCGCTGGTAGCAACTTATACTCACATTATTCTATTTGACCTCATTACTGCTAATCATTATCACATTTTTAATAGCTGCCACAGTGAGTGAAACAGTTAATACAGTATTTCTTGCCGAAAGAGAGCCTGTCAGGTTATTGATGACAAATTAAAATTAATAAAGAAGATCTGTGTTGAATTTGAGGGAATGGAATAACTGCGAGCATCCAGATGATTGGAAAGGCCTCTGGGGTACTCTGTGAAGAGTAATGTTTTTGGTGTACGTGTATTGTCTTGAAAGGAACGCTAAAACTGCCAAATCTCTGCTTTTGCCTGGAAGACTTCCTGAAATAGGAGCTGTATTCTTTTGGCCCTCATCACATGTAATTTATCCCTGGGAGAGTTATTTCCTGCTCTGTACACCTCCGCTCGCCGCTGTAATAACAGCCCGTTGTTGGGGCTCCGCGCTTTTATTTACCTCGCTGAGGATCTTTACGGGAACCATCACCAGCAGCTCTGGATGAGGCAGTAAATGAGAAAAACTCCAATCTTGAATTCCTGCCCTTGCTCTTTGCTGGAAATTTAGCCTATTTTGTTATTTATTTAAAACTTTCTGGGGCTCTTCAATCCCCCCTCGCAGCGGTGGCACAGCGTTGTTGTCCGGTGTCTGACAGCAGGCCCGACGGTGGCCACCGGCCTCAACTGACTGGTTTTATAAAAAATTTATGCATTTACATATCCTCCGAACGCTCCTGCACGTGGTTATTAGAGGTGAGAGCTCCGTGAGGAGAGGGTGGGAGCTGTTCCCCGTAGAGGAGGGGCCGTCCAAGGCCATCCCGAGGTCCTGAATTAATTGCACGTCGCAGTATTAGCTCAGCCCTTCGCAGACAGTCGTCCACACCGCAGAATCACCACACATAATTTTGACTGTGCCCAGGAGGCAGACCAGGGAGACTGAATTATCTCTTTCCAAAAGAGAAAGTAGTCCTTTGAGGTCAATGGCGGAGGTCGTCGGTGGGTCAGCGCAGAGAAACGCCAACGCCAGATCTGCCCTAAAAAGGGAAAAAATAATGGCCCAATTACTGCACGTAAGCAAGACATGCAGAATCTCCTCACACAAAGGGGGATGTTTTTGGAACAGAGAAGGAGGCAGCAGCAGGTAACAGAAGTAGAATTGCAGGGACATGCTCAGATGAATTTTTTGGAGAGGAAAATAGAAGGTGCTGCCGTTAATTGCTTGGGAGCTGTTAAGTGGCAGAAGTGCTGCTGTACTGTTCAGAGGATTCATCCCTGTTTTCTGAGTATGAAACAAAGCTCTGGTGGATCATATGCTCTTCTAGTCTGTGCTATTGACATGTTTTGTTTACAAAAAGGTGACCTTTAACTTTAAAAACATCATACAATCACAGAATTCCAGGATATGCTGAGATCGGAGGGACCCAGCAGCACCATCCAGTCCAACCCTCAGCCCTGCACAGCCCCAGCCCCAAGAGTCCTCCCCTGTCCCCAGAGGATCATCCCAACCCTCCTGGAGCTCTGGCAGCCTTGGGGCTGTGTCCACTGCCCTGGGGAGCCTGGGCACTGCCCAACCACCCTCTGGGGAAAGAAGAACAACCTTGTCCTGAGATCCAACCTGCCCCTGCCCTGACCCAACTCCAGCCATTCCCTCAGGCTTTGTCACTGGTCACATCCAAATAAGAAGCAGCCAAAACTAAGGGTATTTCTTTATTGGTTGCAGTTTTTTTAGGCATTAGTTAAAAGTAGCCTCATTTGGAAAGGGGTCAAAACCACCATTATAGGCTTCTGAAGAAAATGTGAGGAGTATAAACTCTGAAGGTTCAACCACAACAGATCCTTCCTTGACTGCCAGTCCTTGTGGAGCTCTGGTGCTCAGTGGGCACAGCCCCAAGGCTGCCAGAGCTCCAGGAGGGTTTGGACAATGCTCTCAGGGACAGGGTGGGATTGTTGCGGTGTCTGTGCAGGGCCAGGAGTTGGACTGGATGATCCTTGTGGGTTCCTCCCAACTCAGAGTATTCTGTGATTCTATGATTTCGATCTCCATCTGCGCCTAGAAATGCATTTTCCCACGCAGGATGAAAGGGCACTGAGAACCTCAGCACCGATGGTTAAATTTGGGGGGGGTGACAGATGCCACTCCAATTGCTCTGCCAGTGAAATTTGGAATAAAACTGTAGGAAATGAGGAGTTAATTCAATTAAACATTTTCCCACCCACATTTTACCTTTCCTCACCACTCAAGGGAATCATTCATGGAAAGTATATCACCAGCAGACTTATTTTTACCATTATTTTTAACTTAATGAGTATACCTTCCACATCAGAGGGAAAGTACAAAGGTTAAATTTTACATTAAGAGCACATTGCAACATGGTATGCAAATATCCCTATGCAAATCTGGAGCCTGCAGAAGATAAATGTGGTATATTTTTAACCAGTTAACTATGACTGTGAAGTATGGGGCAAGATATTCAGTAGTTTCATTTTATATCTTTCTTGTAAATAATGCATAAAGTATGTAGATGTTGTCAAAATATGATGAAGCTATTAGCTTTATAGTTTTCATAGTTAAGAATGTGTTCAGCATGTAGCTCCTAATAACTCATTTCGAAACGCAGACACCATTATAAAATATTTCTTGTTCAAGTGAACGTTATCATGTGACATAATGATTTTGCTTAAAACCAAGTTAAATGAGGAGTAAAATTAAACAATATTGCATGAATTGTGTTTGACTAATTTTGTGTCACATTATATTAGACGAGCTTTCAAAATATGTGTTAATGACAAATAGTGTAAGCCCCTAACATACTTTATGTGTCTGTAAAATCACCCTTAAGTCATTAGCTTTTAAAGGTTCATTTTGTTTGCAGTTTTTGTAGCCACTGGCTTTTTAGTGATTACTTTTGTCTATGGAACTAGACATGATTAAAAAAGAGATATTTTACATAAGTCTTTGGGACTTATTGCCGTATTATGGGGGCATACTGTGTGCATTAAAACAATGCCTAATAATTGATGAGCTCTACACTTTGGAGGTAAACAGAGTTAAGGGTGAATTTTAATGTTTACACCGTATTTACATAAGAGCCATGCTGAGCTCTTAATCAACAGTTTGTTTCCTGTACATCTGGATTTATCTGTTGCCTGCTATGGAAATCTTTCATTCCAGATGCAACAAGAGTCTTACAGATTGCTGGGTTGCACTCCAAAGTCATGGAATCACAGAATCCCAGAGTGGTTTGGGTTGGAAGGACCTCAAAGCCCATCCAGGGCCACCCCCTGCCATGGGCAGGGACACCTTCCACTGTCCCAGGTGGCTCCAACCTGGCCTTGGACACTTCCAGGGATGGGACAGCCCCCAAAATGCCTAAATTTGTTTCAATAATATAAATGCCTACTTTTGATGTGTCTTAACCAGAGTTTGGCTGTAGGGACTCACAACCTTCACAGCACAGGTAGAAAAGCTTCTTCAGATTTCTCATTGCGGGAGTAAGACTATGCACATAAAATAAATTTATTAAGTGGTTGTGGGCCTTAAACAGTTTCTTTTCTGGGTGGGCCTTTGGACATACCCAAACCTGCACCGATGGACATCCCTGGTCTTTATTTAATGATTTTCCTGAACTTGTCTGTTATTTTCTCCCTCTCTGCCCTGTCTGGCTTGAAATAAAGAGGAAAGGTGCGTGTCCAGCCACACTCCATGTCTCACCACAGGGATTTCAGGGGGGTATCTGCCTCAACACCAGTCACTCAGAAACCCAGACTGGCCTTTCTAGGTGGGATCAGGGCCAGGCAAGTGCAACATCAGGTTGAGTCTTTCCTCAGAAGGGAAAAAAAAGATATTTCAATGATGATTGCTTTCTATATATTTTTAGCTATAAAAACCCCCCTCCCAATGGATTGAGGTGATGCCAAATGGCTGAGTGGGAGGTAAGGGCAGGGTACTCATGGGGGTGGGAAGGTGCAGAGAGAAGGCAACGTGATGTTTTTCACTGTTTCAAAGCTCAACTTCTTTGATAAAATCTTCATTCTGCCCACCCTACCCCGGTGCCTTAGAAAGCTACAGCTTTATCTCAGGAATTTTCCCTCTGGACACTTGTCAGAACAAAGAGTATGGACTTTGCATATCATTTATCCTCTTGTATATAAGGAGCTTGTCACATCTTAATGTTGAACCTCACCAGAGAGCAGACCTCTGGAGCACTCCGAGCTCTGCTTTGCATTTGGGTGGGAAAAGCGGATCCGCCGATCCCGCTCCGGCTCCTGCCTGTGCCTCACTGCTGCTCTGCCCCTTCCTGCTGTGCCACACGTGCCATCGGCTCCCTGCCATGGAAGGGGGGCAATAACAGCCTGGGGTCTGCTGGAAATCTCTGCTAGGTGGCCAAATTCCATTTATTTGCTGATGTCTTCAAACTTCTGGTCAGAGAATCACAGGTTGGCAGTATACCCCGAGGTGAAGGGACCCACAAGGATGATCCAGCCCAGCTCCTGGCCCGGCACAGGCCCATCCCCAAGAGTCACACCAGGTGCCTGAGAGTATGATGTGCTTTTGGAGTATGTCCATGAAATTTAAAGTCCTTGTAAGGGGTAAACTTCTTTGGCATCTCCATAGGGGTATTGAACTGGTGTTATTTGTGTGTAGCCTACTTTAGAAAATAAAATAATTCCAATAAATTACATTCTGTACATGTCTTGTTACGTTATCAGGGTTTCAACTCTCAGGTTCAAAGAATCACAGAATTCTGAGTTGGAAGATCTACCAGGATCATCGAGTCCAGGGATCAAACCCACCACCTTGGCAATGTCAGCACTCAAAGCTTTCAGCATAATGCCTTGGCCTTCCTTTGCTGAGGAAGGAAGTGTTTATTGTCAGCTGGGAGAGGATGTGGGTCCCGTGTTTGGGGCCTGGCTGGGGAGGGAGAGCTCAGCCTGGACCAGCCCCTGAGGCTCTGCTGAATCCAGGCCGAGATTCCATCTGGGGGAAGAGGTGCTTCATGAAGTGCTGGGTGAAGAAATGGGACACTACCATCCCTCTGCTCTTTGGGTTTCTGAAAATAAAGATCACAATGAAGAACTTCTGCAGAGGAAGGTATTAAACATTCCTGACACAGGGATCTCCAAGGAAAGGTGATCCCCAGGCATTTGGGATAACAAAACTTCGAGTCCAAGCTGGTTCTTGAGCCATGGGACTGTTTTCATGCCTTCCACTTGACTTCTTAAATCCTTTGCGCCTTCAAAATATTTAACAACAGGGGTTTGTGGCCAGGTAAAATCCATTTTAAATATTGGGGTTTTTGAAAGGATATGGAAGACTCGCTGTGATTCCTTCAGTTTGGTGATTTCCAGATTTCCCATACAAGTTCAGAGGACTTGCTGACAACACTCAGAAGAGAAAACCTGTCAAGGAGCACGTTGAACACCAGAATGGTTGGAGATGGGCCTGATCTTATTAATTAATACTCTGCCTGCCCCTGATGAATACTCTGGGTTCCATCCATCCATCCATCAGGGTGCAACGACAGCTCTGCCACAGTGACACCCTCAGCTGGTGGAATTGGTTGTTCTGTAGCTATTTCTGGAAGATCAGGAGAAGAAAAACAAAGCAGGTGAAATGGATAGCTGGCAGTGGAGCTGTTTAAATATTTATAAAACAGTTAGCTAAGATTCAGGAGCCATTTACCAGAGCCAAATTTGATACATTAAGATGAATAATTGCTCTTCTGTAATACCATTGCATTTATTTATTTATTTACTCCTTTAAAATCATATCACTGCTTTCCTTGGGACTTGAAAGATTTGGAAAGTAAGATATTGTCCTTGGATCAGAGTCTGAGCGATCATCAAATGTCAACCTGGAGTGATGCCATTTTTATGGAAAGAGTTGTTGGTTTCCTTCGATGTGCTGAGAACAGAGTTTGGAAAAAGAGAAATGGAAAGGGAAAAGGAAAGGGAAAAAGGGAGAAGAGAAGAGAAGAGAAGAGAAGAGAAGAGAAGAGAAGAGAAGAGAAGAGAAGAGAAGAGAAGAGAAGAAAAGAAAAGAAAAGAAAAGAAAAGAAAAGAAAAGAAAAGAAAAGAAAAGAAAAGAAGAGAAAAGAAGAGAAAAGAAGAGAAGAGAAGAAAAACTCTTGCTTGCCCAAAGTACTAATTTTAAGGAAATAAAAATTTGTATATTATTTCCAAACTAGAAAATCATATTGTTCTAACAACAGAATCAAATCCATAAATTAATTTAGAAATAGTTTTAAAAATTAAGATGAAAACGATCTCTTTTTTGGGGATGCAGGAGCTACACCTAAAGGAAAATATTTAATGTTTTAAATTCACCAGTGTTCCCCAGACCCTCTAGTACAGCCCAGTGTATGCTTAGAAAGAGCTACTTCATCTATTTAATTAAGAGAAACTACTATCAAAGCAGATTTCGCATTTAAAATTCGTGTTTAAACTTCTCGCAGATTAAGTGAGCTTAAACAGTTGCTATTCCTGACTTTAACAGCATTATAAAATACATTAGAGATTGAGAGGATAAAATTCTGCCATGTTAGGTTATAACCTAACTGCTATTTGCAGTTGTAAGGACTACTAATGGCGCAGGGACAAGATTTATTATAGTAAAGACATCCTGCTTAACATTACCCTTGTCATTCCATTAATAATGACTGCTTATGAGCCATCTCCTTGGCATCTTTGTTGTTCTGAAAACTTAAAACTCACAGCACAATTCTTTACGATGTGCTACATTGCCCCCTCTGGGTATTCCTGACCATTATCCCATTTGGTTATATTCAAAACTGCTGCCTCCTGAGAGAGCATTAGGGCCGACCTTTAACCCTGCAATATTCTTGGTTCAAATGGCGTAATAACATGTAGTGAATATTTACAAGCATACTTATACCATAATAGAGTACTGCTGGGAACATTAGCACATATTTTCTGCTCAATCAGCCTTTGATGTAGAGCTCGCCTTGGACCCGGGAGGAAATGCAGTCCCCAATAAGCTGCGCTGGTGGAACACCCCGGCACCTGAACGGCCCGGGCCAGGCCAGCCCTGCCAGGCAGGTGAGCAGGGACACACCTGGGCACACGGATCCTGCCACACACTCACCTGGGCACACGGAACCTGCCACACACACACCTGGGCACACAGACCCTGCCAGGCAGGTGAGCAGGGACACACCTGGGCACACGGATCCTGCCACACACACACCTGGGAACATGGAACCTGCACACACACACACACCTGGGCACATGGATCCTGCACACACACACACACATGGGCACACAGACCCTGCCCACACACACACCTGGGCACACAGACCCTGCCAGGCAGGTGAGCAGGGGCACACCTGGGCACTCAAACCCTGCCACACACACACACCTGGGCACACTAACCCTGCCACACACACAGCTGGGCACACGGACCCTGAAATGAAGGTGAGCAGGGACACACATCCTGGAACACAAACCCTGATGAGCAGGTGAGCAAGGACACACACCTTGGCACACAAACCTTGCAACACACACACCCCTTGGTACACAAATCCTGAAATGAAGGTGAGCAGAGACACACACCTTGACACACAAACCCTGCCATGAAGGTGAGCAGACACACACACAGCCTGAAACACAAACCGTGCCATGCAGGTGAGCAGGAACACACACCCACACACACGCCTTGGCACACAGACTCTGCCATGCAGGTGAGCACACACATACCTTGGCACACAAACCCTGAAATGAAGGTGCGCAGACACACACACCCCTTGGCACAGAAACCCTGCCACACACACACCCCCTGGAACACAAGCCCTGCCATGCAGGTGAGCACACTGGGTCCATGGGAGCCTCCAAGAGAGAGGCACAGCCCCTTGTGCCACTCCTGTGCTTTCAGTGGCATCGAGGAAAGGTGATCTCAGCCAGGAAATGAACACAGAACATCCTGAGCTGCAAGGAGCCGCGAGAAGCATCCAGTCCAACTCCCAGCCCCGGACAGACACCCCAACAATCCCACCCTGTCCCTCAGAGCACTGTCCAAACCCTCCTGGAGCTCTGGCAGCCTTGACCATTCCATAGGGAGCCTGGTCAGTGCCCAACTACCCTCTGGGGGAAGGACCTTTCCCTGATATCCAACCTCACCCTGCCCTGACACAACTCCAGGCCATTCTTGTCCAGTTCCTTTGTATCACTTTTGCTCATTTGTCCCTATTTTATTATTTATACCACAAATATTATTGAAAAGCCAGAAAGACAAGGGAATTCTGTCAGTGCCAGACTTTAAACCTAAAGCAATGAGACAGAGTGATGTCAGCAGTGTTTCCCCTTCCCTGTCTGCTCTCTGAGTGGCTGGGGGGGCAATTCCATGTCACACCGCTGACTTTCCTCTTCTCCCTCCATCCTCACCAGTGCCATCCTTGGTTCTGCCTCTCCTTGCCACCATCCATGCGCCTGCCACGCGTGTTCAGAGATGGCACTGAAGAGCCCTGGCACATCAGCAGTCCTTGCTCCATCTCTCCCTCCATGGCCCCCACGGGCTGTGACAGGATCTGTACTGGGAATTCCTCTGTTCTTGTATCTTCTCTTCCACCCCTCAACCTTCCTAAGGGCTTAAACCTGAAATTCGTGACCTTATGGAAAGTGATGGTAGATGAGAGTTTCCCAAGTGTTGTGGGAATTGCACTTCAGGGCTCATTTACCTTTATAGGTGAACACCTCCTCTCTTCTCAATGAAGGAGAGATTTGGCTTCCACATGGATTCCTGCAGTGTTGTCCTTCCTCTGCAATTGCCATCCTTCCCTACCATGCTCCTGTCCTGCCCTGAGCCACCCTCCCCAACCCCAAATACCCCGGAATTAATCCTTCCCCCCACCCTTCCCTCTGTCCAGTGTGACCTGTTCTGTCCTGCCCCTATCACCCACCAGCAATGACACACCACCCTGTGTCACTGTCCCTCACTGACTGGGAACAGGGGGGTGTCCAGAGCTGCTCCCTGCCTCAAACATGGGACTTGGAGCAACCTGGGATAGTGGAAGGTGTTCCTGCCCATGGCAGGGGGTTGGAATGAGATGGGCTTTAATGTCTGGGAATGGGCTGCCCAGGGAAGTGGTGGAGTCACTGTCCCTGGGTATGGGTAAGGAAAGGTTGGATGTGGCAGTGAGCGCCATGGTTGGGTTGACAAGGTGGTGTTGGGTCATAGGTTGGACTCAGTGATCTCTGAGGTGTTTTCCAACCTCATTTATTCTGTGTTTCTGTCTCTTCCAACCCAAAACATTCTAGAAATCCACCATTCTATGGTGTGCATCGCTCTGACATGACACAGGTGAAATCTAGGGCACAAGAGAAGGTCTCTCAGCCAGGTTTTAAAGCCAGGCTTTAACATTTGTTTGGGTGTAAATTTTTCTAAGTTTGCTCCCCTCCATTGCTGTTTTCTCCTCTCTTCAGAACAAGGCTCTGATTCCTTATTTATTATTAAATCCACTTTTGCTGTGCTTTGCTCTCCATTTCCCGTTTCTGTAACGTGCCCAGTGGAGATTTGCTTGCAAGTGCAAGTGGTTGTTCTTGGGAAAGTTTTCTGATTTTCAGGGCTTGGAGGAGAAAGGGTCACTCCTCAGTTTTGTTGGTTTATGAGTGTGTTGTTAATCTGCTCAGAAGAGTCTGGCCCAGAGGTAACGGGAGCGTTTGAAAGGAGAGTCTCCTGTGGTTCTGAACAACTTTGACTTGGCAATATCTGTCTGTCTTCAGCCAAAGACAGAATAAACCTTCCTTATTTTCTTGGTGTAACTTATAAACCTGTTACAGTTTTTGCATTAAAATCTCCCTATACAAAGGAGATGTCCATTTTTTGATATTTTATTCATAAGATCCCTCAAGGTGTCATTGAAATTCTCTCAGTCTTTCATCAGCGTGATCCACTCTTGGAGAGTACACCTGCACAATAGATGAAATGGTCGTCCTCAGAGAATAATGGCAGCCATCCTGATATTAATTTGGTTCCAAGTAATTATCAAGTTCATCTCTTTCAGTTTGCTGGGGAACTTTTTCTGCCTTTTGACTTTCTTCCTTTTTTTTTTTTCTTTTTTTTTAATAGCTTGTTAGCGCTGCTCCAGACTCTCCACACAGACTGATCCTCTTCGCTGGGACTTCAGCTCAGGTTGATGCTTTTAACCACGAATTTTTGTCCTGAAATTATTATTATTTGGTGTGTGAAGATCAATAATGTGCCACACAGGAGGAATACACCTGAGGAATGTATTTCATGCTCCAGGAAAATAAGTTGTCTTTGCTCTATCAAACACACCCCTGTGTAAGTGCACAAGTTTAGGACACACTGGATTGGGAGTTTTGTTGCATCAGGTAATGCACTTAAAACTTCCCTCCAATATTTTTCCTGGGTGGGATAACATCCCCAGGTGTTATCAGGTGCTTCTTAGGATATTCCTCTGTATTTTTGAGATGGTGCTTCCTGAGGAAGGAAAGGTTGTTGGGAATGATCTTTGGGTTGGTTTTTCCTTGATGATTTTATAGAAAAATCTCAATATCACGGAAAATACTGAGTAACTTGTTGATCGGATATTTTCCCAGTTGGTCTGATTTTGTTTTTCCATTTTGTCCTGTGTAATGATCTCCACTTTTACATAAAGTGTTTTGAATCCCTGTTGATCTGATCACCTTGGGCTGCCAGTCCAAGGCTTTATTGGAAAGAGATCCAGGCCACAATCCTGGGCTCATTGAGCTAGGGCTGCATGTGCACTTAAAAAAACTTAAAAATACTTAAAAAAATTTATTTATTTTAGAAGTATTATTTATTTGTTTGTTTGGTTTTAATGTTTCCATTTATTTGGAGAATGGTATGGGTTATAAATCGCATTAACATGAGGAAACACTCACTAGATAATTGTGTTTTACACACCTTTTCATTTTCTTTTCCAGGATGCTGGTGGCTTTAATTAAGCAGCCTGCAGATGGATCGGATAAATGACACGTTTCATGACACATCTCCATCTTTTTCAGTCATCAGATACTTAAATTGCAAATTCTCCTGAACTGTAACCCGATGTCGTATGGGTCTGGGTTCTACATTTCCCTGCAGATCTTCCATCTTCAGTCGTGTCAGAGCTGCAGGATGTGACTGTTGGGGAATGTCTTAAACTGCAGCAAACCCCAACATTCAAATGATGGGAAGAGGCTGAGTTAAGACGACCAAGGCAGAAAACTGAGCAAGAAGAAGCTCTGTAGGTTTGTTTCAGCAGGTGGTGACTTGAAAGGGAAGAAGGCAGGGACAGATGGGATATTGGGAACGAATTCCTGGCTGGGAGGGTGGGGAGAGACTCGAATAGAATTTCCAGACAAGCTGTGGCTGCCCCTGAATCCTGGAACTGTCCAAGGCCAGGCTGGAGCCACCTGGGATAGTGGAAAGTGTCTCTGTCCATGGCAGGGGGTGGGATGGAATATTTTAAAGGTCCCTTGCAACCCAAACCATCCTGGTATTCTACGACTCTGATTCTAGGCTTTGTCATCTATAATGCAAAAACCACCTTCTACAACTGTCCTCGTCTCGTAAGGTCTGAGCAGACACAAAGTTTGCAACACCAAAGTTTGTTTATCAACCAACAAAAATCTCCTCCTTATCCTTGACTCCCTGCCTGGATCTGCCCGAATTCCCATGACTGCCAGGCCAGTTTTCTGCCTGATTTCAAGTCCTAATTTCCACTCTGGAGCATTTTTCATTGATGAGCTTCAGCATCCTCTTGTTTGGAGGTGGCAGGTGCTGCACCAGTGGTTCTGTTTCATGGAACCACAGAATGATTTTGGCTGGGAAAGCCCTCTGAGATCATCCATTCCAACCATTAACCCAGTCCTGCCAAGCCCAGCACTAACCCATGTCCCATCTATGCCCTGTCCATGTTTCACCAGTTCATGGAGCCAACCCTGGCTGGAAACTCCACTGATCAATGCAAAAGGCAAACCCTCCAATAAACTCAGCCTGTCAAAGGCATGATCCAGAAAGGATGTTTTCAGGCTGAGATGAGGTTTGGCAAACTCTTGAACATGTGGGAATGAGGATGTAAAGGAGGGAATTAAAGTCACTGTTAACACCACTCTGCATGTTCTGTGACTCTACACGTGTAACTTGAACTTCCAGAAACAGGCTTTGATGCCAAGGGCGTTATAGGCAGCAGAATGACTTCCAAGAAACTTGAGGAATTTTGATATCAGGCTTGCAATGAGAAAACCCAAACTGAACATGCTTTCTTGCACTTCGTCCTAGGGTGATTCCATTCTGTGTATATATACCGTATCTTTGTGCTTTGGCTTTGGTCTTCGAGGGAATTTTGTTGTGGATACTGATCCTCAGTGACCAAGGTTATTCTCTCTCTTTATCTGGAAGAGGAAAAAACCAGAAGCAGCAGCTTGAGGAGGAAATTTCCAGCAATACCCCCGGAATACCCAGGTCAGCTGCAGAGCCTTTGGGCTCGTTAACACTCCCTCCCACAGCTGCAGTATATAAGGGTTGAGAAGGGGCTCTCTGGGGGTTGTTCCAGCCTTGGGAGAGTGTCCTGTGGCTTGTTTTCTTGCTGCACCCCAGCCTTAGGAGGGAGAGAGCCTGCAATACTCACCTACTGGGATTTTCCTTGTCCATCTCTGCTTTCCCTTGAGTGTCTCCAGTCATCAGCACCCTGAGCTCCAGCTACTCTCTGAGCCCTTGAGAAAAGTTTCTTCTGGGACTGTCTGCTGGAGTTTGGCTGAGTTCTGCAGGACTCTTCACATTGCAGGACTGCAGGATATCTGGAATTTTCCCTCAGGATCATCTACATCACAGGACTTGTGGGATATCTCAGGTTTGCTCTCATAACATTAGGTTTTGTTGTTTAAAACTATTGTATCCTGGCTGGTGTGTTTATGAAAGTGAATAGCTTATATTTTCCATGCTTTAATTTTTTGTGTCCAGGGGAGGGGTGGTTTTATTTTGGTCAGCCCTCAATTTATCTCAAACCTTCACACTCTTGAGATTAATGATTTTGACTATTCAACACCCTTTTTCTTCCCCTAGTTTTTGGTAGGTTAGGGTTGGAGGGTTTTTTGGTTCCTTAGTTAAGATTTTCTTTCTTTTTTTTTTTTGTCCCTGATGCCTTTTTCCTTCAGAAATAACTGTTTATAATCAGTTTAATTCAGATGAAACCATTACTTCTTCACTCTTCAGAAGCTCTTTATGCTTCTTAATTAAACCCTTTTGTCTGAACACAAAATAATTAATACATAAAATGAAGCAGAGGGAAAGAATCGACTGTGAAACTACTCACTCAGTTGTATATTTAAACAATATTTAATCATTAGAGTAACACAGTGCTTGCACTTTTGGAAAGAAAACAAGCCTTATACTTCATGTTTATTTAACACTTTGGCTAGTTCATTCTTGGAGGTATGAAATGAGGCTTATAGAGTGCCAGGGCAGTAAATCAGACCTTCTGAAAATTACTGGGCCTTGAACAGTAGTGTCATTTTAAACCCAAACAGTTCAGGGGTGCAGCAGCACATAAAAGTGACCCCTTGGAACAACATCTACTGTTTACACTGAAAGGCAAGGCAAGGAAATAAAAACAACACATAAAATACGGTGCAGTGAGGATGTCAGTTCCTCGTGGTTCTGCCCCTGTTCTAGATGCTGATGGACAGGATGACTTTCAGAGAGTTCATGCATCAAAGACACTCCGCGCCAAAATGCCATGTCCACATAACTGTGGAGAGCCAGGAACTCCTCACACCCAAATTTCCACCGGTGTTTGCCCAGATTTTAAACCACATTTGTGTTGGCAACGTGATTTCTCACTTTATAATTTCTTTTATTTTTTCTTAGCTCGTGTTTTAATGAAAAGATTTATTGTCAGCAGTGTTTGAGGGGGAAAATACCCAATTTTTGAGCAAATATTCGATGTCTGTTGTGGCAAGTGAATGCAGAATGCTGGAGGTGTGGGTGTGATTTGCTCACACTTTGCAAGCACAAAGGCTCTGCTTCACCATGGGCTGGATACAGGTTTTTATAACCAGCTGCACACTTGGCTCCTGAGAACAGAATAACCACAGAGTTTGGCTCAGAGGTGCACAGTTTTTGCCAAAATTATTCATTAACAGTGTTTACCAAGTTGTGCTTCAGAGAGGAGTGGGCAGACAAGGGTTTGTGTGGTGGGAAGGTGAATGTTTGCAGTGAAAACCCAGAGACTCCTCTTACCCTGAGCTGGGTTGGGGGATAAAACCTCTTCCCAATTCTGCGCTGGTTTATTACCCAGTCTCAGAGGAGTTCACAGGTCTGTTCATTCTCCTAATCAGATAAATGGAGGTAAAATTGGCTTGTGGAGGTAAAAAAAAGCAAAAGCACCTTCCCAGCTGACACCTGGGACCTGCTCATGGAGCTCCTCTGACCAGGCTGCCTTGTGTGCCCTGGATGGGTGGGCACAGATGCTCCTCTGCTCCTGCTCCCAACACATTTATGAGTAAAAGATATGGATTTGGTTTTTTATTTGTGAGATTTGGAGGTGGGGGTTTCTTTGTTTCTATTTTTGGGAGAGGGTGGGTGGTTTTTTTGGGGTTTTTTTGTTGTTTGTTTGGTGGGTTTTGCGGTGTTTTGGTTTTTGAATTATTGTTTGGGTTTGGGGGTTTGTTTTGTAGTTTTTAGTTTGGTGTTTGTTTTGCTTTGGTATTGTTTTGGTTTTTTTGAGACACATTTATGTTTACCTGCGGGAGAGAGTCCAGAGGAGGCTTTGGAAATGCTCCAGGGGCTGGAGCCCCTCTGCTCTGGAGCCAGGCTGGGAGAGCTGGGAGACCTTGGAGCCCCTTCCAAAGTCTAAATGGTCTCCAGGAGAGCTGGGGAGGGACTGGGGACAAGGGATGGAGGGACAGGACACAGGGAATGGATCCCACTGCCAGGGGCTAGAATAGAATTCCCTGAGAAGCTGTGGCTGCCCCTGGATCCCTGGGAGTGTCCAAGGCCAGGTTGGAGCAGCCTGGGACAGTGGGAGGTGTCTCTGCCCATGGCAGGGGTGGCACTGGGTGGGATTTAAAGTCCCTTCCAAACCATTCTGGAATTCTATGATTTCTGAGCCTTATTTTGTGTAACACATTGTTCCTGAGCGAAGTTAATCCAGGATGACATTGATATTTGCAGATTGTTTCTGAGAGGCTTCTTTAGTACAAATCATACTGGTTTTAAGGCTCTGCCCTCCCAGACTGAATGTCTCAAACTGGGGACCAAAGGTGGGGCTGGATTAAAGAACTCCTGCACCCAGAGCAGGATGTTCTTTCCCACATTCCTGTCACATCTGCCTTCCCTCCTGCACATCAGGAGCCTCATGTGGAGAAGTGATGGGTTTAAATTTGAGCTGCACTTGGAATCTGCTTTTTTATTAGTTTGGATGGTGACTGAACTGAACATTGCAAGTGTAATTATGAATATTTTACAAGTGTGAACCTTCAATTAACTGTATCGGTTGTGTTTGTGAACTATGGAGGACTTGCATTATTAATGAACACACAAGGCTAATATTAGTTTATTTATCATTTGGAATATGGCTTTTGAGTTAATCATACAAGTCCTGCCACATTCAATTTTGATT
Organism: Pitta sordida; assembly: GCA_013390025.1. Taxonomy (NCBI): domain Eukaryota; kingdom Metazoa; phylum Chordata; class Aves; order Passeriformes; family Pittidae; genus Pitta; species Pitta sordida. Next base: position 255,848 of record WEKX01001782.1, on the reverse strand, counting down.
AATGCATGAAGTTCAAGGCAGGCTTTGTTAAACAAATATTTATTATGTCTGATGTAGTATAAAGTAATAAAGCATTTTTCTCCATATACAAATACCTTTCAATATGGTGAAGTCTTTAACATGGGAGCAAACATCCTCTCGTTATGAGGACATCAAATGAATCAGGAGAGTCTCCTGTGTGGTATTTTTTTTTAAATTCAGATATAATCCCCCTTGCCTAGAGGAGGTTGCAATGTCACACAGAGGGGTCTGCACACACCAGACAGGTTTTCTTTGCTGGTTGGTTAGAGAATATTTGCTTTATACATCCCCTTGCTTCTACTTTTGCTCCATTTCGGTGCAGTTGGAGAGCAGAGCTCATTTAATGTGCAACCCCACTTAATCACGGCCAAATAAAGAAGAATTTCAACATCTTGGTGATGCTGAAATACTGTTTTGTGACGTTTGATGTTCTTCTTTGCTCACCTGAGGGAGCCCCAAGCTGGGGAGCAGCTGAGCTTTGCCAGTGGATCCCATTTGGAAAGGGAGGAAGATTTTTGATGGGGGGAAAAAAGGCCTCTGTGCCGTTCAATTTTTGTGCAACACCATATTGTCAGTCACAAACCTTTAAAAATTCAGAGGGAAATCTGATATTATTGAGAATACTGAGCACTACTAATCTGTTTTTTTGCTCAGAAAAGAGTTAAGGACCTAATCTAAATCTTAAACCTGAGACATGGACACAACTACTTGGTTTAAGTAGCCTGAGGCTTTAAGGAAACTCCCTGAGTCATGAGACTGAAGGTACAAAGCCCATGAATCACAACACAGTTAATGAATTTCCTTTGAAAGAGGGATAAGTTCTCCTGAAGGCCAGTTTTGGCAAGTTTGTGTCGGGCAACAGGCCACATCTTAAAAGCTTTGGGAGGGTTTAAGATGATTTCATTGAGGGGGTGAAATATAACTTTTATTTTAAAATATGTAATGATAAATTAGAACTTATGGGAGGATTATTCTGATTTAATGATGTTGAACCCCTCCCTCCATACAAGCAAAGCAAGGCCTTGGGTCTGGAAGGCCTGTGGATGATGCAATGACTTTTATTTCTTTAATCTTGGCTGTGAAATATTTTATTATTTATTATTAAAGCCAATTTTAAAAAAATAAATGATCTGTCAACAATATACATGTTCAACTTGTTAATTTTTTTGTTTGGTGAGTAAAATAACTAAATATTTGGGCAGCACCTGATTTAGGAAGGGCCCACTCCAGTGTTCATCCAGTTCAGCCACGTCTGCTGTAACTAGTTTTGGTGTAGCTGTTCCAATTTTCATCCATAATATATGATCAGTTTGTAAGAATTTCCTCTACATGTGAGAAACATTCTTAATGCCAACGTTCTCAAATTGGAGTTAGTTATAAATAATGCACTAATAGATGTGAAGGAGCGTAAATGATTCCTTTGTGTTGTACCTGCCAGGTTGTTAGTGCTCCTTTAAAAAACAAACAAACCCTCCTTTGGCAGGATATTTATTCCCATCCCCTCCATCAAAGGGGGTTACGGGCTTTGTACCTTTTTATGTAAATTAAAAAATCTTTAGCCAGTTCCGTGTTGAAAATAAATAGTCGGAGGAGCTCGCAGACAACATTTATTTTGTATGTACATTAATGGGCACTTCCATTTTTTCCTGCAGGCTAGAATCCACTTTGAAATTCATGTTTGATAAATTCCCCGGCTTTCCGAGTAATTTAGCTGTCTATAGGGCTGTTGATCCTTTGAGTGTATTGCTGAACCATTGGGACTTGTGCACCACATCTGCATATCCAAGTTCAAATATAGACTCAAGATGATTGGTTTCAACTTTAAGTTGTTGATCTTATTCCTGATAGATTTGTTAGATTGTCTCCCATTTCATTTCTAAAATCTGGGCCTAATCCATAAATACCCCTTCTTAAAGATGTCTCCAAGAAATTGGCTGATTGAGTTCATCACTCTGCGAGCCTGGAGCTGAATTAATATTCACTGCAGCCCAATAATCTGAATTAACGATGCTGCCTCAGATTGTGAGTGTTGATGAGAGCTGGAGCAGGGCACACACAGAGCACCCAAGTCTGGGTAATTCTGCAAAACAGCAAAATCCCCTTTGAAAATTCCCTTTATACCCCCTGAGCCTTTAAAAGGGGATCCAGTTTTCACTGGGATATGAAATTAGTGGACAAGGGCTCAATTTGTCAGTCTTCCTAAGGCTTGGCATAGTTTAGCTTTGCTTGCTCTCAATTCTATTTTTTAGGTTTTATTTCCTCTTCAAACACTTGGCAAAAGAGGCTGATACAACAGATCAACACCAACATTTGTTGGAGAACTACAGCAAGAGAGAGGCACCTGCATGTTCTAGTGAGGTCCTGGAGTGTTGGGCGGGACCAAAAAAAGGGAACAAGCACCTTCACAGGAGTTGTGAGAACCCAGGGAAACCCTTTCAGTTTTCACCTCTTCCTCATGAGCTTATTTTAAACGTTGCAGGCACCCTTTGGATAAAGAAAGGGGGAGTTTAAAAATTGTTCCACCAATATAAAATCGTCCAAAAAATCCTTTTAACCGTAACACGAGTCATCCCATTGTAACACTGCTTGTGAGAATGCCTGACATGACCTGAAATATTCTGCAATGTACGAAAATCATTCAAATTTCAACCTCCAAATCTTGGGGCTCTGAGTAACCTGATGTGGTGAGAAGCGGTTGGAACGAGATGGTCTTCGAGATGACTCCCAACCCCCAAACCATTCTGTGATTCTATGATTTATTATTATAGTTTTTAGGGAATCCACATTAATTTTCTTCATTCCATTGAATAAATTCCTGAACTTGAGACACGCTCTGCTTTTCTTTGCTGGAGGAATGGGGCAGGTGAACAATGTGGGTGCAATAACGTGTTCTGGCACTGCCAGGGATTGAGTTCCAATTACATTCTTCTCTTTTTTTCCCCCCTGTTTCTATTCTTTTTAAGGAGATTATTCTAATAATGTATCTTGTGTGGTCTTTCAAGGTAAATTCCAATAAGTTCCTTGTCTTAATTAATAAAACTGATCTGACTAGTAGCACCAAGAGTCAAATTTAGAGTCTCTTGGGCCTTTTTGTGAGAGAGGAAAAAAGGATGCAGTGGGGAGGCTTTTCCTGCTTGTGTGGGTTTGGGGCTTTTTATTATTGTTTTGTATTAATAATGTGTGAAAAGTTATCTTTGCTTTAAAATTCTCAACCAGAATTTAATGTATTGAAGTCATTGACATCACAAGGATTAGGGAAATACCTTTTCTAGCTTTTTGTATTGTGTTTCATATGCTTTTTCAGGGGAGAGAACTGTGTGCAAGTGCCCCGGGACGGGGAGAACCCTCAATTCTGAACTGAAATTTTTCATTCTACACCAAACCCAGTTTGCTCAGAAGCAACCCCACAGTGCCATGGTATTTAATATGATTTACTACTTTGCTCACTTGAATTAACAAATTGGACCATATTTCATCAAGGTAATTAGGCACATCTGTAACCTTAATGTGACTTTCTCACAGGCTCAGTCCTGCTGAGGCCCATCACAATAACTTTGTCTTCCAAACTGAGCACAGCTGAAGCTCTTTGCTGAGGTAGGTCCTGGTCACCTGTAAATCCTTATTTTGGGCTGTTGTCAGTCCTTCCAGATCCACTCTTCTGATCCCCTGAACAGCCCCAGTGTGTGCATTGATTTGGTGAAGGAGTTTATACCAAAAGTGGCTTCAAGTTGGTGATTAAGTCATTTTTAGCAATCAAATCTGGGTCCTGCTCATGAAGAAACAGCAGATCTGAGTTTCAACATCCTTCTGTTCAAGTCAGTTCTTGGGAATGTCTGGAGTGTGTTTCCTGTGCTTTGTCCTGCTGTTTTCTTCCCTGGTTCCTTTCTCTGCTGCACTCAATCTCCTGAGGTGTTGGACTCCAGGGATGCTGCGACCCTATTTTTTGGTAAGGAGGATCTTCATGTTCCTAAGAAAGCTCAGCCCAGGCAGAGGGGATTTCATGGGTGGAAGATGGAAGAGCTCAGATCTTTCATTGCTCCTGCAATGAATCATGAAACTAGGTTTGGGTTTGGGTTGGAAGGGACCTCAAAGATCATCCAGTGCCACCTCTACCATGGGCAGGGACACCTTCCACTATCCCAGGTGGCTCCAGCCTGGCCTTGGACACTCCCAGGGATCCAGGGGCAGCCACAGCTTCTCTGGGCACCCTGTGCCATTGTTTTACCACTTTCATCATAAAAAGTTATTTTTGTATTTAATCTGAATCTCCCTTCAGTTTAAACCACCACTCTGGTCCTATCACAACAGGCCCTACTAAAATCTCTGGCCCGCCTTTCTTATAAGCCCCTTTAACTCCTTTTACATCTTTGCTCTCTTTTCTTTTCCAGTGAGAAATCTTCCTTAGTGGAGTGTGCCAAGGGAGTGGAGTCACAGTGACTGCTTCTGCCTCCTTTTTTTTGGTTTCTTTTTTCATTTTTCTTTGCAGTTCTTTAGCACAAGCCATTGCTTGAATTCTCGTTTGAGTTTCCACATCCTTGAAGTGACACAACCTCACAATGAAATCAGAATTTGTGTCCTGTGGAGGAGTGGGCACATTTTGTAAGCCAAGATTTTTGTTTTGGAATCCTGCATGTTCATCCTTAAAGCAGGTCTGGGTGGATCTCGAGGTGCTGGGCTTGTCTGGAGCTCCATGAGCTCTGCTTGGATGTTAGAGGGATGGCCACAGAGTCTGGGAATGTTGGAGATGTGTAGGGTGTGTCTGTCCTTCCATGCAGGTGCTGTTTCAGGTGGCTGTTTCCATCTCCAGATGCTTCCCTGGATCCCCAACCCTCCTGGTTTGTGAACATTTTGGACTTGATGGAGAAAATCTCCCCCGTTAACACATCCCTGAAGCCTCCTGTGTTCTGTTGGGGTCCCTCTGCTTCACCCTGCGCGTTTTCTGCCCTCTCCTCTCCCCACAGAGCAGTTCTGGGGGGTTTTCTTACCTTTCAGCCATTTTTCTATTGTTCCTTTTTCCCTGCTCATTCTGAACTTCTTCCTCTGGGACTTCTGGGCATTTCCAAGAGTTTTTTTTTTTTTTGGCTCTTTCCACTTCTCTGCCACTCCCCAATTTTCTCTGTCCCACGTGCTGCCAGGTGATGATTCCCCCCTGTCCCCAACCCCCTCGTTCCTGCCCAAGGTGCCCATTTCCTCTGCTCCCATCCCTCCTTTCCCCTCCCCTCCTGCGGCCCAGGTTGCCTGTAGTCAATTTTTGTTTCATCTTGTAGCCAGTCTTACATAAATAGTGGGAGTTTGTCCTTGCCCAGGGTGATTGATGGGGAGGTATATTCGTACATATCGATTGAGATAAAAAATTAGGAGTTTGCAATAGGAAAGGCAAATTAGTCATCAGAAGGAAGGTGCTTGGAGTATTTTAAGAGTTCCTTGATTAATTCTCATGCTGTGAGTTCTTCTGACAGTAAGTTTTATGTCCTGAGATGTGGGAGGATGAGGCAGTAGTATCAGGTTATTGCAAATTTTACTTTTACTCCTTGCTGATTTATTTTACTGACTCTGGCCAGGATTAGATGCAGAGGGGTAAAAATGACTTCATTTTTTGGGTGACAACTGCCCTTTTCTGTGCTGGAATTAGGAGTCAGGAAAGAGGGTGGAGGTTTTAGCTATGCAATTATTTTCCTTTATACAAAAATTAATATTTAAAAGCTAGAGAGTATAAAATCAACACAGCCTTTATCCAGGGTGACAAGCCCATCAGTTGGATGTTCTCTCTAAAGGGGGAAAGGACTAATTCTGTGATACACTGATTAGGCTGAGAAGGAATTTTTTTCTCTGCTTACTTGACAATTTTTCCCCCTAATCACCTCATTGAAAGTAGTTTTTAATAAGCATCATGTGAGGCTGAGAACTCTCTCCATCTTGTTCCTAAAATACTTTCTGCTTTTCCAAGAATATTGTGGCTTTTTTTTTTAGTTTTCCTTTATTACAAACTGAAAGAGAATTCTTCCCAATAAAAATCAACTTGTATTTGGCACTTTTAATTTGTCCAAGAATAATTTAGATACAAATTCCAATTACTTTGGAAGGAGCATTTGCTCTGTACTCTCTCAGCTTGTTTAAAAGGAAGTCTTTGATAATTTGCAAGCATTTCTCATGCAAGGCAATTTTACTTAACTGGAATCCAGAAGGAAAGAAAAAAAAAGATGCAGAGAGGTTTCAATTTTTAAACTGATAACAAAGCACTTTATTTGTGCTGTTACATTTCAGCACAGAGAGGCTGCAAAATAACCTTTTTTAGTTAGTGGCAGAAAAAAAGATTTAATTGCTCTGAAACACTTATTCTAAGTATTATCTCCTTGATTAGGAGACAGTTGTAAATGACTTATTCAATGTAATTGCGAACTGTGGCATGGAACCAAAAGTAAATTATATGTGTTTGCAGTCAGAGCAATGGTGAGATGGAGCACTTTTAATTGCAGGAGGTTTTTAAGCTCAGCACAGGTGCCATGTTAGGAAATTAGGCTTTTCTTGGGCCTTGGAGTGTTGGTGCCCATCAGGCTTGAATTAGAACAGTGTTTTTAGCCAAGTGGACCTTAATCCATGTCAGCACCTCTCCTGGTGTCTTCTAAAACAGGATCTCATGTTCCAAAGCGTTTCCAAGTCCGGGGGTGTTGAGTGGAGAGAATCATGGAATTACCACAACCTGTAAGTTGGAGAAGCCCTCTGAGGTCATCAAGTCCAACCATTTCCCCAGCACTGCCAAGGCCACCATAAAACCCTGTCCCCAAGTCCCACAGCTTTTAAATCCCTCCAGGAATGTGGATTCAAATGCAAGGAACAGATAGATGAAGGTGTCTTTGCCACCTTATTCCCACCTTGTGCCTTTTTTGTGCCTTACACCATTGGCAACTGTGACAATAATGAGACTTTCTGCATCCTGGATCTATTGCCAGCATGGCATGGTGGAAACAGCCCCAACAAATCAGGGGAGATGACTGTTCATCCTATGGATGCAGCTGGATGTTATAATTGGAGGGATTTGAAGAAATCAGAAATGTGGATGTTGGTATGAGAAAGAAAGAATGGACAGGCAGATGTGAGTGGGAAAAGTAGAGGGCCTGGAAAGCTTTTATTTCTGAAATGGAAACCTCCATCCATGGGCTGTCGTCACTAATGGGACGCACTGAGGACGGTTTTTCCATGAGCTGTTTGTGGTGTGATGGGTGTTTGCAGGAGGCAAACACCCAAAACGCTGAGCAAGAAGGGACATGCCAGTGCTCCAAAGCTGAGAGATGGTGGTGGTGGCATCAGCCCTGACTGGGAGCACAATCACACTGAAAACAACAGGAATAACTGAGGTGGTGGTGAGCAGAAACGAGTCCTCCTTGTCTGAGGGACTCCAGAGGAGAACCTGCCCACACCTGGTGTGGGGAATTGCTCGTTCAGGCACAGGGATGATCAGCTGCAGGACCTCACAAACCAATTTCTGGCTGGAGCACTGGAAATGTTCCCCCTCCCACATGAGGCACCAACCCGATCCAGGTATGAGACTGAAACACCTGCTGCAAAAAATGTTAAATTTCCACCGAGTGGCTGAGGAGAAATTGGCTGTGCAGTTTGTGTCAATAACTTCCTGCAAGTTGTGGGAGCACTGGGGGCTGTTTGGAGATGTGAGGATCCTCTGCAGGGGCTGTTATCTGCCACCAGCTCGTGTCACTCCTCTCTCCACTTCGTGCCACTGTCCTGATGTAACAAATCCTCCAGGTGCTCATTTCAGCCAGACCTGCTCCAACAAGATGCAAAACGAGGGCCATGCACCAAGTAACACAACCCTCTGGTAGTGTGGGTCATGCAAAGTCACCACCCAGCAAAGAGGGTCACCTAAAGTAGAAAAAAAAAAGAGAAGAATCAGGTTATAACCCCCCCCAACATATATGCAATTGCATATGCACAGAGCTTGCTTGCGTTTGTGCTGAATTTCCATGTGGCTTTGCTGTAGCTGCACATGTTCACTGGTGTCTCCTTAAACTGAGGTGTCTGGGCTGCCTTTGCTAATCCAGCCTCTGCCCACCAGCCAGGGGCACAGGCAGAGAGAAGGAAAACATCACCCTCCTTCCCCTTAACACCACCCTCCCTCTGAGTAGCACCTGGTGTGAGTCAGAGCTATTTACTCTGGATTAACACACTCCATTTCTCTTTTAAACCGTTGTTTTAAACTTTCCAGTCAGTTCTCATTAGTTACCAGTTTAGAAGCCCGTGGTATATTTAGACATCATATACATTTGTCAGTGAAGAGTAGCTTAAATGATCTACTTTGCTCACTGCTTAATTATGTTATTTTACTGTTCCTGAAAACCTGACACAAGGCAAATTTACATTACTGTGCTCCTAATTAGCCAATAATCCTTAAGGATTTGAATGATACATACCCAAAGTAATTTCCTCGTTCACTAAATATGAATTTCCTTACGTTAGGTTAAGAAGATGGCACAATGACAGCAGGCATCCTGATGATGACAGCTCTCAACATGTTTGTCTCCCGAGTCAGGATCTATTAAAAAGCACGTAATGATCTCAGCACTTTTTTTTTTTAAAGTGTAGAATGTGAAATCAATAGAGTTGTGTACAGAGAGGAACAGAATTTACCTCTTGTAACTCTTGTCATGTTGTCCACCACTCCAGGCTACTGAAAGGTGCAAAATATTTATGGTCCTGGTTTTCTAAATGGCAGCTCATCTGTATCTTCATTCCCTGACATCTCTGGAGCTGCTTAGGTTGAGTGAAAATGCAGATTTGGAGGAAACTGCTCCAAAAGGAAGGTCTCACAGGGTCCCTCATACCCCGGACACCTTTTGTTTGGTGCCTGAGTCTATCCCTTGACTTCCTTCCTGTGAGACCCAGCCTGGAGTGCTGAATCCTGGGATCCTCACCACGAGGATGTGAACTTGTTGGAGCGAGTCCAGGGAGGTGCTCCAAGGGCTGGAGACAGACTGTGTTCACCTGGAGAAGGGAAGGCTCCACAGAGACCTTGGAGCCCCTGGCAGAGCCTAAAGGGGCTCCAGGAGAGCTGGAGAGGGACTGGGGACAAGGGATGGAAGGACAGGACACAGGGAATGGCTTCCCACTGCCAGAGGGCAGGGAGAGATGGGAGATTGGGCAGGAATTCCTGGCTGGGAGGGTGGGGAGGCCCTGGCACAGGTTTCCCAGAGAAGTTGTGGCTGTCCCTGGATCCCTGGAAGTGTCCAAGGCCAGGTTGGAGCAGCCTGGGATAGTGGGAGGTGTCCCTGCTTATGGCAGGGGGTGGGATGAGATGTTTTTAGGGTCCCCTCCCACCCAAACTATTCTGGGGTTCTATTTTGCCAAATACACTTGTCTTACACTTGGCTTTGTCCCCATGTCTTGCTGTTGGACTTCTGCACATATAAGGATCTTGTCTTTTGTTGTCACTGCAGTTGTTGTTGTTGGACTGGCTGGGGGGCTGTGGGGATGGTAACAGTTTGTGTTTGCCACTGTAGACAGTTTAATTTAATGCATTATTACATTTGATCCAGATGCTACAGTGATGGGTGCATAAAAATAATTAAATAAAGATAAATAGACCGTAACAACTTTAGCATTGCCAGTTGTTGTGACATGGAGTTACGTCTTAAAGATCCAGTGCCAGAAAATTATTTACATTTCTAACTAGTGCAGAAAAACTTTTCATGGGCACTGTGACATGCAGAGCTCAGGATCTTTTCCGTAGGTTAAGCTTTTTCAATATCTCCAAGATTAAACTTCACATGAGTAATGCAAATTTAAAGTTTTCAGTCTTATCCTATATATTTTCTAGTGATTTTGTTTTTTGAAATCAAAACCTGTGGAAAGGGCTCCATTGCAGAGGAAAAGTCTTCTTGTGACAGGGTGTGTCTGGACCCTGGGAGGGGCAGCAAATGTCCCTCATGTTCCAGGCCAGCAATGCTGAATTCCCCTGCCCAGCAATGGATGAACCCCTGTGAAATATAAGTGATGGAGACACCTCATAATAGGATAACAATATTTCAACCTAGTTTACTTAACAAGAAATGAGGAGGCTGCTTAGGGGGGGTCTGTCCCTACCCTGTCAAGATAAAAACTACCCAGGGATGGAAGGTTGGAGCAGCCGCCTTTACTCGGCCCCTGGCAGGTGCCCAGGCCTCACTGCTGGGAAAGATGTTTTCCTACTGATATTGTTAATTGAGTTGCTTGGGTTCAGGTAACAAAAGGCTTCAGTTGTGACACTGGAGGTATAAGGATGTATCCCAGGATCGGTTGGGCTGGAAAGGACCCACCCGGACCATCCCATCCAACCCTCAGCCTTGCACAGGCCCATCCCCAAGGCCCTTTTCCATCTCTGTTCCCTCCTTTGGACACCCCATAATGGACCAATATCTCTGGGGGTGTGTTCCCTGCAGGTTCAGTCCAGGTGAATGATGAGCTCTGTTTATGGGATGCTGAGTCCCCCCGTGTTTCACTGGGAGTTTGTGGTGCTTTGCATCCAACGGGAGAATTTGGGAGAGGCTGAGCACAGGATTTGTGTGTGTTTGCTCATGTAGCAGCCAGGCACACGCACCTGCAATTGAATATGCACTTTGTTAGGTTAAGAAGCATTTCTTTATGCTCTGCAAAGCAAGTGAATAAAACTGAGAGGGAAATATATCCTGGGTCGGTGTTCCTGCGTGCAAAAAGTACTTTATTTTCTGGTGTAAAGACAAAGAGTACAGAAAGAAAAGAGGCAGAGGTGTGTATGATCATCCCATACAAGAAGATTAGCAAAGCACTGTGATACCAGTCATGTTGTGAACTTAAAGCCACCCCTAATTAAACTGTCTGCATCCCCCAGCACTTCCCCGTAACGATGTCAAGCCGTGCAGCAATTAGTTGTCCCTCTATGAGCGTAAACACTGTTTGTAAATCATATAAATTTAACCTGCTTGGCTCATTGAAAAGATCCCAAAAATGACATTAATTATTATTACTGTAGATTTTGGAGTCGTGATCTGTGGAATCATGGGTAGGATGTTTTCAGTGGTTCATGGCAATTAATTTTGGTGGCACAGGTAGGACTTGTTAAAAACCTGGGATATAATTTGAGGTAGGGCTAATGGTGTGCACGACGGCGTGCAAAGTGTTTTATTGCACTAACACAACTGCTGGGGGGTTCTTTTAAATCAAGATTTAGCCCATCCTAAGGACTGTGCCCTGACCTTTCAGCTTTGTGCATTTTGCACCTCCCCTACTACTACTTCGAGCTAATTTGAATGTGAAGTTGGAATCCTGAAGAAAGATGCCCTTTTGCAGTAGTTCATCTTCTCTTTAGAGATCAGACTGAATGCCCGTGGCAATGTGCTGGGAAACACAGCACATTACCATGAAATAGCTCCATTAGAGACAAAGAAATGTAAACAAAACAAACACATTTGCCACTGCTTTTCGCACAATTATATTCCTCCTATTGATGGCGTTGCCTAAAATGAAAAAGTGCTCCAGACCTGAATTTAGTAAAACCTTTTGTTGCAATTTACTCCAGCAAAACCTCTGTGGCTGGAGGTGGATGGTTTACCTGAGCCATCAGCTACAGAGCACGTTTATGGTTATTGTATTTTACAGGTTGATAGATTTTTATATTCTGTCCAAGTCAGGATCTTACACCACCTGGTTTATTATTTAGTAATTTACAGTGCAGTCAGGCATGTTTGGTTTAATGTAGGATAAACTTATAAATCTATTGTTCCTCCAGTTGCTGGGGTTGGTGTGCAATGAACTACAGAGCTTGATGCGTACATACATTTCAGCTCTGCTTATTTTCTTTGATAGGGAAGCAGGCAATAGATAACACAGTGACAGTGGCATCCCAGGGGACAGCAAAATGTGAGAGCAACACACCGTCAGGTTAGTAGGTCATTATTGTATGAGCACTGAGCCATTAATTGACTACTGTACCAGGCTCAATCTGTGTCAGATTATGGCTTTTGGCAGCAAGAACTCTTATCTAATAGCCAACTTTGCTTCTTTACTGGCTCTTTTATTGGGTTTTCTGATAAAATTATATGTAAAATGTAATAGTATTTGTTGCGCTTTAAACCAACCCCCCCCCCAAACCTGTGAACAAAACCAGAATACTGGTCATGTCAGTAGGTAACAATTCCTGTGAGGCAGCATCTAGAACAGTGGTTTGTTAATATTTGTGAGGGTTTTTTTTTACAAGCTTGAGTAGTCGGATACTTTATTTAGGGGGAACAGATACTACAGGTGGGAAACTCTCAGAAATTGATACCTGAATTATGTTGCTCATTGTAGCGTTAGGTGGGAATAAGAGGATATACAGCTTGCATTAACAACAATAAACATAATTTGGACAAACCTTGCTGGTTTCTCCTAAAATCTGCCTCAACAAGAGGGGATTTTCAGTCCTGGGTGATGGTCACACAGGAGAACCCAGCATATGGCAGAGTTGTGGCATCTTCCTCCAGCTCCCGGTGGCAGCAGGTCCCTGGCTGAGCCACATAAAAAGGGAGGAAATCCATGATGGGAGAGAGATTTGAGGGGAAAAAAATCATCTGTTCTTTGGCAGGGTGGCCTTGGCCACTCGTGCCCAGCAGAGGGTAAATTCCCAGCTTTCACAGACGGGCTGTGGGAGCCGGAGGATGTCGGGGTTCAGCCCAGGGCAGGATTTTGCTCTGGGTTTAAGGACAAATCTTGCTCCAGTGGTTCAGAGGTGATTCCAGGTTTCTACCATCTTTTAGTGGAATCTTTTGGGATATCTCAGGCTGGAGCCAAGATGTTTTGCACCTGCTGGAATCAAACCTGGGGATTTCAGCCCAGCTGGGGAGTGCAATATGAGTTCAATATTACTCAGGCGTGAAAAGGGCTTTGCTAAAAGCTGGTGTGGATGGGATGGGATGGACCTTGGAGAGGGGAGTGTGTGTGTGTCTATGGGCTTGGCTCTAAACCAGGTTTCCCTGTTGTCCGGAATTCCTGAGGAACCCACAGGAGTGCAGGGGTTTGGGGTGCCCTAACTGGCATCACTCCCATTCCAGCTGTGCCACACATCTGGTGTTTGACAGCATTGCCCAAGCGATGGAGCCCGAGTCTAATTTCTGTTCCTACCCATAAATCGACCTGCCTGTGACCTTGGGCAAAATAGTTAATCCAGGCAGCCCTCAGTTTCCCTCTTTTGCTCTCCATTAAAGATGATTTGCTGGCCCGGGGTGTCATGTTGGGCAGGAGAACCCAGAGCAAGCTCTAATAATTATCAATATGGGGGAAAAAAAAAACGTGGGAGAAGGTGGTAAAGGGAGACAGGAACCTTCATTTCACTGGAATTGTATTTATATTGAATGCCATCACAGGTAACATTTTGCAGATCCCATTTCCCCCCGTGTGGCTAAATTTGAATGACTTCCACTGGATTTCTTGCCCCGTGAAAAGAGGTGGATAAAAACGTGCAACAATTGAGCTCTGAGCATTTCATCTCGTTTTGTTATTCCGGGCCCTCTCCTTTCTCTCACAGCAGAATCATTTCTAGAAATTGGATGACACTATGTAAAATACATTTTTTTTTCAGGCAGTGATGGCTGATTACATTGATTCTGCACAATGTAGTGCTTTTAATGGAGATTTCTCGTTCCCATTTGCTGTAAATTCCTGGTTCCCATTTGCTGAATCATGTGATGAGGCTGTTTCTCTGGTCTCTGCTGCATTTTGTCCTCTTGGCATTTTTTTTTTTTGAACTCATTTGGAAGAATTAACCACCTTTTCCGTATTTAAAATTTGACTCCACGGAAATCGATGTACAAATAATTTTTATGGTTCCAATAAGTAGGTTCCATAACACAATACAAATATCTGTATGTAAATCTTGCCTTGGAGGTAGATATCTACTGTACATCCCAGCACTTATCCCACTTTCACACCTAATTTTCTTTGTGAATCACACATAAAACTCACATATTCTCTGCTGTGCAATGAAATCATGAATTCTTAGCATGCCCACACACATAAGACGTTTCTCTGAGAATAATATCCATAACAATTTTTTAAGGGAAAAGGGGAAAAAAAAGCCAGGGAAGCTTTTGGTGCACCATTTATTTTTATGATAATTTTAAATATGTTAATACTGTACCTAAGAGTTTTATACACATACACATCTTGCATAAAGAAGAGCTTTTACTCCCAAGCGAGGCTGGGAGGGGGAGAGAAAAACTTGTTCAAGCATCTTTGGACACAATCTTAAATAATGTCTGAAAACTCCCTTCTCTCCAGACTTTTCACAACTGTCTTGTACTGCAGAGCAGCTCGAAAACATACATTTCTTTTTTGCAAACAGGTGTTTTAAAATTAACCCTCACAATTTTTTTGAGAGGGTTTGATAAATCACAGGTTAAGTGGCCCTGAACCCTGGGCTGTGGTGGAAGTGCATTTAAATTTATTTTTATTTTTTTTGTTCCCTCCTTCCTCCCTCTTTTGCCAGGGTTTATGGCAGGTGTTGCCAGGCATTTTTTAGGAGGCTGTTAATCATGGAATCGTTAAGGTTGGAAAAGACCTCCAAGGTGAACATCCACTCCTGTCTGGTTTTGGCCTTGGTGCCATCACACCTTCCTCAGGGGCAGAGCCTGTCGTGGTCCCTCCAGGGAAACTCCAGCTCTGGTCACTTCCCCTCCCTCCACACAAAGTGGTTTTGTTCAACTCAGGTCTGAGGGATAAATCTTTCTCCCATTGGGAGTATTCATAACCCTCACTGACTTCCCAACCAAGGACTAAAGAACTTCATTCTCAGCAAATCCCATCCTGGGATGCTACAAGAAGTTGAACTTTGGTTGTTTTGCCTATAATAGAAACAGAAAAATTCTCTAAAAATAAATATGAAACACAGTACAAGCAGAACATGGGTACTTCAGATCATTAATACCTATTAAAAGTGTGGACAAAGTTGTTTAGAAGCTTTATTTTTTTCAATACATTAGGAGGTTGCTGTTATCTGGGCCTTTTTAAAGTGAATATATGTAATGGTCGGGAATTTCCTGGAGGAAAACTGTTGTGCAATTAACCCTTGAGTGCAATTAGCACAATCCTGAGCATCTTAATTCTTGAGCGGAGCTGAGCTAAACTGGTGCCGAAGAGTCTCTCTCCTGCCTGATGCCCAAGGGAGAGGGGGAGCTGTCCCCACAATGGGAAAGGAACTTAAAGGCCTTTTCCCACCTTAACAATTCTATTATTCTACGGCCTCATCTCTAATTTGGGTCCAGACTTGAGGAAAAGGATGAGAAGATCTGCTGGGGGTGCAGAAGATGGAGATATGTTGGTGTCCCAGCCCAGAGCAGGATGGATTTCACCTGGAGGTTACAGGAGCTGCCGTTCTTGCTTTGGAGCAGAATAAACAACAAGGTTCCTTTTCATGTGGAACTGCACCAGGTGGGCAGCAAAAGGACCTCAAATACACTTGTGTTTCCCTGGGTTGTGTCCTCAGAAGTGACAGCAACACCTTGAGGGAAAACTTAGTTTGTTTCTTAATTTTTAACTATACTTTTTTGTCAACGTTTTCAGCTTGAGGGGTTTTGTTGGGTTTCTGTTGGGATTTTTTTCGTTCTTAAGCACTGTGGCCGAATTCGTCTGAAAAGCTCTAGTGTGGTAATTGTAGCAAGCAAAATATTGCTCTTTTAAAAAGAAATATATGCCTGTAGTGTGTGCAGAGACCTGGTTATCAACACTCCAACTGTTCTGTGCAGAGCACTTTTTGTTCCACATTATACCAATATTTAAATCTCCAAGTATTTCAAATTGCGAGCACAATATATAAAGATACATAAAGT
>WEKX01001782.1:125000-237500 GCA_013390025.1 Pitta sordida | reverse complement strand
GGGACACTTTGGAAGTTTTCACAGAGTCCCAGACTGATTTGGATTGGGAGGGACCTTAAAGATCATCCCATTCCCACCCCCTGCCATAAGCAGGGACACCTCCCACTATCCCAGGCTGCTCCAACCTGGCCTTGGACACTTCCAGGGATCCAGGGGCAGCCACAGCTTCTCTGGGCACCCTGTGCCAGGGCTTCCCCACCCTCACAATGGAGAATTCCCTCCTAATAAATCCACTTTCAGTGGATGTGCTTTGTTTCCCTCATTACCCTGCCAGTGAAGGCTCCATCTCAGAGCAACGTTGGGCTGAGTGCTTAATATTCACCTCCTCCATCCTTCTCCATCCCATTTGCATGCTGCAATTAAAGAAAGTAGTCTTGTTTGCATAGTGCTTTAAAAATGTTTCTGTCAGCAACAACACTGGGGTTTGAAGAGCGCTATCTCTCTAAGAGCAGAGCTAACTAATTGCATAAGGGTCACACCATCTGCTGCTAAAGAAGTAAATCTTCAGATGATGAGAAGTTAGGATTTATGGAAAACCTCCTGACAGGGATAGCTCTTGCTTGGGTGTTGGCTTTTTCTTCACGTTTTCTGTTGTTTTTCTATTAATTTTCTGTGCTTTGATTTTTTTCACTCCTTTTTTCCTTTTCTTTTTTAAAAGGGAGAAAAGACAAAAAGAAATATTTTTTAAAAACGTGGGGGAGACTCTGCAGAAAGAGGGGCCACATGTCTTAAATCCAAAAGCTGTGGTTTATTACCTGTGTTGTACTCTGAGAAGTGTCAACATTCACCTTATTATAAAACTCACAGAATCATGAAATCATTTATGTGGAAAAGTGCTCTCAAACTATCAATTCCAAGGATTTCCAGCACTACCAAGGCCACCACTAACCTGAGATGGTTTAATAGAAGTGGCTTTAACTCCTGAGCTTGTCATTATAGGTACAAAACTTCTCACTTTCTGCAACAACAAATCTTTTTGAAAATCACGTGCTAGCTAATGGTAGAACTGTGTCTCTCTGACACTGAATGAACCAGAAAAATGCAATTTACTTGCATCACAGTGAATTTTGGACTTTTGTCCATGGGGGAAATAAATATATAAACAAATACCTACCTTTTGTCAATCAAATGTTTGTGAAAGCCCAGGGGAAGAGAAAAATATGAGGTGGCATTTTTAGGTTTTTATTAATTTTTCAAAAGAGAGTTGGATTTTTTAGCCAGAATTTTCTCTAAGTTAATCAGTGCTGTCTTTTAGCTGAGTAAATTAACTGGGCCAAAGAAGTTGTGGACGCACCATCCCTGGAAGTGTTGGGACATTGAGCAACGTGGGATAGTGGAAGGTGTCCCTGCCCATGGCAGGGGCTTGGAATGAGATGAGCTTTTAGGTCCCTTCCAACCCAAACCTTTCTATGATCCTATAAATAAATGGATTTTTCATTGCAGGTTTGATAGGTGATTGAATTTTTTTCCGTTGGCTCGAGGAATTCAGTAGATCCTTTTCCTCATTAGCCAATTCTCCTGTGCAGAGGGTGTGTCAGGTGGGTGTCAAAGGTCTCGTTGGCATCTCCTGAACCCTCCCACAACGTTAATTTAGAAACGAGTTTGGCCAATCCCCCAAACTGACCAAATCAGGATCGTTGATGCACAGAGGTGAAAGTTTGTGGTAACTCCAGAGGTAGAAGCTGAGAGCCAAAGCTCAGAGGTTTCTGGTTTAGATGCTGACACACAGCCAGGGGAAGGTTTTTAACTTTTCATTGTCAGCACAGAAACATTTGCAAGGATTTTTAATCCAACCTGGGCAATACAAATGTGCGCCCTTTTCAAAAATACACCGACATGTTTTCCCCCGGAATCACTCACTTGAGAATCAGCTGTGATGAAGGAATATTTAAAGTTGCATTTTTAGCTGGTGTATATGACTTTGTTACATTCATTTTTTGGTAAAAGGCAACTGGGAGGTGTCGTGATGCATAAAAGAACAGTGTGCTGGGAGCTGGTGTCTATAAGAATTTAAAAACCTCAGCTCTCAGCTTTTCACTGAGCCCTACAATACTTTTAATCAGGGGAAGGAAGGAATTAATGCATCCACTTTCCATAAACCTTCATTTGTGTTGTTGATAACAATAGTTAGAAATCTCAAAGCTGGAGCGAACCTTATTTAAACAAGGAATCTGTCAATTCTGCTGATGTTTTGTTTGAAGATGCAAATTTAATTGCAGGGGTAGATACTGCAGGCAACCAACACTCACAGAGAGTTAAGTGTGTGTGTGATTCCTGCAGGTCTGTCCTTCCATGACTGTAGTTTATTGTGCAAGGAGAATGGCAAGAGTTGGGGGGGCTGTAAAATATGTTGGTTTTCATATTTGTGTGCAGGAAATCACTGTTCTTCTGCACCAGGGGAAATGGCAGCACAAGTACAGACATTCTATGAAGTATTTGCTGGTTTGTGCTCACTCAGTGGATGCTTTTCAGATCAGGTACGTGTGAAAATTACGTAGAGGATGATTCTTAGGTATAAGTCTGGCAACCCCCCTGCTTTGGGCTCCCTCTGGCCCCAGCTGCTGATCCTGGGAGTCAGTAGGGGCTGAAGGGAAGGGCAATGGCAGGAGCGGGGTGGAAATTCAGAGGGCAGCATGTTAAGAGATGTGATTCTGCTTTGTTTGTAACTAAAATTTGTTACCGAGAGAAACAAAACAGAGCAAATCTTCACTGAAAATTATTGTAGAGTTGTTAAGGTTGGAAAAGATCTCTGAGATCATCGAGTCCAACCAGCAGCACCACCATGGCCACCACTAATCCATGTCCTCAAGTTCCATATCCACGTTTTTAAACACTTCAAGTGGTGGTGACTCCACCACTTCCTTGGGAAGTCTGTTCCAGGGCTGGACAACCCTTCCCATGATCAATGCAGTGGTTACAAAATTCAGTTTTGCTGGGACAACTTTCTCTCGTAGATTTTCTGACAAGCTTTGGTGCTACATTTGCTGTAAGGCCCACAAAGCTTTTCCTGCTGGAACAAACACATTATCACCCACAGGCAAAGTTCAGACTATTGCAAAATGTTGGTAAGTTTGTAAACTAAGGGGCCTGGGTGATGGGATGGCCTGTTACACATCCTCAGTGTGTTACCTGTGCAAGGCAAAGGAACAGCAGATCAACCACATCAGGGATTTTCCCAGCTCCACACGGGTGAATTGGTTTGGAGTATCAGGAATCATGATGGCCTTAAGGACCATCTCATTCCAGCCCCTGCCGTGGGCAGGAGCACCTTCCATTAGAGCAGGTTGCTGAGATTTTAATTTTGGAATCCCTTCCTGTTTCCAAATGCTCTGTGGGATGTTCAGCACAAAGCTGTTTTCTAACTTCTCTCTCAGCTTGGCCTGAATCTTGCCTTGTTGTTCATGGTGGGGAAGGCAATTTAAAGATTTCAGCAGGATCCCGGTGGAGTGAGCTGGATGTTCCCTATGGAGGAATCAACACAAACCAGGCTCCTGCTGAATCCTCTCCAGGCCACCGATGCCTTCCCACATATTGAACTCTACTAAAAATGGCTGGAAATGTTCTCACAAAACATTTTGCTCACCAAACCCAAATTAACCAACCCAGGGCACCTTGAGGTCTGTGACTCCCTCCAAAGAACTGCAATACAGACACTGAACCGGGGCTACTCTTAAGGGTTAAAATCTCCGTGACACTGATTCACTGGAAAACTTCCTTAGACAGTCCTGAGCTGCAAACATGCCTCGCTTCATTCTTCAGCACAAGAAACAATATTTCTTATTGTATTTTGGACATGATGTCCATTTTTTGGCTCAAGTAGCAAGCCAGAAATTGTTGTTAGATTTCCTCCTTGGCATTCACAAAGTTTTGCCTGAAACCCTTGGAGACTTGCTGAAAGAGATTTATTTATGTGCCTTGCGAGGCTCTTGCCAAATAACTTCAGCTTCATGTTTTTTAATAATTTTCTAAATTTAAAAATTAATAAAAAGTCTAAACTCTTGGTTTACTCATTATTAATTATGAATATTCCCATCTATTCTGCCTTAAATATCAAAGATAAACAAAAGCTAAGATTCTGCTAGGAAGTTAAAAATGCTGGAAAATTCTCTGTCCCTGTTGTGTGCTTGGGGTTGGTGGAGTGTTGTCTGTTATTTTGTGGGTGACACTTTCCCCACTTTATCAAAATCAGGAGATCAATTTGAAGAATTCCTTTCAAAAGAGTGTTTGGTAACTCATTGCTATTAACGTTTTTTTTTTTTTAGTGTCGTTTGGGGAATGTGATAAGAAAAAAAGTAGTTCTGTCTTAACAAAAAGGCCGCATTTTATGAACTGTGATGTTTTTCCTTCCAAAGTATGAGGGAAAATTCCCAGAGTTAAGTAGGAGTAAGGCCAAATTTGCCCTCCTTTCCCATGTGTGGGAAGAATCTGTCAGATTTCTTCAGCAGAGCTGAGGACACTGCAGTCAAAATTAGGGTTTATTTGTCTTATAAGTAGTAAAACAATAATTACTCTGGTTGCTCTGTGGTTTTAGAGCACTGTGGTCAGCCCAGGAGTCTGGGACAGCTTTTGTGCTTATTTTGAGTTTGTAATTTGATTTTTTTTTATTAAGCATTTAGTTTAACTGGAAGGATAGTTTAAATATACTCTGTCCATGTCAGTCAGAGCTAAATCATGGGTGGCTTTGCTCGTAGCTGAGCCTGTTGTGCCACCTGTAAGGGGTGGTGATGATGAGAGACTGATAATGGCACAGCAATATTGGATTGGAGGTTTTGAAATGGATTTTAATACAACCACTATATCTAAGAGCAGAACTGGAGCACTGGAGGATGTCCATGGATATCCTGCACGGAGCTGTGTGGACACCACAGTGATGTTGAGCAAACATTGTTTGGTAATGTGTGTGAAGGGACCAGAATGAACCAGTCATGGCTGAATTTGTTCCCTTACATAGAGTAGCCCAAGAATTGAACGAAGCCTCTTTACCCAAGGGAATGGGCTGGAGTTGGGTCAGGGCAGGGGCAGGTTGGATCTCAGGACAAGGTTGGTCTTCCCCCAGAGGGTGGTTGGGCAGTGCCCAGGCTCCCCAGGGCAGTGGGGACAGCCCCAAGGCTGCCAGAGCTCCAGGAGGGTTGGGATGATCCTCTGGGGACGGGGGGGACTCTTGGGGCTGGGGCTGGGGCTGTGCAGGGCTGAGGGTTGGACGGGATGGTCCTGTGGGTCCCTTCCAACTGAGCATCTTCTGTGATTCCATAGTAAGTTAGTTTTAATTGTTTTAGAATAAAAAGTAATTCAAGGAAACAGCAGCAGAACTGATTTTCCCCAGCTTTTAAAAATTATTTTAGTAATGTACGTCTTTTTTAAGGCACCAAACATGTTCTCAACCCAAGGGCCGGTCTTGTGTGTGCTCAGATCTTTTCCTTTCCTCCACCTCAATCCTTTGGAGGTGTCTGACCATTCCCCAGCTCCAGGCTGAAAGCAACGTGTCAATTGTGGCACCCGGGACTGCGACCAAAGTGGAGTGAGGGGAAGTTGTTATTTCAAACTCCGTGGTTATTTCCAACCCAGTTGTTATTTCTAAACTCCTCCCCTGGCCCCTCTCTGTGCCTGACCCAGGAAGCTGCAGAAGGAGCTGGTTCCTTTGGTGGGCAGGAGGAATCCACTGTCTTTTTTTTCCTTCTCTCCCCCGTTTTACTATGGAATATAAAAACAAAGGAGTTTATTGTATTAATATGAATACGTGCCAGAGAGAGCTTTATAGGGTCATTAATACATTTCTTGGGAGGTCAAAAGACATGAAACCGAAGGGCTTGTGCCTCACAATAAAAGTGAGGCATGTATTGTTGGGCCAGGAAAACATGCCCTGGAGTATAATATTTGTGTATTTAAAAAAATTATACTGGCAGAGAATCCAAGGGCAGCTGCAGAGCTTTGGACTGTGTGTAACAGGAGTGACACAGGTGAGGCTGGAATTGAGGCTGTAATGGTGGGAAAATTGGGATTTTGCCTCTTTTTGGTTCTTTATGAGGTAGAAAAAAATTGTCTTAACAGTTCAAAAAACATTTTTCTCCTCAAGTGTGTGTATTTTTTTGTTTTTTCTTTAAATATGAGAAATTCCAGTCACCTGTACACAAAGCTCTGGATGCATGAACAGGATATCCCATAAAAACCCTGGAGAGGGGGAAGAATTAACCACCTAATGCAATGGCTGAAGTTGAGAAAAATCTCAGTTAAGGCAGCAAATATTACCCACGTCCCAAGTCAGACCAGCTCCTCCTCGCTGAGCTGAGCTGGGGGTGAGGTACTTCCCTGGACCTTGGGATAAGGTTGGGATGGGAACTGGCACAAGGGATGAGGTGGCCTCAAGCTTTTTCTGGGATTTGGTGCTGCCTTTTGATTCTGCTCTCTTGGCTGGTGCAAGGGTATTTCTGACTAAGGATTTCTCAAGACATTTCCTCTTAAAAGACAGAATAAGCTCAGGATGGAGACCAGTCTCCATGAGAAGTGACAGACTTCTCTATTATTTACCAATCATATTTATTTAAAAAAATACAGAATTATATAATTTTAAAATTTATAAATAAAAATCAGTGCTAAAAATTTCCAAATGTAACCATTTTCTTCACTGACCTCCTTTATCTCCTTAGCAAACCTTTCAAATAACCAAAGTGCTTCTTGGCTTCAAAGCTGCATCACCGCTTTGCTGGCCAAGCTGAAGCTTATCCAGATTTTAAACCCCTGGATGGTGGAAAACTTCTACTTTTTAACCACCAGCTGGTCAACTTGATGCTACAGAAGAGGCAATGGGTGTGTCATGGTCCTGTAGTGAAGGTCAGTGCCGTGGCTGAGCTGAGGGCTGTGGCTGGTCAGCGCTGTTTCACCATCCAGACTTCACAGGGTCAAAACATCACAGGATGGTTTGGGCGGGAAGGGACATTAAGGAGCATCTCATCCCACTCCCTGTGATGAGCATGGACACCTCCCACTATCCCAGGCTGCTCCAACCTGGCCTTGGACACTTCCAGGGATCCAGGGGCAGCCACAGCTTCTCTGGGAAACCTGTGCCAGGGCCTCCCTGCCTTCTCAGGGGAGAATTCCTTCCCAATCTCCCATCTCTCCCTGCCCTCTGGGAGTGAGAAGCCATTGCTCCTTTTCCTGTCACTCCAGGCTCTTGTAAAATCACTTTCCAGATCTCTTGGAGCCCCTTTAGGCACTGGAAGACCACAAGAAATTCTGCCCAAACTGAGCCTTTTCCATTGCCATGAAAAGTTGCAGTTGAATGTTTGCTTAACCCTGTGGTGAAGCTTTTCATTATCTTATCACTAATACACTGCAGTAAATGGAATCATTAGAGTACAGCAGCATTCAAATATAAACGTTTGAATAATTTACACTTCTAGACACTGCTAAATAAAAGTTTTCAATTTCTGGTGCAAATCTGACAGTAAATATTCATTTCTAATTTTCAATAAGCAAACTTTATGACTTCCTGAAAGGCTTTTTTTATCTTTTTTTTTCCTCAAGTGTAATGGCAATTTTGAGAGTTGGGCACGTTTGGGATTAAAATTTTCCCCTCTGGTCAACAGAACTATGAAAAGTCATTAGAAAAATTAAAAGCTGGAAATAATTATAAATGTTAGAATTAGGAGCAATTTTGGGATCTTGACGTACTACAGCCAACAAAAGTTTTGTCTTTTCCATGAAGTTTTCCTCAGGGACATGAAAAAAAAAAAGAGGTGGAGGGAAGGAATTGCCTTGCTGGCTACAGCCTGGGACTGGAAGGATGCCAGCACTGAAATAATTTTGTGATAGAAGAGGTAATAAGGAAAGTTCAGGAATGTCATTTATAGGCACAGCTTTGGAAAAGAAGGTGAGATTTGCAGGGGAGAGTCAGAACCTGCAAACCCTGGGAGCACCCAGTGTCCCCATGATAAATGTCTCTCTCCGTTTCCCCTACAAACTTTTATTTTCTGAGGTTTATGGATCCGTAGTAAAAATCCACTCAGAGTTTACACTTGGTTTACACCAGGTCTCTGTCTACCAAAGTTTATTTTAACAGCATTTTTATGTGGCTCTTCTTCAGTCGAGCACAACCCGCTGTGCTCCGGTTTCCAACGCGACCGCGCCGTTTTACCGCCGGCAGGATGTCTGTGGTCAGCGAGGCCGAGTAGCTCATAATTATAAGCACAGGCTTCCAACACAATTAATGGCTTTTTTTGCCAACGTGATTTTAGCACGTCGTTGTGGGACGGCGAGAGTTTCATAAAATGCGGAGCTGCGGCCGCACAGTAAATGTGTCTGTGAGGTGCTTCATCAGGGGCCTGCTGCTCCTCGGCCTGCTCACCTCCACCCCTGCTCTGTGTCCTGCGTGCCCGCCACTGGCACACAAAGCAATGGGTTTGGGGAATCAGCTCCTCTCTAAATCGTATTCTGGTTTCAGCCCTGGTGATGGGCTTCAGGCCTAAAGATTGGGGTGTAATTTCACAGGTTTCACAGAATATTCTGAGTTGGAAGGGACCCACAAGGATCATCGAGTCCAACTCTTGAACGGCACCAGTGCCTCCCTGGTGGGAATTGAACCCCCAGTCTCCCATATGAGAGGTGGGGACACTCACCACTGCACTAAAGTGGATCTCTATGCCCCTTCCAGAGTCTGTAATTAGTGATTCTGCTCCTTTATGACCCATAAATATCCATCTTGGAATATTGCTGCGCTGCAGATCCCAGCAATGTTCATCTGTCTGAGTTTCAGGTTGGGCAACACAAAATCTCTTTTCATCTGCTTTGAATTTGTGAACATTTAATTGATTGTGTGCTTTGAGTCTGAAGCTCTTGATCTGTCTCATCTGTGCTGATCAGTATTTTTTATACTGCATCACATCTTCTCTTATGGGCTTCCTTCTAAGGTATAATTGTTGTCTACCAATCTCTTTATATTTCATTAATAAATAGATTTCCAACCCTCCTTTGATCATTCCTGTCATCATTCTCGGAGCTCCTGGGATTTGCACAGTGCTGTTTTCTTAACACAAAGTAACCAACACTGCAGTCAGCAGTCCAGAACAATCTCCAATGTTAATTTATATTCCTTAGGATAGTTCCTACAAAAACTTCTGGCTAATGTGACTGTGTGGTCCTGATTAACATCAGTAATCCCTGTGATAGAGCTGTTCAATACTCACTGAACTACTGTATGAGGGAAAGAAGAGAGACAAGAAATAAAAAATGAAGTAATTTTTGGGTTGTCCGTGAATAAAGACCATCAAACTTTCCGCAAAGGATTTAGATCAAAAATGTCACCACTTTCCAAATCTCCTGTGCTTAATTTTCTTCCTGGCCCTGGGTTAGAGGGAATGGTTTTTTTCTTTGAATTTGTGGATATTTTTAATGAGAGAGGAAGGAGAGGGAGTGGGACCACAAAGGTCATACCTTCCACTATCCCAGTTTGTTCCAAGCCCCATCGAACCTGGCCTTGGACACTTTCAGGGATGGGGCAGACACCACTTCTCTGGGCACCCTGTGCCAGGGCATCCCCACCCAAAAATGTTTTATATACATATATATCTGCGTTCTGAGGGTGGAAAAGTTGTTGTCAGACTGTCAGAGGCACAGTTTGGTGGTGCAGCTGTAGATGTGCCACAGGGACTTCCATACATGGATTTCTGAGGGATACATGACCACACTGTGTGACAGCTCTATGTTTCCCACAAACAGCAGCAGGATGAGAGGACTTCTTTCACAAAGCCTTTAGTGCTCTCTGGTCCAGAGGAGATCCCCCAACACCATCCTCTCAGGCCCATGGGGTGACTCCTGGTCCTGTGCAGGGCTGAGGGTTGGACTGGATGGTCCTTCTGGGCCCCTTCCAGCGCAGGTTATTTAGTGACCTGTTGTCTGTGTCACAGAATAGGGATGGGACGAAAACACTGTCTTTTAGAATTGATCTATGAATTTATTGCAGAAAATACTTGGCTAAGCCAAGGTACTGCCCAGCAGCGCGTCTTGTTTTCCCTGTTTTCTGGTCTCTTCTTGCCCTCTTGCCTCCTGGCAGGTGGAACTAGAATATACGTTATGGGGGCAAGATGTGTGAATTGTTTTCCTTTTAGAGCAGCTCGCCTTTATTGAGATGCATTTGTTATCCTGGACTCCTGAGAAACACCTTGCCCTTTCCTTGCTCTATTTTCCATTTCTGTCTCTTCTTCATCCCTAACTTTATTTTCTCTTTATTTTTCCTCTCTGCTTCTCTGTTTCTTTCCATCTCCTTCCTCTCTCTACCCCTGCTCATCCTTCTCCGCATCACTCACTTGATTTAAGGTAAGGAGAGCACATGTGAGGAGAATTGCCATGTACAAAAGTTAAAGATATATATGGGATCCTTCATAATGTGGCTCACTCAGGCTGGTGATAGTGAAAAGGTATGTTTTCCCTCAGCTTGCCAGCAGTGTAAACCATTCAATTGGTAACATAATACGTTTTTATGGTCTCTGTATAGCGATTTTCCATTTAAGTGTAAGTTAAATTGATGAATTCACATAGAGGCATAGAGGAAAGTTTTTCCTTTTTTTTTCTTTTGTAGTGTAAATTCTCCATGAACGCTCCTGCCCTCCATTGTGAGTGGGTTTTCCTCCTGACCATACATGAAATGTGCCCTTAGGTTCTGTTACAAATAGGTTTACGCTGATGTGGATGGCTGCTATAAGCATTACGGTCTTGATCCTGCTCTCATTGAAATCAATGGCCACATTCCCTGCTGTACTGGGAGATCTGAGCCTCTGGGGCACTCTGGGAATACAAAAGACCTCATGGTTTTGGTTTTTGGAGGCTTTTGCATCTGCTTTGTGACCTTTAGTTGTCAGCTGGATCTGCTTTACCTGAGAGGATGTTGTTGCAAGGTGGGGATCAGCCTCTTCTCTCAGGTAACCAGAAACAGGCAGAAAGCAAATGGTTTGGGTTGGACGTCAGGAGGAATTTCTTCACTGGAAGGGTGGCCAGGCCTTGCCAGGGGCTGCCCAGGGAGGTTTGGAGTGCCCATCCCTGGAGGTGCCCAAGGCAGGAGTGGCCGTGTCCCTCAGGACCAAGGTAGGGATGAGGCTCCATGGGCTGGGAGGGATTTTCCAGCCTCAGGCTTCCAGGATTCTGTGATATTCTTGTCTTGTAGCACATAGCATTCCCATTTCCATGCTTGCACTGGAAATTACTTAGGAATTTTATTTTGTAGGTTCTCCAATTGCAGCGTTTCTAGTCTTGTTCCTGTTGCCTTGGGAGACCTGTCACTTGAGCTGAGACCTTCTCCTTCCATGAAGACTAAAGGTTACTTTGCCAGGTGGGTTATGGAAGTGGGGTCTTCCACAGAAACAGGAGTTTCTGTTGGTCAGTGAGTAACACATTTCCTCAGTAACTTTGCTGTTGGAGTGTCTGCCTTTCCCAGGAAATGTAAAACGTGACCGTTTGTGCTCAAACAGGATCAGCGACACATTCAGAGTGTCTGGTCCCATTTCAGCAGGGCTAAGCTATAATTCACCTGTCTTAAATACATTAATCAAACATATTTTCTGCGCTCTGTTTCCTAACAGGGACTCACATATTTATTTTCCGTGCCAGCAATGCTGCATTTCACATGAATTCTAATATTTCAGTAGTGAGTAAGGGACCCTCATTCCATGGGATTTGAGCTGCACTTGGCTGAAAGGTGCTGTTAGGAGTGAGGGGTTGCATGTTTACACCATATTAGTTAAAATGTTGGATTAATCTTTGCTGTGCTTCATGATGTGCAGATCTTGGCATGTCCATAACCACAAGTTTCACTCGTGTGAGCCTCATTTTGGCCTCCAGGTCACAGAAATGTCTAAGCGTGTGTTAAAATCTGTTCTGTGCAAGCACCTGGTGAATCCATTATCATTTAGAGAAATCTTTAGCAGTGTTTTATAATCATTTAAAGTTTGGAGTGTAGTGAAGTAATGACCTGAACTTGGATGGTTTCTTAGTGGTGAGTTGAAGTACCACATCTGGCAACATCTGCAGTGGGAGAGCACCAGCCATCCTGGTCATGAGATGGGGCTGGATTCCTAAGGATGTTGGGTAATTGAATTGCCCTTTTATCCCTCACATAACTGATTAGGGAATGATGAATTAATTCAATCAACCTGAGCAACCTGGTCTGCTGGAAGATGTCCCTGCTCATCACAGCAGGGTTGGACTAAACGATCTTTAGAGGTCCTTTTCAACCCAAAATCTTCTATGAACTTCTGATAATTTGTGAAAGAAAACTCATCAACTTGAGGCACACGAAACAATCGGCCCAGCCCCACTCTATCATCATGTTGGCCATGTGGGATCTTGGGTTTACCTTCCCCAAACCTTTTGTGCTGTCCCTGTGCCAGAGCCACGCTGGGAAGTGGGTCAATCCTTTGTTTTTAGAGTGAGAACTGAGCTTCGCGGCGTCTTTGGCATAACAATAAACCCAGCAACAATAAAAAGGAGCTGTGTTCATTATAGTGCTGTGTGGGGAGTTTCTTTAAGAGTTGGGCCCTAAATGGTTTTTAATCCCAGGATGCCCTGATTGTGATAATGTGGAGAGGCAAAGCAAGCATCAGTTATAAAATCATTGCAAATATGAGCGGAATAAAAAACGGTCAAAAAGATCTTGTTACATTTTCTGCTTATTCCACAAGGGTTTAAGGAAAGTAAAATCGGCAGTGATTTTGTTTGGGACTTGCTTATGAAAGATTACTTTTTCTATAGGTAAGTCAAAAGGTTAAGGAAGTAAACAGAATTTAAATACCGTCAGTTTTAGTAATTTTTTCTGTTGTTTGCCTTAACTGCTTCCTAACATCGTAAAAAAGCCTGCAGCACTCAGGTGGAAAGGAAAAAAAAAAACCACCTCAAGTCAACAAGAAAAACCTGCACCAAGCCTGCTTAAAGAAGTAAGAGCAGTAAAATGTAAGATATGGCACACCTATAAACTATAATTTTGCTTTTCAGCCAGCAAAAGTGCTGTAGATCTAAAATTACAATAAATCTCCAAATGTCCAGCATTGATTACTTCAAGCTTGTGGCTTTAATGGACAACAGAGCAGCACATTATGATGCCACGATTAAGGAATTGTGGAAAAGAGGGAGAGTGATTTTGGACTTTATTTTGGCACCTAGCAGAGCTCGACGTTACCACAATTATTGGTTTTCTGAAATATGTCCCTATGCATTATTCTGATCAGATTACTTGCATTGCACAATCCTCTGGTGAATAACAGGACAATAGCACAAAATAAATCTCTCTCTGAAATTTAATCTCCATGTCTGTAGACTGGCAAGAAGAACATCCACATCCCTCTGATAAGAAGTTGTATATTTTCCTGAATGGTGGTATATTTTTGTTTTATAATTGTCCTTAATGTAAATTCTCCAGCAAGAAAGGAGTGATGCCAAAGATCTCTGAGGAAAGAAGGGTTGAAATATGGCGAAAGTGTTCCCATAAGCTCAGCATGAAGAAACCCTAATTTTCGTAGTAAACTACAGGGGCGGGTGAATTCGGTGGCTTACAGAAATCATTAACCTTTCCCCTATTATTGGTTCTCAGTGTAATTTGTTTGATAATCTTCTTCCTCAGTGAATAGCAGCCCAGCTTATCAGCTAATAAAATATCCTCTCGTGCTTCTGCAATGTTTGGCACATGGTGGATATGATACAGATGACAGCAGAGCAAAATTACCTGCTCTTTTTGAGGTACACCCCTAAGCCAGGGATTGGAAAGCAGCCGATATTTATGGACTGAAGGGTGAGCTTGTGTTTATTATTGCTCATCCACTGAGCTCCGTGGACAAGCCAGAGAATAATTGTTACAGGAAAGCAGAAGATCTGCTGAGTTTTAAGCAGCAAGGGTTCAGAAACAAACCTTCATAAATGTGCAGGTGCTCCCTGATCCTTGAGACACCCATCAAACAGCCTTTGACTTGCACCAGGGTCAATATATTTAGACAGGTACATCCCAGAATTGGAAGGGACCCACCAGGACCATCCAGTCCAACCCTCAGCCCTGCACAGGAACATCCCCAAGAGTCCCCCCCTGCCCCCAGAGGATCAACCCAACCCTCCTAGAGCTCTGGCAGCCTTGGGGCTGTGCCCACTACCCTGGGGAGCCTGGGCACTGCCCAACCACCCTCTGGGGGAAGAAGACCAACCTTGTCCTGAGATCCAACCTGCCCCTGCCCTGACCCAACTCCAGCCATTCCCTGCCTCCTGTCCCTGGTCCCCCCACAGCAGAGATCAGGGCCTGCCCCTCCTCTGCCCCTCCCCAGGAATTGTCACTGCAATGAGGTCTCTCCTCAGTTCCCTCTTCAGGACTCAACAATGAAATTGTGCTTCATTTTTAGATGAAGACCATCAGGAACTGTACATTGGCTCTGCTCCAAGGCAGCACCGTCCCACAGCACTGGGCAGGTTTGGACCTGGTGATGGCCTGGCCTTTCCATGGTACCTGTGCCCATACAGAGGAGCCCAATTTTGTGCCATTTGGGTTAAGTTGAGGTGCTGGGTGTGGTGCCCCAGGGTCTCAGGGGGTGGTGATATGCAGCACTATGTGTTCTGCTGCTGGAGGGGATGGAGCAGCTGCCAGAGACAATTCTTGGGTGACTTTGTTCTGCTTTAACATTCCCCCCAAAACCAGAGTATTAATAACTGCTTGTCCTCAGTTCTTCTACTGACCTTGTGTGGGTTCAGAGATTAATCTGATCCATGATTTGTTTCCCATCTGTGTCCTGGAGCACGATGTTCTCTCTGAAAACAGAGTTTCCTTTTTATGTTTTTCTCATTCCTCCAAGATTATTTTTTTGCCTTATTCCCCTTTCTCTGCTCTTATTTGTTTCCAACAATTGCATTTCCACCAGTTTTCAGATTTCACTGGTCAAAACCACTGTAATATATCAGTTTGGAATAGTTTTGCTTACCGTCTTAAAATTTGCAATAAAAAAACCCTTGATGGTATTTTTCAATCTTGTGGAATAATTTCTCATTAATTATCATGGACTCTGCCCGCAGCTGATTAATATTTCTCTTCCTCCCTCTTCCTTCACCTCCCTCCCCCTCTCCCTGTTCCTGCTGCAGCGATTTAGGCTCTTTCCAGACTTCCCTGCAGCTGCACAGGCAGAGATGCTGCTCCACAGCTGGAGTGGCTGTGCCTGTCCCTGGGCACCTCTGCTCAGTGCCAGCTCTCCAGATCCACTGGCACCTACAGGGCACCTTGCACAGAATGAGTCACCGCTGTCATCCTTGGTTCTGGTGTGAATTAGGTGCATTTCAGGCTGGAGAACTCAATCTGAACTGTTTTCTCAGTGTCATTTTTCAGATATGGTCTGTGAAGGGGCAGTGATGGAGAACAGGGGTGATGATGCTCAATTTTAGCTCTTCCAGGAATGTTGACGGTGCCATCCGGAGCAACCAGCTCTTTATTCTGTGACTCTTCTGGCCTGGAAAGATGCCACTCCATAACATTTTCCCATATGCAGTGCAAGCAGCCAGGAATTTTTGGAGACTAAATCCTTCTCCTGTTAAAGTTCATGGTGATTTTGGGCACAGAGTGACAGGACAAGGGAGAAAGATTTGAACTGATGGAGGGCAGGGTTAGCTGGGATATTGGGAAGGAATTCCTGGCTGTGAGGGTGGGCAGGCCCTGGCACAGGGTGCCCAGAGAAGCTGTGGCTGCCCCTGGATCCCTGGGAGTGTCCAACGCCAGGTTGTATTTGGATTCACCCGGGACAGTGGGAGGTGTCCCTGCCCATGGCAGGGGGTGGGGTGAGATGAGCTTTAAGGTCCCTTCCAACCCAAACCATCCTCTAATTCCATGGTCCTATGAAACCAAGGTTCGGTGATTTTATTTGGACCAAATGAGGGTGCAATTGTTGGAGACAACAGGAGTTTCAGTGATTCCTGAATGTGTCCACACATTGTGTTAACAAAGGTGTTGCACAGTGAGATGCTGGTGCTACTTAAGTTTATTGTAAATCATCCTTTCAGCTCAACAGAGCAGATTTTCAGGTGTTAAATTTCCAGGGAAAAAAAGAAGTGTTTTAAGTAAATATATGAGCATATTGCAATGCGTGTGATCTGTCCGTTACTTGTCTGGTTGTTCATGTAATTGCAAAATCTTTAGTAGATAATATTTATAATTATATTTTGGTTTAATTTAGCTTACACATGAGCCTTCAGTGAAGGAAGGTAATATTTATCCCTTCCAAGGATTTTGATATTTTATAATGGTCATTTGCTGGTAATTAAGAAAGAAATTTAAATTCAGAAACAGAAGGGGAATACCTAGAAAAATATTAGTGTTGATTTTGGTACTTTGCACCACTCAACATGAATGTTTCTTGGTAACAACTGGACATTTGTGACTAGTTCACTGGCAAATATTCAAATCACAGAGAACTGTGTGCTTAGTTTTGTCCTAATTTCTGCTTAAATATGTTTTAAAGCACTTAAATAGTTCAAGGTTCTTTTCTAATCTGATTTTCCAAAATACCCAAAGTGGGCTGAAATGTAGAAATTCCCAGCAAAGGTTTCAGTAGAAATATTTCATAAGTTCCCAAAATTAAATATACAAAGCTGATGCTTAAAAAATAAATCAGCTCAGGGAAATTAAAGAGTTTTAAAAAATTTTAATACAAAGTCTTAGAAAGCTTGAATACTTTAATTAAGAATTAGATAATTCAAAGGCAAAAACCACCCAGATTTTATATATAGGTGCAGGCAGTGGAACAGTCCTGAAAATGGTTGAGTACAGCCAAAGTCAATATATTAGATGAAGGCAATGTGATTGGCACATTGGAATGAGGAGAAGACCTTCAAGATTGTAAAAATAAAAGAAGAAAAAAAGAGATAATTCAGCAGCAATTCAGAAGCAGAAGTTGTTTGGTTTTATTTTTGTTTCCTTTTTGTTATGCAACATTTTGCAGTAGGAGCATTTGGCATTTCTGTTTGCAGAGATGGAAAGAAGAAGGAATTGAAATAATTTCTTTTCTTTTAAAACCCACTTGATTCGCAGTGAGACCCGATTTTATAATTATTTATTAGTCCAATATTCTTTAATGGAGGTGCAATTGTAGGTTGGGTGGGTGGGTGGGTGAGTGGTTGTGATGCCCAGTCTAATTTAATTTTTAAGGGCAAATTAACAGTTGGAAGTTACACATTTTGGGCTCAGGAGATGAGGGACATTCTGGGTCTCTACAAGTGACAGGAGGGAGGAGCTGGGGA
Source organism: Pitta sordida (assembly GCA_013390025.1). Classification (NCBI taxonomy): domain Eukaryota; kingdom Metazoa; phylum Chordata; class Aves; order Passeriformes; family Pittidae; genus Pitta; species Pitta sordida. The sequence goes on along the minus strand of WEKX01001782.1, from coordinate 220,262 downwards.
GGGTCGGGCTCTGCTCCCAGGGAACAAGGGACAGGAGGAGAAGGAACAGCCTCAGGCTGTGCCAGGGGAGGCTCAGGTTGGGCATCAGGAGGAATTTCTCCCTGGAAAGGGAGGTCAGGCCTTGGCAGGGGCTGCCCAGGGAGGGTTGGAGTGCCCATCCCTGGAGGTGCCCAAGGCAGGAGTGGCCGTGTCCTTCAGGGACAAGGTGGGGCTGGGGCACAGCTGGGACTCCATGAAATCAGAGTTCTTTTCCAACCTCAGTGATCCTGTGATTCTTACCTGCTTGACTGGCACTTGAGTGTTCATCCTTTTAACTCTGTGCCTCACTCTTCCAGACTTTCTCTGTCTCTACAAATCCACCAAGGCCAACTGTGAGACACATTCTAAGGCTGCCTGGGGACAGAAGTCCTTGTTATTGCTCCCAGCATTTGCTGGGGACATTTCATGCAGGCAGAAAGGGGACACTGGCCATGAGCAAGAGGAAAGAGCACGTTCAGTGTGCCAGGAGAGTTCTGGAGGCTGTGGGAGCACGGAGGAGCTGCCTGTGGATGGCAGCTGGCAGCACACATCCCCTCTGAAGGCAGGGAGGGGACTGAGTGGGGAGCCTGGAGATGAGACTGCCTTGGCCACAGCTCAGGGGAAGCCCAGGAGATCCTTGAGTTTGGTGGCTGGGGATCAAACCTGCAAACGTGGAGCTGCTCTTGTGCCAAAACACACCTTGTCTCAAGCCAGGACGGCTCAGGGCTGAGCTCACAGCAAATCCCCACTGTCCATGAGTGTGTTTGGGGGGACTGACAAGAGAAAATTGCCACTGGGTTTGGTGCTGGCAGTTGTACCGAGCCCTCCAAGGTCAGTCAGTCACTGGCTTCGTTCTCCAATGTTGTTTCCCTGAAGCTTGATAAGTGCACTGGGAAAATCTAAAATAAAGTAACCACCAAGTGCTGCACAGATATTAATTCCCTCATAATTTCCTCATATTTTGCTTCCCAGAACATGAAAAGATAAAAAAGAGGGGTGGTTTATCAACATTCAGGCATCAGAACAGTGGCAAACAGCCAACATTTGGGCTGTCCATTGAGTACTCCATTACCTTTGTGCTGATTTCCCCACTAGTGCCAGTTCAGAATTCCTCTGGTTTTGCCAAGGCAGGACACGGATCTCTGGTGCAACACCCCAAGCACGAGTTTTTTAACAAAACTTGCTGTGCAAAACAAAACATTTCTGTCTTTCCTCAACTGTTTACCGTTGGCAGCTTGTCCATTCCCTGTCCCTGAGTTTGAGCTGGTCGTGGAGCAGCCATGAGCTCATGGGAGGCAAGTAGGGCTCATTCCTGCCCAACATCCCTTTGTGCTGCCAAAGGTGGCAAAATAATCCTAATGGGCTTTTTTTCTTTTTCTGTAAAGGCATCCAAAAAGGAAAATAAAAAAAAAATAAAGTAAAATAAAATAACAATGCGGAACGTCCACCCAGACAGTTTAACCCTCAGGTCAGCGTGTTTGTGTTTCACTCATTGGATTGTTAATAGATTTTCTTCATTTGTGCGAGACATTGTGAATGATGTGCTGAGGCCTTTCCATTCCTTCGCCGTGGTCCACCTGTAAGAAGATAGCGTTAAAAGCCGCTGGAGTTTCTACCTCTTGACAACATCCCAGCTGTAGACTAGCAATAGCAATCCTCCCGTGGCAGTTTTAATTATCGGCCCCGGCGATACCATCAGTAAGTGTGTAATTACGTGTCACTTTCCTGGCTGTTGGGTATGAAAAGTGGAACCAGTGAGATGATGATCGTTGAAGCTGTAGACTCATATTTAAACAATTCAAAATGTGTAACTGGCAGTGTCATTAAACAGAGAGAGTCTGACCCCAGCTGTCAGTTACTTTTCCTTATGCAGATTTTTTTTCATGCTGTCTGTCAAAAGAGCTCCATGGGCTGAGATGGGACGGGAGAGGCAGCGGAATGTGGGAGAGCTGCTCTCCTCCACTCCTGCCAAGGTGGTCTTTTACCCTAAATAAATACTGCTGGAGACATTGTAAATAAACGCCCGCGCGCGCAGGAAATTATATAGACTTTGGTGATGAATAAACAGAGGGAGACTATCAAAGAGATGTTCGACCCTTCCAAAAATATGAATAAAATCGCACTCATTACCCTGAACTTCAAGAACAAGGCTTATGGTAATTTGGGGGATTCATTACTGAAGGATAAAAATGGAATAATTTTCATTTCTCCGTTTCCACCGCAAAATTTTTGAAGCCATGGCAGATAAATGGATGACCTGAAGGTTATTATTATTATTTAAATCCATATATGTACACACATAAATATATATTTATATATATGAGAAAGACATGCACACCTCCCCTCCCTTTATCTTACATATCTTACATGCGCAGTAACAATTTTTGACTATTTCTTTCAAAAAATATGAAAATATGGATTCCTTTCACTTTAACTTCAAAGTCAGCAGATGTTTAAGGTGTGCAAAGTACCAGAAACTTGTCACTTGGCCAATATATGCTAAACAGATGGAAAAAAAATAAATATATGTGCATAGGAGTAAGGCAAGTAAAGAATATTTTTTTCTGCCAATTGAGTCAGAAATTTCTCAAATGACAACTCTGCTGTCTGAAGACAGGCATGAGTGGTTTGACTGGGAAAGTGGAGCTGGCATTCCAAGAGTTAATTTCAGAAAGACTTGGAAATAAATGAAACAGTACTTAAAAAAAAATGAAAAAAATATAAATAATAAAAAGCAAAAAGATTGTAGGTTAAATAAACATTAATCTGTGAAGAGAGAGAAAAATGTTTCTTTAATTTTTAAAATGTTTACACTCCTCAGAAAAAAGCCAAGTTCCAGTTGCAAACAAATAAATTTATCACCTTAATTTAGAGCTTTGGAGTTCACGTCGACTCCGGCAGCAGCAGTGGAACAACAGAGACACTGTGGATGCTCAGCCTTTGAAAAGGCAGAGTTTCACACCTGCTTTTGCAGATTTTAAGGAGAAATATATTCATTTTGTGTGTGTGTGTGTTTCTCTATACATCTGAATATAAAAGCTTTGCATATATTTCTTGTTTCAAAGACAATGCCACGGCACAGCACATACAGGAGTGCAGGCTGTACTAATTGCAGCACTACTTTCATACTTGAAAGTAATAAATAGGCACATATTAAATCCTCTAAGGATTAATTTGTATTTTATCAGCTGTGAAAAGGGCAATTTTTTTACATATCCAGACTTAAGAGGTAGCCCTATTAGCCCTTCATTGGAAAACAAATTCTGCATATATTTTGCACCAGGGCTTTTTATTTTCTTTCTTTTACTCCTTTTTTTCCCCCCCCTCTTTTTTCTGCCTTTTAAAAAGCATTCCTCGTAGCAACGGGTTATGTAATTTTAGGGTGGGGAGGAAACGAGCTGTTGTGTTGCAGACGGACCAACTCTTCCACCACAAATTCGGGTGAGCAGCCAACAGAAACACCCCCCAAAACCCCCAATAACAAAAACCACGTGAAGCGCCTCACTTTTCAGTGGCATTTGAAATCCACAGTGTTCACGGTCACCTGGTTTGGCTACATCCACATTAACGTCCTTGCACATCTCTTTAGACTTTCTATTTACAAATTATTTGCTGTTGCCATTAAGGAGGAGTTGCCTGGGAGCCCCCCCTCCCTCCCCTCGGATGTGACGAGGAGCCCGTTTTTGCATTCCAAATAACCACCTCTCTTTGTCTTTCATGGGCTCGTCTGTAGGGTTGAGTATTTTCAAGTTCTGTTTCTGTCCTACTTGCATGTTTGCTGCAGGCGATGTGCATCACAGGGAGGAGGCAGTCCCTCGGGGAGGCCCCACTTTTCTGCATTTAGTTGCTGGCTTTGAAAGCAAAGGATGCTAAAAAAATTAGCTCTCTTTTAGGAGTGCAGGATGACTTGTGCACAACAAACAGCTCGAGTTGAAGGCTCCCGTGTTACTTCTTTTATTTATTTTATTTTTTTAAAGGGACACCACACGCTTTATTTATTGCAGCGGAAAAGGGGTGTTGGAGCTCCTGTGTCCATCCTGGTTGAGGCAACGGAACCTCCTTTGGTGTGTGTAACAGGGACAGAGCAGGGCCAGCTGACCCCTAAAGCTTTGTAGAATTAGAATCGTTATAGAATCGTTAAGTTTGGGAAAGATCTCCAAGACCATCGAGTCCAACCTTAATGCCCTAAATCCTGAGCTCTGTCCTTTAGTGCCAGACTTTCCTCACATTTCCCATCGCTTTCCTCACTTCATGGGCTCACTAGTCCAAAACTCCACAAAAATGTTCATTGACTCATTTTTATAGAGGTCAGCGATGAAAATATTGGCTCCTAAGTGGTTTTCTCTGTGAGTCTGAAACCAAGGCAAAGTTTTCCTGAGCAGAGTAAGCTGGAAGAAGAAGGACGGTGCATTTTTCTTAACTTGCTTTACAAAATGCTCTGCACATTCCCAGTTCATCTGAATTTTTCTCTTATAAAACTGGTTGCAGTTTGGGGGAAAAGAAGAATTGTTTTCTATGAAATCACTGTCCACTTGTGACCTCTGGTTTTCCTCAAATCATCCAAACTCACACTCGCTGTTGGGACACATCATCATTGTGACCTTTATTGTTAACTGTGAAACAAAATGCAGAGCAATACCTTGTTAATAATAGAAAACACTCCAGGATTTTCTGTTGGGCAGAGAACTGCTCTTTTATGTCAGTATCCAAACACGGTTATGAGAAAATATCTATTTTTTGCCTTATGAGACCAGCACAACCACTTCTGTTTTGGTGTCGAAAGAATAAAAACAAGCTTTGCTGCAAAGATAGTAATTTTGGATAGAGTGGAATAAAATCCAGTGGAGTGTGGGGCCGGGGGAGTATTTCTGAGGTACAATTTCAGGAAGGAGTTGGAGCTACAATCAGGTGTGTTCTGCTGTGGGAGAGCAGCCAGCAGACCCATGGCCTCAGCACCAGGGGGAGGATTAGGTTGGATCCTGGAGAAATTCCTTAATGGAAAAAGATTGTCCAGCCCCCTGGAACTTGCTACATAGGGCAGTGATGGAATTGCCATCCCTGGAGGGATTTAAAAGTCATGAAGGTACGGGACTTTGGCACATGGGTCAGTGGTGGCCTTGGCAGTGCTGGGGGAATGTTGGGCTCTCTGGTCTCTGAGGGCTTTTCCAACCTAAACAATTCTCTGATTCTACGTGTTTTCTTCATGAACTTCTTTTCTTTTTATTGAATTGGACCAACTGCTAGCATCTCATGAATATTTTAGGACAAAATTGTGCAACTTTTTTACTTTATCAGGAACTGTGGTGGCTTTTTTGCAGTGTTCCAGTGCTCCCTCCACGTCCATCCTTCTCCAACTTTGCCACCTTTCCCAAAGCCATGGCTTATTTCCTGCTCTGTTTTTCCTCCTAGCAGAATGATGGATGCTGTCATGGTTGTTGCCCTGTTGCAGAAAAACCAGCAAAAAAATACATAATAAAAAAAAAGAAAATCTTTGTTTAATATTGAAAACTATCTCGAAATTACGAAGCAGGAGATGTACTTTGCTTATCACAGTGGAAACCTATTAGACAAGTACCCTCGGTGCATGGAAAATATATGCTTTTAACAGTTTTAATCCTTTATCAATTATTCATATGGGAAGGTTTTCCTGTATTTGTTCAGTTTGTTGGATGGAATAGCAAGCACGACTTTATTTGTCTAACAGTTTTGTTCTGACTGTATCCGAGAAGATATTTAACACACCCAAACATATTTAATTTAAGAAATAAAGAGCCATTCTTTCAGGGGGTGGGGGTGGGGGGGTTTACACATCATTCTTCTTTATTACACCAGGTTTTGCTCATCATCCCATGTTCTTCCTCAGAGGACAGAGACAAATAACTGTTCCCCACAAGGACAATGTGTGTGTTGAATGCATTTTAAATGCTGCACTTTGTTATGATTGCAACCAACATTTTAAATATGCCGCAATCAAATTCCAAAATGACACGAGAAAAATGACATCAGAGAATAAATCCATTTGCCCGCTCAGGCAACAGGAATGTTGGAGCTGGAACATGCTCAGCTTGAAAGTTAAAGATTGAGTACAATGTTTATTTTATTTGCTTAAGAGCGGCAAGTCTAATTCATCCCCGTTGTGAAAATCAATGGAGTTACAGTATAAATATACTCTTCAAATATATTTGTCGTATTACATGAGTTAAACAGCATTACCTAAATACAGTTTAGCTTTTAAATATCACATGAGATTACTGATTTGCTTTTACATTGTGCTGGGTTTGTTTAAACTATTCAAGGGTCTCAGCCATGGCATACAGGGTTGTTCTGCCTCTGTAATTGTGTCCTGGAAGAGGGAAAGCAAAGTCAAAGGAGCTTCCTGATAAAAGCTGGGAAGCGTAGGACTGCAAAGGCTGATGTAACAACATTTTGTTTCTCCTAAAAAAAGTCCCTCGAGTGGTCATTCATGGACTATTTCCTTGTGTTTGTTACAGATACAGAAGAACATGAGACACAGGATGAAAGATTTTGGAGGGGAAAAAAAAATCCCATAGAACTTCTTGTTAAGAATGGTTCAGGTTTTGAGAAGGAAACATTTTTATTCCAGTAGGATCTCCCATCCCTAGAGTCTGTTAGGAATTTCTAGGCTGGGTTGTGCTGCTTTCTAGCTATGCTTTAAGATATTGGCTCCTGTTAATGTTGGGATGAATATTTCTTATACATCTTCCTGAAAAAAATCCCCTTAAAGAAAATAAATGATGTCTTACATGTAAAGTTCTTAAGTGACTGTGGCTGGGAAGATGGATTTAACTTGTCTCTTGTGAAAAAAATAGTAAGAAATAAAGTGAGTAGTTAAAAATGGGATTTGTTTGCCTTCAGAATTGTAGCTCTAGTTTTCTCCAAAGAATTGAAGCTGAGCAGGTGTTGCCTAGGTAGGAAAATTTCACTTAAAGATCTCTGAACTGTCCCAAACTGAAGTCCATTCTCATCCATAACGTAATTTAGCCCTTGACAGATATATAAAGCTCTTGTAGCTTTCTGTTCTTCACAAAATCTCCTGAGCTTCAAGTCTCACTGACCAGATGGGTTGTAATTTGGCCTCTGACATGGCACAGTCCTGCTGGAGGGTGAAAATTACCTGAACTGGCCAACGACGAGGTCACTCTCCCGTCTCCTCCAAGCCATTTTCTTCCTCTCAGGCTCCTGCCTCCCATTTCCCACCCGGATCTCTCCTTGCTGCATTTTGAATAGTGCACAGGAGCGAGACGTGGAATACTTATTCCCTCAGAAGTCAGATATTATATTTAAATGTCTTAAGCCTCTGCTGAATATCAGTCACAGGATTGATTCAGCCTCGGTGGAATCTGACTCGGATACCGAGATTGCCCTGTGCAGGGTAGATTGAAACACTTTGTACTCTGTCAGGTGTCACAAAGAGCATATAAATGTGCTTAATTAAGGAGAGCCTTGAGTGCTTTTCCAGCCTGAGAGCTCAGGGCAGAGCAGGAGGGAGGGCAGGGACAGGTGACATTATAGTGGGGTCTGCTACAGGCTGTCCAACCAGGATAAAGGGATGAGAGCCTCTACAGACAGGAGCAGCCTCTCATTCCCAAATCCTGGTCCTCATGGGGGACTTCAACAGCCTGGTATCAGTTGGAGGGATGACAGGGGAGACTGAGGGAAGTGATTGTCCCTCTCTGCTCCACTCTGGGGAGACCCAGCTGGGAGCACTGCATCCAGCCTTGGGACCCCCACCATAAAAAGGACCTGGAGCTGTTGGAGCGAGTCCAGAGGAGGCCACGAAAGGGCTGGAGCCAGGCTGGGAGAGCTGGGGGTGTTCACCTGGAGAAGAGAAGGATCCAGGGAGACCTTGGAGCCCCTTCCAGAGCCTAAAGGTGCTCCAGGAGAGCTGGAGAGGGACTGGGGACAAGGAATAGAGGAACAGGACAAGGGAGCAGGAATAGATGAGATATTGGGAATGAATTCCTGGCTGGGAGGGTGGGGAGGCCCTGGCACAGGGTGCCCAGAGAAGCTGTGGCTGCCCTTGGATCCCTGGAAATGTCCAAGGCCAGGTTGGAGCAACCTGGGATAGTGGGAGGTGTCCCTGCCCATGGCAGGGGGTGGAACAGGATGAGCCTTAAGGTCCCTTCCTACCCAAAACAGTCTGAGATTCTATGATTCTATGAACAAATATTTGTCCTTATTTTTCATGCCTTATTTTTATTTTCTTAATATAAAAATGTAATGAAGATATTTTAGAAGAATTCTGTGCATCTGCCACCCTCCCTTAAACTGTTACTTCCTCAGGCCCTGATGCCTCAGCAGGTGGCATGAATATACTGTACTTAGAATGAAGTGAGGGAATATTTTCTCTTGTAAATAACTAAACCTACATATAATTTTGTGTTTGAGTTTCCCTTTCTCTATTTTAATTGAACTGAGTTCCTGCTGCTCGGCCATCTATCCATTCTCCAGAACAAAAGGAGAGGAAAAGATATATGGAGTGCCTCTAATTCTGGGATTTACTGCCTTTCCCTCAGTTAGCTGAGAACAAGGGATTGCTTCTGACTCTTTTTCTCTCCAGGAGAAGTTTTCTTTGCTGGGTCATCCGTGCAGCCCTGGCACGGTGTCCCTGTGGCGCGGTTGTACCGACAACCACCAGGTCAGCGGCGTGTCTTGCAATGAGCAGAATTTACCGTTTCACCTTCACATCCCCCTCCACTCTTGGATACAGCTTTTTTTTTTAATTTTTTTTTTCCTTTGCTACAGCAGAAGTCATTTTCTCGCAGGTGCAAAAAGGAGCCTTTCATTTCCCCCCATCTTAGGGGAAAAAAAGTTAGGGAAAATACGCTTTCCTTCCTGAAAGGCAATATTTTGCTTTTAGCACTACTTTATGTGCGGCGTTTTTTAGCTCCTCTAATCTTAAATTCAGGACATGAATGGATGGATAATTTCCTCCCTGTCAGTTTTTTCAGGCTCCTGAATTATTTACTGCTCCCGCAACTTGTAGCTGCGAGTCCACTTATTTCTCGTTGAGCCGTAGCCGTGCGCGTATCTCCGGTTCTCCCACTGTCCTGAGGGGTTCCCTGTGCTTCCAGGGATGTGGAGCATCCCCAGAGGGGTGCCCAGGCAGGATCTCACCCCCCTTGCCCCTCAGAACCAAATCCTTAAGTAACACAGCCCGAATCCAGCTAATTTGTCTTCATCATTCACATCTCCCAAATCCTGAATCATTTTGGTTGCCCTCCACCGCACCTTTTCAATCTCCACAATGTCCTGCCTGTAATATAGTGACCAGAATTGCACACAATATTTCAAATATACTCCCACTAATGTCTTATATAAAGTAGTGCCGGAATAACTTGGGCTGATTTATAATCCTTACAAATATATATATTTGTTTAGCTGCTGTTGTTGGGGTTTTTTTATTGCTGCCAAACATTGAACATATGTCTGGTGGTCTGAAGGTCTGTTAAAGACAACGAATGAATCACATTTTCCACATGACAAAAGAAAACACCTTTATTTTTTATCATTGTCGAGCTTGAGTGGTGATATAAGATAAATTGAAACAACAGAAGGAAAAGAGAGTTTAGGAAAGTCAAGTAATAAGGTATCGGGTTATAAATGAAGTCTTCCAGTGCCTGAAGTTAAAAAGTATCCACAGGCACTTCTCACTTCTTAAAAAACAAATAAATAGCCCAACAAGATGGAGAGAACCATGTCCAGTTTGGAATATGGAAACCTATCATATCCTCTGGATGCCAAGAACGTGTCAGAGCATAAATGGGCATTTTTCACTGGTTTTGGGTGCAGGAATTCCCAGTACCACATATGCTGATCAGATGGTGATGATTCTCTATTCCTGATGGTGTTGGGAGCTATGATTCCTTCATGGAAACGAGCTTCCAGCTTTACATCTGTTGGTTTTGAAGTCACATCATCAATATTCTAAAGTAATGCGCTTCAATAATGTTATTTACAGTGAGGAGTTGTGAGCACGTATTTTCAGTTCTGTGCTTCATAGAAAAAGAAGAAATATAATACTAGAAGGTCTTACTCTAAACTCTGCTAAAACATGTCCCATTCCCAAACCAGCCACACTAAGGATCACCATTTTGTAGAAGACACAAAAACAAACTTTCAAAAACCGAAGGCAAGTGTGGTCAAGGTGAAATTACCCTGAGAGGGTGCTGGGAATGGCAGGCCACAGAAAACCTGCAAGTATTTTCTCTTAATTGATGCAGCAAGGCTTGAATTCTGCTTGTTTCCAGTTTAAGAAGGAGTCTTTGATGGCTTCCACCTGAGTCTGGTCTCCACTATAGAGTGCAGGTGACCTGCATTAATGGCCTCGTTTTCCCAGGACAACTCGGTGCTATTAATGTATTGTCCCAGGTTTTGCCTTGGCTTGTGGCCATTATTGCCAATAAATAATGGCTCTTGTTACATCAGCTCCTGCTGAGGTCTGGGGACATGAAATTCATGTGTGCTACCAATGTAGATCGAACGTAACCTTGACATTAATCAGACAAGTGGAATTTAAGGCTTCCCCAGTTTTTCCAGTGCTACTCTTGTAACAAATCATGAAGTTCTTCAGCAGCTTTCTGGTGAGCTCAATATAAACCCACCCCCCTATTCCTCTCTTATTGTTTGACTCTTATTTTTAAGCACATTTAGGCTTCTAATATGACCCTTATGATGTTTACAAATATCTGCATTTCCGGTGCTCTCCTGCATCTGAAACTGGCTCCTGGTTGTTGTTTTTTTTTCTTTTTTTCCAAGAGCAAACAACAAATGGAGCAGATCTTTGAAGACACCCACCCCCGATTAATAGTTAATGATGGCTCAGGAGAAGGAACAAAGGCCGTGCGATGTGAACACGGATTAGCCCTTTTAGAAACACGGCCCAGCGGTTTGTAGGAGCGCCGGTGCCCGGGAGCTGCCTGCTGTGCCCACCTGCCGAGACCAAGGCTGGGCAGTGGGCTCTGAGTGGGGGGCCAGGGACCCCGGGGCTGTGCCCCAGCTGCCCCCCTCTCCCAGACAGCAGAGAGATGGTTGATGCAGGAGCATCCCCTGCCGACCAGTGCCTGGCAATAATTCCCTCTGCCCAGGTCCCCTGGCCTTAACCTTCCATCCTCTCCCTACTGTGGGAATGTAGAGTTTGGCCAGGGCTGAAGCCCAGCATGAGGGTCTTGGCCCTGCACAGCTCATGGGTTGCATTTGGGTTACAAACCCATCACAGCATCCCAGGATAGGCTGAGTTGGAAGGGACCCACCAGGACCATCCAGTCCAAACCTCAGCCCTGCACAGGAACATCCCCAAGAGTCCCCCCCTGTCCCCAGAGGATCATCCCAACCCTTCTGGAGCTCTGGCAGCCTTGGGGCCGTGCCCACTGCCCTGGGGAGCCTGGGCAGTGCCCAACCACCCTCTGAGAGAAGAACTTTTTTCTAACATCCAACATAAACCTAAACCTAGAAGGTTGGTTGGCTCAGAACACTTGGGCACATCCTTGTGCCAGTGCTAATGGGGGTCAGGGCTGCAGCAGCACTTTGGAGGTGAAAGGGTTTGCATCCCCCAAGCCACTTGCAGAGCCCTCCTTTCTCCCCCGGAATATTTGAAGTTTAGGACTTCAAATACTTCTATTAATAAATTACTATGCATCATGTCAAATTAGCATTGCCATTACTAAAAGATTAATAGCGACAATGCGTTGTGGCACTCCATCGCTTCAGGGTAATTTCCTTTTGTTCATGCCTTGGCATAATGTCGCGGAGCAGAGCAGCAGAACCACGGAGCATAAATTCAGCCCCAGCCCCTCAGCAGAAGAGGCAATCCCAGGCACAGCAGAGGGCTGGCAATTAGCTCCACAACCGTCTGGGAAGGTTGCCTTTAGCCCAGGATGGATCAGGACTAATACAGACCAATGCACTTCACAGAGAACAAGATAGATCCTGATGTTTATATGCTTTTATTTACTAAGTACTCAGGAGGAATAAACCAGGGTAATTTGCATGGGAAGCCTTTTTATTTGAGACCTTGCCTCATTGGAGGGTGAGCAGGGCTGTGGACACTTAAGGCTACGTCCTGCCAGCAGCAATCTTCCCTTCCATAAATTCTCCATCCTAACTGGAATTTACAAGGGGAGGAATTACTCTGGTGCTCACATCCCTTTCCATGGCACTTGTAAAAAAAAGGAGGAACTTTCTTCCCTCGGCCTCTTCAGTCAGGGGCACGACAACAAACCAATTAAACAATGTGTCTTAGTGGGTTCAAGGGTGGGGGGGCGTCATGTGGCATCGTTCTATCTCGAGGATGCACACAAGGAATTCATACCTGCAGTTTAATGATGGGCAGGGAGAGGAAAAGCATCCAAATCTCATTTTGAGATGCAGCCTTTTTTATTTTTTACTGGTTTAACAAATGACTTTCACAAGTGGAATTATTGTGTTATCATCTCTTTGGCTTCATGCTGGATATAGGCAGGAAAATATCTCCATGATGGCTCCGTTTCTTGCTTAAATATCAAGTATTGGTATTTTTAATGTTTTGGTAAACATTATATATTTTAATACTTGGGAAAATGTATCTCATAAATAAGCTTTATTATCTGTCAAAAAGGATGAAAATATAACTTTACATTTCTGTTTTAAAGTAATTTTAGTGCCTATTAGCTATAAAGTAACAGTTATATATAATTTAGAGTATGTAGTCACTCGAAACAACTTGACATTTTCACACAAACACAGAACCTTAATAATAGTCTTGGGATTTCATTGGAAGTATACACCACTACAGGATATTAAAATAACTTATGGTGCACTGTAATTCTTGTTTTGTATTTGTCCAAGTAGTTTTGAAGCATGCTATAAAGCAGAAAAATAAAAACCTAAGCTCCAAAGTCAGCTAAGCTGCATTCTTAAAGTTATAGCAGTCTTTTCATATTAAGTATGATTAAACCAGCTGACATTTCTCGTTGGCATCTTTCTCTTCTCCCTTCCTATTAATATGCTGTGCTTAACATGTAAATGCTCTGAGCACGGCATTTTTTATTTAAAGCCCTTGCAATTGTTTGCTCCACATAATGATGCTGATTGCATTCGTTCAGGGATCGTTATAAGAGCTTTGAAAACTGTAATTTACTTGTTGATCTCAGGGTAAACTCCAGATTTGTGCAGTGAAATATTTTGCCACGCTGGCACACGCTGAACTCAGAAAGATCCCAAAGTCCAGTGATGCTCCTTCCTATTGTTTTGCATCCAAGGAAAGATCAGAACCGTGAGGGCAATGGTTGTAGGCTCAGGAACCTGACCCATTTCTTCTTGAAATGACATGGAAATTAAAAAAAAAAAATAATTTCCGCAGGTTTTATTTTTAAAAATAACCCTGAAGAGTTCATCGGGATTCAATCTTGCCCAATTTTTAACTTTTGCTGCTAATTGTAATTGGAGTGGCATGTGGGCAGGGATTAGGTGAGAGTACAGATGTGCACAAAAATTAATATGAACTTGGAGGAACGGCCTCATGGCCATAAAAGGACCGACCAAATGTTCACAGATGGAATTTGAGTGGACCCTTATTGAATGAGCTCGTAGGGCCCACTTGGGTCATTTGTGCATCCATCTTTTTTTGGTCTATTTGGAAAAGGCACAGTCCAGGCCTTTTCCACAATAAAATTATTCTCATGCCTGATCCATTAATTTTTAAATTTGCTTTAGGGTCGCTTTGTGACAGATCCACCATTATCGACAGGGAAAACATTGAAAATGCAATTTGAAGAAGGTTGTGTGTGGCTACGTTGATTTTTTTTTAACCTTCCCTACTATAATATAGTTAGACAGAGAAATTAAACATATTAATATTGTAGCCAAATGGAATCCATAAAATATTGCATTTAATTAAAGGTCTTGCCCTGTCAAGAAAGTTTCAAAACCTGACAAATGGGAGAATTTGAAGTAGGGAGAGAACCTGGTGATATAAAAGGAAATGACTTTAAAATATTACTGTATTTGTAAATAGCTTTTTTCTTCCATTCCCTTTTGTCCTACCCCAATGGTGGGACAATTTTCCAATTTTCAAATTTGGACATTTGGGATAATGGAAGATGTCTTTGCCCATGGCAAGGGTTGGAACAGGATGATCTTAAGGGCCCCTTCCAATCCAAACCATTCCATGATCCTATGAACTCAATTTTATTTTGATATTGCTTTTAAACTGTCGAATTTATAAAAATGCATATGAAAAACAACCCAATTCATAAGTTTTTCTCTTTATACCTTTCTTCCCAGGAGTGCCAGTGAATTTGTGCACGGCAGAAATGAGCAGGAATGAAATGCAATCATTAAACTCTGAAAAAGGGAAATGTTCATTACGACAAAATAAAGCTGACAAAGGACTAATTTCAACAAAGCAGGTTTAACAAGTGTCCCAGGGTACAGAAGCACCTATTCCATGGATTGAGGATGGATCAAACAATCCTGGAATGTTTTGGGTTGGAAAGGACCTTAAGGACCATCCCATTCCACTCCTGCCATGAGCAGGGACACCTTCTACTGTCCCAGGCTTCTCCAACCTGGCCTTGGACACTCCCAGGGATCCAGGGGCAGCCACAGCTTCTCTGGGCAACCTGTGCCAGGGCCTCACCACCCTCACAGGGAATGATTCCTTCCCAATATCCCATCTCTCCCCACCCTCTGTGTCATTGCCATGCTTGAGTATAGTCAGGGAAAAGAAAGGAATTCCTGAGATTCCATAAACTGCACTGGGCTCCCATCACTGGAGTCACATTTCGTAGAGTGCACCCTTTCATAGGATCACCCTTTTCCGTGGAAAATCCATAGAGGTCTTGGAGTTCTGAGGTATTTTGCCAAATATTTCCTCATTTCCTCCATGATCTACCACAACTCCTCTTTGGCTTGACCAAAAACTCTTCATCTCTGCCATGAGAATTTTCTCTGAGGCCTCATCTAGACCTTGAACTTCTGAGGGTTTAATATGAGTCAATCCATGGAATAAAAGCAAATAGAAACCCCTCAAGACAGTTCCTGTCCATCAGCCCAAGGCCTTGTTTGGCCTATTCAAGCCAGTTTATCCTCGGTGGTGGATTTTACTCCCGGGTCCCTCATCACTTCTTTCTTCAGCTGATTTGAGCAGAAGTCCTTTATCTCAAATTGTCTCATTGTTACAATTTGTTGGTTTGGTTAAAATAAAGTTGTGGTCCAGAGCAGTTCTGGTCTGGAGTTTGGTTTTGCAAACCTGAATTAGGGGCCGTGGTCCATTTCTGGTTCCATAAGAGTTAATCTCACTCCCATATGTTCCATAAATGGAAAGCATCTGGTCAAATAAAGAGGAAAATTGATTAATAATAATGTATATATTTGTATATATTTGACAGAAATGTGTTTTTTGTTTGAAAATATTCCCAAAGGATCCTCAAGCTACTGCAGATCTAGGAGTCATTTCACCCATCCTTGGGGTGGGAGCTGGACATGGTTCAGCCACATAACCTTGGAGCAGGAATAAGAGGGTTTCTGATGCCAATTCAGACTCCATGGAGAGAGATGATCTTCCTGCTATACAAAAATCCCAAAGTACTGAAATTATTTTTATTTTCTTAGGGATCTTTCCATCCAGACTCATTGTGTTAAATCTCATAAAGTTCCCCAGCCCACTGTCTGCTTTCTTTCTGATCTTCTCTTTCTCCTCAGCCTCTGTTTCCACTCCATCTCCTTCTGCTGATGTCCTTGCCATAGTTTTCTTTGGTTAGAGGCAAAGAGGATGAGTAGTGGATGCATAAAGCAACTCAGGTTATGAATTAGAGGGCAATAACAGGACAGACATGGTCAAGGGTCTCCCAAAATAATGGTGAAGAGATTGTGCAGAAGAAATGGGCAGCAGTTGCCTAAAAATATGGCTAAAGATCCCTGGGTTTTACTTATTTATTTTTAATTTTTTTCCTGGTTCTTCATGAATTTGGAAATAGAATTAGATTTATTTAGGAAGATGATATTTCATGTCGACAATCCCAATTGTTTTCTTCGTGCTGGGAGATTCACTTTGAGAACAATTTGAGAACATCAGATAAAAAATGGAAGAAGAAACAAGACTCTGGACAACATTCCAAAATTTTCCCTCTGAAAAATCAGAAATCAGGTGGAAATAAGATGGGTAATTCTTTTTCCTACTTCTTAGGATATGTTTTTCCCAGCTAATCTTTTACTGCCAATGAGGAGGGGAGAGAACTATCTCTATTATTGAGGAGTGGGTTGGATTTTTTAAGCTCCAGGTGTTTGGTGTAGCCCACCAAACTGTGTGGGAGTTACAGGTACTCGGTGCTTATGGAGAAGCAGCTCCTGGTTGGATTTTATGGGGAACATGTGGAAATATTACCCATTAAAGTTCAGATTCTGGTACCATAACTCAGATTGACTGGTACCACAGTACAGAGGAAATATCATAAATAGAAATCTGGCTGGTGAAATTTGGATGCAACTCCAAACTGATATTTTCTTTCCCTTTGCTTTGCTCCTTTTCTTTACTTCATGCCTTTTTTATAGCTTCTAGTTGAGTTTTTATGGCATTGTTGGGCATTTTTACATGCTCAAATATGTGGAAATTTATAAATAAATAAAGCAATTCTGGAATTGAAAAGCACAATAATATGAATCACCTGGCTGTGAAAAAGGTATATAATCAAAAACTTATTTTGCTTCTCTCTGCCTGGAGTGTAATTTCCAAATGTTTCAAAAACATTCTTTTTTATCGTGCTTTCCTTTTTTTTTTTATTTTATTTTTTAACAACTGTGTCTCATCTAAATAGCTGAGCAGGGGGGAGAAGCATTAGAATATTGATCAAATAAATAGGCACGAGGAATAGAAAATGAAAGTGCTGAGTGTCAGCAGGAGCGTGATAAGAGAGCCCATGTCTCTGGAGTTGGGTTTTGTAGCTCCTAAAGGCAGCAGGTAGATAAAGGAGGACATGGAACCAGGAGCAGCTCCCCGTGGGACTGCAGATGACATTGTAACAGATGACTCCAGATGACAATGTAAGAGGAGGAATGGGGAGAAATTATATTAACAAACTGTAGTCGATGGTTCTAATAAGATTTGAGCTGCTGAATAACCGAACCTGAAAGACCAACATATTTTTCAAGATGGTTTAGAAGGATCCCACGATTGAGTGTGTCAAAAGCTGCAATTATGTCAAGAGGTATTACAAAGGATGGATTCCCAACATCAGATACAATAAGTGTATTATTACAAATCCTGATGAGCGGAGATTCACCACTGATGGAGAAAAAAACCCACCAACCCATACAAAAAACCCACAGAGAAACTTTTGCAATAAATGGTATCCTTAAAAATGTGTTGCCTTATGGCTCTTCCTCCCTCTTAACAGTGATAGAAAAAAAGCAGAATTAAATCTGCTTTACTGATTATTAGAACATAGGTGGATTAAAAAAATCCATTTAACACAGTTGCTTTCTGAGAGTTTCACACAATCCTGGTGGATGATAATACCTTTATGATCTTTTCAATATGTGAACTTAGCAGAGGAAAGATTTTTTTTTCCTCAGATATTGGCTCCGAGGGCTGTGCTGTTGGATAAAGATTTTGTTTCCCAAAATTGTAAGACTGAGAACGAAGCTCATGAAACTGTGGATTATTTTTTTTGCTGTTGGGGGAAGAGGTTCTATAACAAGTCCATCAGTTTTCTGGCATAAATTTGTCAGGGGAATAAATGTGTCTAATATGTATTTTTTGATGATTGATACTGGTTTTCCGAGTCTGCTAAATAAGGAAGCAAGATATTTTCTTTCTATGTTTAAATGATGGGAAAAATAGCCTGGGTGTTACAAAACCACAAAGATGTTACTGGTTCAGAGGTTTTCTTGGAAGTTCTGAAAATTTAACAACATTTTGTGGAATTTATAGTTTTGTCAATAAGGGCAACAATGTGCTGAATGTTGGTAGTTAATTTTTTCTTTTTGGGGCTCAAATTTGCCATATGCAAATACTCAGTGGTTCAAACACAAAATAACTCTGTTCCAAATTAAAACAGAAAAACTAATTCTAGAACATCATAAATCCAATGTTAAGGTCTTTGTGGTTTTTGTTGGGTTTTTTCCCAAATCTCTGGTGATTTGTGAATACATTGTCTGTGTTGTTGGGTTTGTTGGCGCATGGACTTTGCAGCTTCTCCTCCTCACTTTCCAGTAGGGAGGGAGGGAAAAGCCCATTGAAAGTCCAAATGAATGAGTGTGGATAGAAATTCGGGATATTCAGAAGCAGTTCAACACCCTGCCGATGAAAATGCCTTAATGACAAACGAAAAACACATGGTCACAGAATCACTGAGGTTGGAAAAACCCTTTAAGATCCTAAAGTCCAACCATCAACCAACACCACCCCCATGGTCACCACCAAACTGCATCCTCTAAGGCCATGAGATGCACCAAACTCCTACTTCACATCTTTAAACACCATCAAAACTCTTGCTTTATTTCAACCCAAATTTATCATTTCTCTTGGTCCCCCCCTCACCCTTCTTGCCTGAAAATCCCTTTCTGCTGAACTTGCTGTTTCGAGAGTCTGCGGTACATGAAGCAGCTCAAATAAATAGAATTTGCAAGAGCACTGGATGAAAAAATCCATCTTAATTAGATGCTTATTGAAATCCAGCACAAACTGCATATGAAACATGATTTCAAAACAAAACCAAATATTTTTTTATACTTATAAATACTAATATATATACCTAATGCCAAAGTCATGCACGGCTTTTTGGGAGCAAATGGGAAAATGGAGATTGCTGCTGACCTCTGAGCTTTTCTAAAGTAAGTTTCTCAGATGATTGTAAAAATCTATAGTGGAGTCATTTTGCAGCAGAGCATAACTTTTTGTTTATTGAGCTTTGTGTGCAAAGAATGATGTTGAACAGGAGGGGACATCTGTACTGATACAGGACTATTTCCATCATTTGTGTCCTGTTTTATGAAGCAAGAATCTTTTCTTAGTGTCTGATATGATGTGATATACAATATTGAATTTAAAGACTTGATGTTGGTATTGTTTTTCATCCATATTCTTATCATATAAAGAATTTAACAGTAGGAAAAGCCTGCAAACTTCATATTTTAGATGTTAAAAAAATCTATTTCTGTTGTGAGAGAAGAGAAACTGAGTAAAAAAAATCTGAAAAACATAAAATGTGGTAAAGGAAAAATGGGGTTATGAAACTTCTGACATTTTATTTCTTCTGCGTTTTCATGGGTTTGACAGATGGATCACTCAGTGATAAGGAATTGGCTGGATGGTCAATGCTCAATGTCCAGGTGGTGACAAGTGACAAATACTGTTCCTCAGGAGTTGGGACTGGGACCAGTGCACACACTGGGACAACATTCTGGAGAGAAGGAATGGCCTCCAGAGGGACCTGGGCAGGCTGGAGAGGTGGGGCTGTGTGAGCCTCTTGAACTTCAGCAAGGTCAAGTGCAAGGTTGGGGCAATCCCAAGCTCCAGTACAGACTGGGGGGAGAAAGGGTGGAGAGGAGCCCCGAGGACAAGGACTTGGGGGTGTTGGTGGGTGAGAAATTCCACATGACCCACCTGGAGCACTGTGTCCACCTCAGAGACCTCAAGGGAAGAAAGGTGGGGATCTGTTGGAGAAAAGAGGAGGCCATGGAGATAATCAGAGGCCTGGAGCCTCTGTACCATAGAGACAGGCTGGTCTCTCCACCCCTGCTTTGCTCTTCTACAGCCAGGAATTATCAGTCACCCCACAGGTTATCCATTGGGAAATGCTTAAATAACGCTGGATTTATTTGTGGAGGTGCTTCTGGAGCCAAACATCACACAGGGACAAGCAGGGCAGAGAATCCTGGGTGGGGGGAGTCTCCAAATCCGTCCTCAGGGCTCCTTCCAGGGGCTCCTGCTCCAGCACAGGACAGGTACTTGGGCTTCCCTTCTCTCCTGCTCTGTTCTGTCTCCCCCAGGAATATCCCAGAGAGACAAAGAGCCTTTCATGAATGCAAATTTCAGTACAAGCTATTATTTTTTACTTTCATAGAGGAAAAAAAATACAAATCTTTGGAACAGAATGGCATCCCCACAAATCTCCAACTAACCCTTGCACTCAATTAATCTTTGTGACCTACTGATGCCCCGTGCCATGAGTTGAACTTCGAGGTTACAAAATAGGTCTTGTAGTAGTTCCCAATAACTCCTGTACAGCTTTTGTGCTCAGAGCCTTCAGATGTTGTTGATTTGAATTTGAAATTTCTTTCATGCATAATGCCTTGATCTGATAGAGCTTTAGCTTTTAAGGCTGAGCTTTAATTTGTTTAATCTGGCATATTCTTAATTATACGAGCTGTAAATTTTATTGTATTGTAAAGCCCTGGAATACGCACAGAAAGCTGCAGTGCCAAGGTACAATTAACAGGACCATCCTGCTCTTGGGTGTGACAGTAACGAGCTCTGGGGAAGATGGAGGTGTCTGGGAAGAAAATCCCAGTGTGGAAGCACCATCCTACGAATTTCTGTGAACCTGTGCAGTTAATTTGTGAATCCATGCAGTGAAATTCCCAATTGCTGCTCGTGGTTGGTTGGATTTACTGGGGCTTCTCTTTTTGTTGCCAACAAGGTTTAAGAAACATAAGTGGGACAGGGTGAGATAAATTAAAAAAAAATAGGAAATAGCTGAAATATCTTCCTGATGTCCTGCTGGGAGATAAACTCCAGCCCCCGGGTGATTATGGGGTTTCTGGGTGTCTTTTCCAGCATTGGGATGATGATTGATCCAACAGTTGGTGTTGCCCATGCTGGGGCTGCTGTGGGGAAACCAGGAGCAGCAGCAGCTCTGGGAGAGATGGGAACATGCCAGAGCAATGAGTGAGGACACACAATTCCTTCATTATTCAGGCATGAGATCTCAGGAGACTTGTGACAAAATTTCAGCTTCAGAAACACCGGCTTTTCTTTCCTGGTGAGCCAAAGGGGTTGCTCTGCTGGATTAGCCGTGGAAGTAATCAGCAAGGCTTGGTGTTGGACACAGTCAGGTCAGGAGAAGGCAATCGCATGAAAGGTCTTTTATTTTACAGCAGGGCATGGGGCCATGCCTTGCACCCCAGGAGATGCTGCAGGAATGTGTTGGACGTTGAGCTCTGGGCAGTTATCCCTGTCCTGTGCCAAAGGGATGGCATTATCTACAGAGCCTGATGTGCCCTGTCCTCCATAGATTCATAGAATCCTTTAGTCTGTCTAAGATCATTGAGTCCAACCGTTAATCCAACACTGCCAAGGCCACCGCTGACCCATGTCCCCAGGTGCTGCATCTACATGGCTTTTAGATGCCTCCAGGGATGGGGGCTCCACCACTGCCCTGGGCAGCTGTGCCAGGGCTGGACAAACCTTTCCAGGAAAAAAATGTCCTAATATCCAACCTGAACTTCCACTGGTACAACTTGAATCCATTTCTTGTTCTGTCCTTTGTTCCCTGGGAGCAGAGCTCGACTTCCCCTGTCTCCCCCCCTCCTGTCAGGGAATGGAGAGAATTCCAGGTGCCCCCCTGAGCCTCCTTTTCTTCAGGCTGAGCCCCCCCAGCTCCCTCAGCTGCTCCTGGGGCTCCAGACCCTTCCCAGCTCCGTTCCCTTCCCTGGACACGCTCCAGCAACTCATTCCAGACAGCAACAGGAATCACCAGTGCCTGAATTTTCAAAGGAGCTGGTCATTGTCAGAGGTCCTTGGGGGGATGCAGAGGGGGAATGTCTGTACAGTTTCCATTTACCCCTCTCTTCCTATATCTTTGTTCAGGGGGTGGCTGGAAGTGGTGCCAAGTTTTTCCTGCCGTGTCTGTGACTTTGGTCACACGCTGCCTTTCATCAGGAGCTTTGCAAGGCCTGTGTAGCAGCACAGATAGTCAGCAGTCATCTGTTACCCCCAGATAAATATGGGACAGTTTGTTAAGTGACTGATGCCTTTTGCTAAGTCTTCTAAGTATGATTAATGTCCAAAAACGTCTAGTCGGGTGATAGGGAAATAGAAAAAACAGGGGCACTCTCCTCCAGCCAGTTTGGGCACGTCCAGTCATGAGCTTTGATCAGAGTGAAGAGTTTTAGGAGCTGCTGATAGACCAAACCACTGCCTAAGAGAAACCAGACACAGTCAAGACATTTCAAAGTCCCAAGACCTAGAGTTGTACAAATGCACAGAAGTCCCCTCTCCTAGAGAAATATAGAAACTATTATTAAAAAAATCAGCAAAATACACACATTTCTTTTCATTACAAAATTACTGCAGTGCTGTAAAGACGTATCTTACTGTTTGTATGATACATGAAGGTCTTCAGCATGTCCTACTGATTTAACAGTGCAGAGTCAGGGGTGGAAGGCCATGTTGGGGTAGAACACCCTATTTGGCCACTTGGCTCATATATTTTTAGGAGTAAAGTTGCATTAGGGGAAGTAGTTTCTCTGTCTGCACTCAGCCCAGAGTTCAACACATACGTAGAGGCTTTAAGACAACTGATATCTCAATACTCACATTGCCCTGGCATTGTTTAGTACTTTGGCCTTTAAACGTGTGTGTGAAGGTTCAGGTTACCCCTCTCTGAAGGCTCTCTGTGCTCCACTGGGCTAATTTAGCTCTCCAATGGTAAATTAATGACTCTCCAACCTGTTATTTATTTGAATGGACACAACAGAAAGGTAACATATAGATGGGCAGATCTACAACTTGCCAGCTGACATTATTACTGCCCTGACAGGCAGGGGCTCAACTTCTGGGTGTCCTGGAGTCCTGGATGTCCACAACTCACTTCACAGCCAGCAGCTCCCCAGGGACTTGCTGCTTCCAGGAGTTGCTCGTTACCACAGAGCCCATGACACACCAAAAGCCATTTAAAAGTCCTGTGGATGCTTTCCTGAAATAATTTTGCTTCTATCTGAAGGGTTGAAGTCACTTGTGATCTCATCCTGCACGTTTGAACCACAGGGGGACGCACTGCTGACTTGAAGAAATGGATCACACACGTGCTGGGGGATGTGTCATGAAGTAACTTGAGCCCAACAATTCCCCAAAATAATCAGAGGATGTAAAATTGTTTTGGCCAGTTATGGCTTTCCAGATAACCCTTCAATTTTACCTACTATATAAAGTCTAATGTACTGCTGGCTGCTGCTGCTGAAGGTTTGTTCTGAGGCCAGCCATCGTTTTTGCACTTTCATGCATATCTTTGTAAAACGATGAAAATATTTCACTGCAAAGCAGAAAGAAAAAAAAAACCAACCACCCCACCAGTAAACTTGTGTACAGTGAGATAAAAATCAGCGTTTCATTACTTATTTATTTATTCATTTATTTCAAAATCTTTAACCAGAAAAATTCATTAAGATGCAATATCTCGTGTACAATGATGGCCTAGGGATGGGAGACGGATTAAAAAATGTAAATACTATTGGGTCTAATGCGAGTACCATTAACACAAAAATGAAATTAATGTATAAGCTTCTGACAGTACAAACTTAGCTTTAAGTCTTTAAATATATGTTTAAAATAGTGCAGAATGGTGGTAGGATTTGGCAGCTGATAGATGCAGTAAACAAGTGCGTCTCAAAAGAGACAAAATGTCAGCAAAATAATTGCCTAGCAGTACTTCATATCAATTAATTCATTTGTATTTAATTAAAAGGAGTAATAACAATTGGCTGCTGTATAAAAGCCCCTTAGCTCTGGAGTCTTCTATGCCTTTCCTTGTTTTTCTGGGGCTGGATGTTGTTAGCTTTTTTGAATAATTCAACCCAGATCTATTTCCTAAACAGAAAATCTATCTTGGAGTTATTCCCTTTTCTGCAGGGAAGTAGCAATAAACAGTAGCTTTGTGCACCTTATAAATGACAATGAGGGAGACAGGGGGTGGCATTTCAAAAAGCACTTGGCACCAAAAATGTTGGGGGTTCCTAAATCAGCTGGGTGCTTGTAAGAGTAGAGCCCCTCCCCTACAAAGACAGGAGAAGAGAAGGTTGTGTGGAGACTTCACAGCACCTCCCAGGATATTGGGATATTGGAGGGGATATGGGAGACTCTTTGTCAGGAACTGTGGTGACAGGACAGTGAGTCAAGGGTACGAATTGGAAAAGGGGAAATTTAGGTCAGGTATTGGGAAGAAATGTTTCTTTGTAAGGGTAGTGAGACACTGGCACAGGTTGTCCAGGGAGGTTGTGTGTGCCCCATCCCTGGCAGTGTTCAAGGCCAGGTTGGAAAGGCCTTGAGCAACCTGGGATAGAGGGAAGTGTCCCCGTCCATGGCAGGAGGATTGAGACAAGTGGTTTTTAATTCCAACCTCTTAACATTCCCTGATCCTGAATTATTCAAGATGACTTCAAGAATCCATTCAGAGGGTGAGCAGTGTGTGGCCTGGCCATTGCTACAAAGGCCTGGCAGAAGTGTAGCCAGGACATCTAAATTCCTCTGACCTTTCCCTTGTGTTAGTGAGAGTCATTTAATGCTGGATTATTTCTAATTGTGCTCCTACACCTGCCCAGGTCTGTAACCCCTTCCTACTACGGGTAGAATGTACTTCCACCCTATGGGTGTGGTGCTGATCCCTGAGTTTGGTGAGGATCTGAACATATCTGGTTGGGAATACACCAGCATAAATCTCTTGGACAAATCCCATCAAATAAGGGTTTGGTGGCTTCCTTTAAAAATGCCAGTGATGTTCTCTATGCCACCTCCCATCTCAGCCCTGCACTCCTGGTCTCCTTGCTCCCAAAGTTGTCCTGGGTGTGCACACTTGAGAAGATCATCAATGTGGTTTTTCTCATCCTCATCATCAACTACATCTCTGGAAAATACCAGTGAAAATGGCACCTTTGGATTTATCTTGTTAGCTTTGGATTAATCCTGAGTGAGGTGCCCAAATGACTTTGTTCAGAGTTTTCTCTATCGTTGTTTTTATTATCTATTGCTGTATTAATCATTTCCTAACTGACTTCCAAAATCTGGAAACCTGTGGTGATTTCCTCACTCCTTAGTGCAAATTAACAAAGTTTGTCATTAAACAATGAGCAAATAATGCATCAGCTTCCACCACAACCTGGGCAAGGTTTCTGCTACTTCAGGATCCCTCGAGACACCCAGAACTGTGCTGTAGGATGACTGACCTGGGGACAAGGTGTGATTTTAAGAGTAAAACATGAAGAATGTAGATATGTTCATAGGCAGGTGTTTCCAACTGTGCAATTATGTGTTTGGGGAGAGTTCCAGCCTTAGAATTTTTTCTGGTAAATCCTTATGACCAGGAAGTTGCTCATCATTTGAAGATCAATAAATACCCTGAAGATAAAAATGTTAGTACAGCAAACTGTGGGTCAGGCCTTCCAAAATACGTATTTATTTATTTATTCATTTCCACCACAGATATTAAAAAACCTTTTGAGGAGAATATTACAACAGTTGTTACTGTTACAGCATCTCCCCACTGGTGTTTGGTTGCTGCTGTCCATAGGCTCATTGTCATGGCTCTTCCCTGCCTTTGACAACACCCAGAGGTAGAGTATTCCGAGGGCATGGGATTAGAGGCAGTTAAACATGGTCCCAGAGGAGCATGAGAGTGGCAGGAGTCTGTCCCTAGGGTACCCATCCCCTTGGGTTCCCCATGCAGGAGGTACCCCCTGCTTTGGGAGGAGTTTCACATGTGGATTTACAGCTGCCATCGTCTCTTCCCATTTTTGGCCTTCCCGAAGAGCGAAGCTTGCTCTGGCCCTGGACGGTGGTGGTGGGGAAGGGTTAACCCCTGCCAGCCCCTCCTCTGCCTGCTGAAGTGCCTTGTTTGCAGAGGATTGATAGAGCACCCTTGAGAGAAAGATTCGCATTTTCACTGTTCCGTGTCAGGGAATGAGGCTGTGTGATTTTTGTGTCATTTTGCACTGCCATATTTCTTCCATTAGGAATTCTAATATTTCACAACCTCTGTCAAGGAAACTGCTACTCCTAATGCAGAGGGTGAATGCATTCCAGATGGCCTCGTAATCCAGTTCAGGTTTTTCACATACATTATTTCAGTTCCACCGTGGGCCCAGGCTCAGGTTTGCCAAAGCTGGTTTCATGATTCATTTGCAACTGCAACAAGTTAATCCCAGAGCGGATAGCTGTGTCCACCTCAGGTGAATTCTTCTTGCCTGCTGGCTCCAGACATTGGCTGGTGAGGGTTCCTTCCAAAATAACAATTTATATTCAGCATCCTTGTGCCAAATTCTTCCTCTCCATATCCATATCCCATGGATCAAGGAGATGTTTCTAAAACGAGAGTTCCTTAATTTATGAACTGTATTAGCTCGCCAGTGAAACGGGTCCAGATCAATGAATGCATTTTAAAGCATCAAGGAAAATATTTAAAAGGGGAAAGCCCAACGAGCTGTGCACATAGAATATTAAAATTTAAAATAATTCCATGGCTTGAATCGTGATTAGTGCTCAGCTTCATTAATTCTCAGCCCAACAGCATAAACAGTAGCAAACAAGCAAAGTGTGACTTTATGTAGGTTCATCGAGGTCAGCCTTGTTTTCCATTTGTTTCCTTCTATATTTGTTTTGGTTTTCCTTTTATAGAGCGTTTGGGTTGCGTTGCTTCCCGCCCTTATTTGTTTGGGAATTTCCATAAGGCTGTGCTGAATATTAAACACAATTCTCTATTTACATTTTGAGAGTGAAATGTTTTACTAAACATTATCCCAGTTCTACCCATCTGGTGTACCCTTGTCACAGCCGTGGAGAAGCCCTGCTCAAGGCAGGGCTGTCCCAATCCCTTTTGGTCTCCTTTTGTCTCTGGCACGTTTGGCTCCATCCTACTGGATGAAATAAGGTGATGTTTCCTGAGCACTGACCTCTTCAACTCTTCTGTGGGCTCAGCATCTTAATTGCTGTTGGTGTGATTCATTTAAAGCTGGTGCATAATTTCTCCAGACATTTATAGGAGATCCACAGTAGACATTCACTCGAAATAACGAAAATAAAGAAATCCATAAATCCCATGAAACTTTCCCCTACTTCATTTTAAGTTGTTTATACAAGGAACTTCATGTTGTAATAACACTTTTTGGCCTTTGTTTGATTGGAAATTTCTATTAAACTGTTATGAGAAAATAACTTTATGCTTGAGGTTTTATGTTTCAATTTGATTAACAACAGGCTTTTACAAGGACTTGAGAGCTGCTGCCTACACCGAACTCATCCAACGTTATTGCACTGGCTGCTTGGCTCTATGGAGTGGACTTTATCAGGAAAATCATATTTCCTGCATGTGACATTTTGGAAACGGGTTGCATGTCATATCCCTGTCTTGAGCACTGTTAGTGCCAATCATCGGACTCCGGTTTATAATCTTTGGGCTGTATTTATAGCAGCCCGTTGATCTGTAGTGTTCTAAATTTCCTGCTTATGATGCAATGGCAAAAGTCATTAAACATTAGCAGTAATAGTATTTTCACTGTAATAAAGTGTTAATTACTTCCACATGTTAATCGAGTTGGGGGGGTAGAGAGATTTTTGCTATTGTTACTGCGCCTAAAATAATTTCCATGTGATAATTTTCCAGGATATCAAAAACTGAATAATTATGCACTAATTAAGAAAGTAGAGCCTGCTCTGGAGTTAAGACTGCATTAATTTTAATGTTTTTACAGTCCTTTAATTGGGGAAAGGGCTGTAAATTGAAGGCTGACGCTCTCTCCTGCCGTAGCTGGGCCTGCCTTCGCAATCTGCCTCCTCTCCACCGCAACCCAAGGTCAACACAAGTTTGCAAAATCCCTCTGCTCTTGGTACGAAATGTATTGGTGGTGAAGCGTGCATCTATCACTCTGACAAGCATTTAACTCTCCGAGAGCACATGCTCTCACTTCTTAAATTATTAATTGCATTAAATACATTTTCATATCGCAGGCTGTTTGCTACAAACTGTTCCCGGGCACGGAGAGCTGGGTGTCCCCCCCCAGTAGGACACACTTGGCTGTCTGTTGTTTCACTTTCGGGAGCTGCCACACCAAAAAACCGCTGAAAAAGTCACCCTTGCAAAGTCTTTTATTTTTTTTAATGTTGATCAGTTGGCTTTGCCTTCCCCGCTCCCTTTTGTTCTGTGCTAATGTCTATAAGTCCATATTGTTTGGGTTTGTTTATACCTTTACGCTTATCAGCTCGTGCAGTTTTCCAGGGTATTCTCCCTGTCACACCATTATCACAGGCAATGGCATCATCATCCGCTTCATTATCATCGCTGGGTCATTCCAGCCCAGAATGGCTTCACGTTACAACTGAAAGGAGGAATCTGGCAAATGGATCATATTATCTCCCTCTCTCACTCCGGCATTTGAATGCATTATACTCCATGCACTCTTTATATTAACAGGCACCATGACCTTTGCCTGTTACATGTTTATTTTAGCAGGACTTGCTGGTGCTGCTGGAGTTTGGCTCCTGCCAGCTCCTGGTGCTATTGTAAGCCCTGTGTTTATGCCTCTCGTGCCAAATCAGCTCCCAGACTGCCGAGGGAAATGTGAAGGCCCAGGTGGGGAAGTGCTGCTGGGGAGGCAGCTCATATTCCCTCCTGTGAAAGGGGTAATCCCTGGGGCACCATCCTGGGGAGCTGCTCCCACCACCCCTCCTGCAGTCACCCTGTGGGATCACTCGTGGATGCCAGAAAATAGATGTTCTCTGGATCAATATTTGCTATTAACTCTTGAAATATCATGGCTATACTCTAATGAGAGTATTAAGGTTACTCCTTGATACTCTAAGATACTCCTGGTAATGGATGAGTAAGGGATTCAGAAAATTTTAAAGCTAAAATTGCTTTTAAATAGCAAAAAATCAGGTGAAAACTTGCTGGCAATGCTTGGGGTGTGGGTCCCCAAACTAAGATGTGGTCAGAAACAGAGAAGCATTTTGCCTCACTGCAAAAATGCACAAGGACCATCACCTTGGACATTTACCCATGATCCTGAGCTCACATTTGGTGGATATTTTTATCTCTGACCTTCCTCTTGGTGTCCCTTCTCTTCATTTCCATTTAGTCCTTAAGGAAAGCAACTCAGACATTGAGAAAAAAATGAAAATGATTCACTGGCACATGTGTGTGTGTTCACTTGGTTTACTTGCTCTTTACCTACTGTTTAATTACAGCAGTACTTGAATATCTTTTCCACTGGAAAAGTCTTGTAAAGCAGGAAAACCCCTCACTTCATTTTTGGGTACAAGCACAGATGGATCTAAACACGGCTAAAAAGTGGGAGCCCGTTTCCATCTGATATTTCCCAGAGACCTCGATGGACAAACACCCTCTGGTGTTTGTAAAATTTCCCCAATTTTGTGCTTTCGTGTATCTTGAAAATGATATTTTAATGGCATAACTGGTTTCAAGATCAACCTGTGACACCACTTCTAAGAAAGGGGTGTAAATATCTTGAAGATGAGCATAAATGGAGATCACCTTGGGCGTCTTCCATGTCATTCCAACAATAAATATCAGGAGGTGGACACTTGTCAGTGCTGCAGGACAAAGTGATTCTCAGAGACTTTAGAGGCATTTCTAGGGTGTGTTTATGCCTTTTGATGAATTCCTCTGCATCCTCCATCCTAACAAGGGCACATTTGAGCCGTGATTTCCTTTGAAGGATGCATTGGACACCGGGGCAACAAGACACAGGAGCAGTGGAAAACTTCCAGATGGAATTGCAGCCTGAAGTGCAGCTTTTTCAGCTACTTCTGAAGACTATTTCTAACATCATTTTAATGGCACATTCCTTTGAGGCAACATAAATGACATTGTGCTGCAGTTGGTGCTTTTATTGCATCTGTTCAGTGGTTCAGGTGGAAAAAAAGCCTATTTTTCAATGCCCAGCATACTTTTGTCCAGTTGGAAAACTCTGGAACATCTCTTCAGAGATCACTCTACCTGCTGTTTGAGAGGGAAAGATCGTAGGAAAGTTAACAAAGACAAATTGTAGAAAGGCCAAGAGAAACATTTTTCACCCAACTTACATATTTTTTTCTTTCTTCTGCTCCAGTTTCTCTATTACCGTTACATTAATTAGAAATTTAGGTAAATGACATAAGTGCCCTAATTTTTTATTTCTGCCAGGAGAACAATTAGGCCATTAGAAGTAACAAATGGTCTGGACTCATGTTGCCTGTTGAAAATTCCAAGCTGCATTATTTCTGACAATAAAAAACCCCAACAAATAAGAGTTGTTTTGGCCAATTTTTACCATAAGCAATGTCGGCTTTAGCAGATGCACTGTACCATTGGCTGTTTTGTTTTGTTGGGTTTTTTTTCCTATTGTCGTGGCTCATTAAAGTATGCTGACTCTTGTGGATTCCCATTTCCTTTAGGTAAATAGTTATTTACATGAACTGCGACATTTTTCTTTGGTGACAATTTCTAATTGTTCAGGCAACCAAGGGTGATATATTAACCACTCCGAAGAAAGCTTCATCTCTGAAATAAATTACTAGAAATTAACTATCCTTTCAAAAGAGGCAAAATTTCCAAATGGACAAATTAGACCCTTCTTAGCCACATATGGTAAGTGTTTTAAGCATTTCCCCACTGGTGGGTACTCTAGAGAACAATTCTTCATGATGGAGTGGAAGACTTCTTAACTCATTTGGGGTCCTTCACGTGCCAGCGCTCGCCAGCAGAGCCTTGGAAGGGCTCAATCAAGGCTCAGCTCCCTCAGTTCCAGGAGGTTTGCAGAACCTCTGGCTCTCTCGTTTTTAACTCTTGCCATGTTAAGTTGGAGGGCAGAAAACACCCCACCCTGCTGAGTGTTTTTGTTGCACTTTTTTTTTAAGTGATTTCCCCCCCCCCCCAGCTTCGGTGTGTCTAAATGGATTGAGAGCAGCCCCGGGGAAGGATATGAGGGTGATGGTGGATGAAAGGCTGGACATGACCCAGTCCAGAGGCTCCCTGTGTCCTGGGCTGATCCCAGAGGGGGTGCAGCAGGGGGAGGGGGGATTTTGTCCCTCCATTATGCCCTTGTGAGGTCTCACATGGAGAACTGAGACCAGCTCTGGAGTCCCCAGCACAGGAAAGACGAAGACGTGTTGGAGCGAGTCCAGAGGAGATCATGGAGACTCCAAGGACTGGAGCCAGGCTGGGAGAGCAGAGGGTGTTCACCTGGAGAAGGATCCAGCGGAGGGAATAGAAGGGAATTCCCAGAGAAGCTGTGGCTGCCCCTGGATCCCTGGAAGTGTCCAAGGCCAGTTTGGAGCAACCCAGGACAGTGGAAGGTGTTCCTGCCTGTGACAGGGGGATAGAACTGGATGGACTTTAAGGTCCCTTCCAACCCAAACTATTCTGTGATTCTATGAGTCTGAAACAAGTTCCAAGGATATAAGGAGACCACAACCTTCCCACTAATTCCAAATTCCATGATGACCTACAGGCCTCCAGTTTGTAATCCTCAGCTTCAAGTTCCATTTCCAGACCCGATTCTGCCTTTACTTATGCAACTGATTTAAGAGAAATTCTAATTCCAGAGGCAGCAGGGTGGAACAGTTCACCTCAGTGGTTATTGGGTCGATTCCAAAGATTGGAACTTAAAAAATCATCTGTAACCTTTTATGAAGAGTAGAATCATGGAATCATTAAGGTTTGCAAAGACCTCCAAGACCATCAGGTCCAACTTTCTAGTGGACATGGATGTGGTACCATCCCCTTCTAGTCACAGTTCAAAAAACACTTCAATGAATTTTTAAAAAAGCCTGTATACCTTTTTAAAGCAGCTTTGAGCATTTTTAAGCCCTTGCAAATTCATGTCCTCTGGATTTTTGAGTGCCTAAGTCCCGTTTCAACGTTACTCCAGGCAAAGCCACTTAGGCACTTTTGGAAACGTTACTGACATAACTCTTCCCCCAGTGTCTGAGTTGTGCCAAATATTGCAAGATAGAGACCTAAGAAAACATGTTTTTCTAATTTAAGTCATAACTTGACCGCATTTCAATGTCCACATTTTGTATTTAGAAACTAAGAACTTCGTACAAGGAAGCATCCAATCAGTTTAAATTATGCTGAGTTTGTTTTTATGGTTTCCCATGACTTTTTTTAGGCCAGAGTAGTTTCCCGTTTCCCACACATTAGAAGTCAGTATGTCAATACATTGGAATGTATTAGGCTGTTTAGCATAATTTGAGCACACTTTTGAAATGATTTCTACTACAAAAGACCTGGATATTGTACATCTATTCTACAAAAATAGCAAATTAAAAGAAGATTGTGTTTTCTGTTTGTATGGGAAAAATTTAATTAAGAGTTATTTTGGTCCTAATATTTACTCTACCAGAGTAATTAAAATAGAGAGATCAGTGGAATGGGTGTAGCTCTAAACACATGTTCTTGCTTTGTTTAATTATGTTGATTAGGCTTAAACCCCAATTTGGCATCACCTTCCTTGTCTTAATATGTTGTTGATGAAACCATGTGGAGACCTGACCTTAATATAATCGTGACAAACCTCATTTGATTACCTTTAGCTAATTAAAACATACATTATATGTACCATACTATTATTGTTATTCATCTTGCACCGCTCTCCCTCTACGTTGTTATACTGGAAAGTCAATCCTATTGTGAGATTTCTGTCTCCTAAGGACCTTGTGCCTTTTGCATAATTGGGTGAGGTGTTTATTTCATGGGCCAGTTATAATAACTGTAATTATCATATAAAAGCTCTGTGAGTTTTTAAACTGGGACTTGGTGCTAAGTTTACTGTGGGTCTGTGTTGGTGGTGTGGGACCAGCCTGGGGTGAGCACAGCCTGGGGTGTCCCCATCCCATCCCAGTTTCCCATTTCTTCTTCCATTCTGTGACCAGTTTACAACCTCTTTGCTCAGTCTTGGCTGCACAAGTCCCACGTTCTCACTGTCCTGTTCAACGCTTACACCCAAGATCTGGCTCTAAGATTCGACAATTCTTTATTTAAGGTATCGGGTTCTTTCCTAGAGCAGTTTCTTTGGGTCCTGCAAGTTTTCATGAGATTTTGGTGGGTTTTATATGCATCACAAACTGAATTATGACATAGGACCCACCCTACCCACCCGTGGGGGCTGTATCTCATCCTTGGTGGGAGTCTGATGTGACAACTGCCTTTCCCACGTGGACACCTCCCACCAGAATCCCTTGTGTTTTCTGCCGTAAAAAAGTAAATCTGGGGACTGGAAGTGTCATAGAAGGGCAATTAGTGGCCATAGTATGAACAACATTAATTATATTTGGGGCTTGGAGCAAACTGGTGCCGTGGAAGGTGTCCCTGCCCATGGCAGGGGGGTGGAATGAGATGGTCTTTAAGGTCTCTTCTAACCCAAAGCAGACTGGGATTCTGGGATTCTATTTGACTAAAATACTTGTATGTCATCTCCTGCTGTGGTGCCAAGGACACCATTGTAGCCTTTAATTTCACTCTGGTCTTCTGAGTCTGACAGTGCCAACATCCTCAGTTTGTAACTGCAAGAAAGTATAATACAATACAAATAAATACAGTATCATCCAAATAAAACAAGGAAAAAAGTAAATTTAGAAGATCTTGAAGTGGAATTTCATTAATATTTCAGAAGTGATCAGTTCTGAGGCTTTCCATAAGGATATAAAAATTAAGGAAATTTGAACCTTGGCCGTCACAGTCCCAGGCTGGCGCCTGTCCCACTGGAACACTCTTGTCCTAAGATGGTTTGAGGAAGTCATAGCTGTTGAAAATATGAAATTGGTGCAGAAAATTACCTTACAAAATATATCTAGAAATATTGTGTCTCACAGCACAAGTGTGATACAGGAACTGATTACTTTTATCAGATAGGTTCACCTGGGGAGCACCTAAAATTAACATTTATAGCCCTTTCACCACTCTGGAGTGCCATAAAAGCTGGACAAGGCAAGTGGTGAGCAATCCATGCCAGGAGTAACCATACCAGTGCCACCTGGCAGCATGGTACTGGAACAGGACACATGATAAGGCTACAAAATCATTGTATGTCCATCCAGTGGGAAAAAATCTCACTGGAATGAGGACTGGAGTGACCAGTGTGACAATGTAGAGGCAGAGGATGGTGGCTCCATCATCTACGTTCTTGTTCTTGCTTGTGGACTTCAACTCCTCATCCCCAGAAATAATGGAGACATGGGGAGTGACTCCCCATCTCCTGGGCAATATCTTGGCTGTTGTCATTGTTCCCATATTTCCAAACTCATGGAAGAAGTACCAATATTTCACCACTAGTGTGTTGAGGAGATTAAATGTTAACGCTTCCATCTTCCCACCAATGCACCTCGCGAAAAAAAATAAAAAAATAAATAGTGGTTTCAAAAATGTACAAAATCTAATTTAAAATGACATTGGGGTTTTATTTAAAGTCATGGAAGCTGGTTAATTCCAAAATGCTCTCATTAACTCACATCATTTAACAAGTTTCTATTCATTTAGCTCTCTCTCTCCAGAGCCTCTCAGCTGCTCTACCTCAACACATTGACAGCCTTCTGTGCTCCGGCTTCCCAGGGGGACCTAAGGTGACTTTAAACTACCTTTTCATTCTCCCAGAGTTGGGGTGCACAGATGAAATGGTGCAGCTCAGCCGGCTCAGGAAGCCTGTCGGAATTCCAGCGGGTTCCCCGGGCTGCCCTTTGATGTGCTTTCCCGTGTTCCTGAACTCTGTGTCCTCCTGGCTCCCCCTCCACGGCCCCATTTGCAGTGACTCCTGCAGTGTCCTCAGCCCCTGCGTGGGGGATATTTCCCATGGCTGAGCTATAATTACTGAGCCATCACAGGCCTCGCAATAAGTGCAGGAGGGTTGGAATCTATATGAGGATGTCACCCCACTTGTTCATTACGGGCTCTGAATCTCCCCCCGCTGTGGGCCTGCCTCTCTCTCTCTTTTATAGTTCAGTCTCAGCTCTCTCTCACATTTATTGTAGTCCCCATTTCATGATATTTAGGGTTATTTGGGTTTTATTCCTCTTTGTATTTACCAATAACATTAGCTTCTTCCAAAATCCCTCCAAAATGACTCCCTAAAATTCATTTGGTATGTTGAGTTTCCTTTTGTTTTCAATGCAGAAAAGAGAATAAAAAAAATTCCTTTCCTTTCCTTTCCTTTCCTTTCCTTTCCTTTCCTTTCCTTTCCTTTCCTTTCCTTTCCTTTCCTTTCCTTTCCTTTCCTTTCCTTTCCTTTCCTTTCCTTTCCTTTCCCGCTCTATCTTTTCTTCCTGCTCAAATCCATAAATTTTATTTCCAAAAGTGACCACTGACATATAATTCATACATTTTCAAAACCCCTAATTAGGAATTTGAAGTTGCTGTAGAGAAAACACTTTTCAGAAACAGAGTCCCCTTTCAGATATCTCAGGCTTAGAACATCCCAAATTCTTTATTTCCTCTGAAAATATGAGGTTTGGAATTTCTTTTCTCTGGTGCTATACCCATAGGCAGATACAATTTGTAGGCCTGAAACCTGATGGTGGGTGTTCAGGCCTTGGATTTGATTTCCATAGAAAATTCTAGAGATTCTTGATCCAGATGTCTATTTAAGTGCTGGAATCATAGAGTCATACATTGCTTTATCCTTGTAATTTTTTTTTCTGGAGGTAAATGACTCTTCATGCAAGACATGGACATGAGAGATGGGCGTGAACAACATTTCGATTGTCCAGCCCTACCACCGGCAATGCAGGTGCCTTGATCTGGAAGAAACGCTCCAGGGAGTGAAATCCACTCATTGTGCTGACAAATTCACCCCAGCTGTTGATTAGAAAAACACACCATTTCTTTTGGAAAAAGCAAAGCGTTTTCCAGCTCTGGAGAAGGTGGAGGCTCATGAATAAATGATCCTTTCTGAGCACGAAGCCCTGCGGTGGCTGTGTCCTCCTGAGGGAGGTTTGGGCACAGCATGTTCGAGGTGAGGGCTTGTCCTCCTGACCTTGACGTGACAAATTCATGTTCACACTGGGGATGATGCCCAGAGAAGCTGTGGCTGCCCCTGGATCCCTGGGAGTGTCCAAGGCCAGGTTGGAGCCACCTGGGATAGTGGAAGGTGTGATCATGGCAGGAGATGATCTTTAGGGTGTTGTCCCAAACCAGTCTGGAATTCCACGACCCCGTGATCCCACAGCTGAGCTTGGCTCCTGTTCCTGGGCACCAGGAGTGCTCATCGTGGTTGGAAAAGCCAGGATCCCTCTCTGGCCAGCCCTCGAAGCCTCTTCTGGCTTTGGCTTTGCCTCCCATAAAGTTTCTTAGTGAAAAAAACATCCAGAAAAACCTCACAGGGCAAGGCCAGGCCCAGCGTTGGAGGCTGGAGGTGTCCCTCAGCTGGGACTGGGCCCTGCCCCTCCTGATGGACGGGATTTTTTGCCTTTTCTGTGGAGTCTTTTGCCCATCTCTAAAACACGAGCCCAAGCCCAGCAGTTTCAGGTGTGATCCTGAGCAGCCACCAGCTGTTCCAGCTGTAATTCCAGGTCACCACCATTCCAGGCTTTCCTCCAGCCCTGCCCCAGAGGTAACAAACCTAACATTCCCCTACGAGTTGCCATTTAGTGCTCATTTTAACTAATTAAAAGGCTTTTCAATTTTTTATTTTGCTAGTAATTTGATGCTTTATGTTAGTTTTACATCGAGCACAAAGGTGGGGTAAGAATATTTATTCCTGAGAACTTATTTAATCGGTAATTGCGTTTTACTGAGGAAAAAAACACCCCAATTATTTTAAAGAAAAATAATTAAAAACATCAGTTTACTCATGATCATGCGGGGATTAAAAACTATATTTAATCAGGCAATGGATTTTTGTTATTTTTATTCTTGTGTTATAGCCAGTGTACAGTGGTTTTATCTCCTCTTTGTACTTGCAATAACATATTATTTGACCATGAATCACTTTAATGGATTGAAACATAAGCATGTGAATTGAAAAATAGATACATTAGTCAAATCAATAAATAAATATGAAAATATATTTCTACTATGAAAAACCATCTTGGCTACTGTGTCCTCCAACTTGGACAGAGAAAGCTGAAATATATAGCTGTAAAATATGGCTTGCCGTGTCAACTAGCCAGTGCCTGCAGCCTAAAAGGAATTTTGAGCACTGGGTAAGTAGTATTTCATCAACAAAATCATAAAATAAAGACATTAAAATGAAGGAATGATTGAGTGCTGCAGGACGTTTGTAAAATCACCCTTCAGTCTGGGGCTGGAGTAGTTTAGTATTAGACATTGCATACTTTTCATATAAATTTGCTTACAAATAGCATGTCTTAACAAGCAATATTGCCAGACTGCCCCTGTAGCAAATATTTTTTCACTCTGTTGCTAAACAAACTCTACTCGTGTTTTCCATGGCGTGGCTGCAGTCGGTATAAATAATACATCCTTAATATCATAAAAAAATACACTGGAAACCTTTACACAGAGTATTAAGACCTAAAGAACTAAAACCAGGTTTTAAGTTCCTAAAAAAGCCCTTTTTTCACATATTTTTTTTCAGTGTGAAGGTTCATCCATGGAGGTTTTTTCGGTTCTGCTTTAAAGCGCATTGGGGTAAGTCCAAGTTTACTTTTATCTCGAGGAATCTTGCTTGGATTCACCCCATTTTAATAGCAGAATATGACTTTTTTTTTTTATTTACATTTGTGTGACCTGTATTCCAACAGGGCTCTGTCTCTGTATCCAAGTTGGGAAGCTGATAAACAGCTTTTCCAGCTGTGGATCAGTGCAAGCAGTTCAATAAAGGGGGGATGTTAATTGCTCATCTTACATGGTCTAGAAATAAGCAGAGTTTGGTGCCTTTTTTAGCTGACAAGGAGTTGGGAAAAGAGAAGCTTTCAATTTCCTTTCAAGTTGCTAATTAGCTCTATGAGAGAATGACAAAAAAATACAGACTTTCCCAAAGTTTATTTGCATTTTTCTACCTTGACATATTATGCAAATGTTGAGTTGCCATTTGCATATGACAAGAATATCTGATCTTATTTTACTTCAAGTCCCTTCAAATGCTGCTATAAAGTTAAAATGTGAATCAATGTATGTTTTATGTGGTTTATGGGCTGCGTTGTCACTTTTTGACTGATACATTTTACATGTGACCATCGCAGATACCTTTGCTGAAATGGCTTTGATATGAAATTTGAATGATGAATAAACTCAGCATTGTAAGTAAGATGAAGGAGGGTAAAACTTTATCTTTAAAAACAAGCAAAAAGTGATTTTGAACTGAAGAACAACAGTTTTTTTGTTGGGTTGTGGCATAAAACCTGCAAAATATTCACCAAAACGACAGTGAGGAGGCGTCAGAGTAAGGTAAAATACTGCTAAAATCAAAAAAAATTTAAATTTCTTGGTCAAGCCAAGACCTGTTTGCAATGAATTTGGCTTGATGATGTTGTTGGGAGACCCTCAGAGGTTCTTTGTGGCTCAGTGAGACCCCAGGGAAGGGCTGGACATTCATCCCTGCAAGGGAAAAGCTGCCAGGATCAGGCCCCAATCACAAATGTCTCCCGAATCTCTGCAAACAATCCCACTTGAAATTATTGTGCAGCTTTATTGTATTTTCTGCAATGTGCTTTGCTGGCAATAGAGAGACAACTTCAGAGGTAATACCCTGGAATCTCTTCCTGTTATAGATGGCTGGAGCTCAGATATATAATGTGATTATTTCTTTCATTAAAGGAACTAAGTAATGTTATTAGATCTGGCTTTTTTTAGTGCATCAAATGGTTTATTTTACCGAGGCTGGAATTATTCTTTTCCAGAAATCCAGAGGTCATTTATTACACAAAGCACCTTGCATTTACAGAAAAGGGAGACAGCAGCTTTAGCTGTATTTCTTGTGTCTGCTTCCTCATTGCCTGAGTGTGAAAACTTTATTGCTCATTATCTACTGGGCTGTGATGAAGTGACAGATGATTTATTGGGAGCCAAAAACTGTGTTTCAATGGTGAACATTTTTATCCTTTTGTGTTGCAGGCTGCCAACCCCTCTAACTGCTGAGGCAACAAATAAAGAAAACTCACTGCTGGAGGGCCCTGTGACTATCACTCATAAATGTCCACATTTCAGATCCCACTCTGCTTCTAATTTGATTCAATTCCCTTTTGTTGCTTAAAAATTCAATTTGTTTAATTGAGCTGTTTGACAGTAAAATCTGAATTCCATGCATTTTAACCATTCATATTAAATTTCCCTCCACATAGTGCTCTTAGTAATGTGCTTTAAAAGAGGTCACTTTAATTTAAATTTGGTGACCTTACAAGCTTATAAAAAGATCTATATGCTCTCCTTCTCAAACCGAAATTAAATTGAATAAATGCAAGATAATGTTACAGTAGATATTTCTGACTGAGAAGTGAAACCTGTCCTGGGAAGCCTCAGTGCCTTTCCCAAATTATTTTTCCACACAAACCCAACGACGATTTTGTACAAAACTTTATGTGATGGGTCAATTCATGCACTGAAGTTGCAAAGTTAGTTGTGTTGCCACGTGTCTTTATTGAATGAGTTAATTAGCCCTGGACTTGGGTTATTTCTGTTGATTTTTAGGGCGGTTTCCACAGTTTTTGACATTTCAGTGGCTGAACATCTTCTCCTTTCGGATTAATAAGAAATATTGGAGGCGGCGCGAAGACTCGGAGATTTAGTAAACTTTAATCTGTAAAATTTAATAGCAATCTCCAAGTCATTATGAGTATATAGGATGCAGTCTGGCTTTACAAACACTTTTAAGCCGTGAGTTATGTTCCAAGAATGGCTTTGCTGTGTGTCATTACGTCCAGGTAAATGCCAGGATGATGACATAATTGGTAGTTGGGAGTAAAATACAACCCCTGTAAAATGTTCCTAAGGTAAACGGAGCGGGATTGTAATTCATTATCCATAAACATGACTCGGAGTTGTTTATCATTTGATGAAATGCAGAATAACCTGAGCTCCCCGGCTTTGCCTCTTTCTTCATTACTTTCTGGGAGATTCCAACGCCGCTCTTTTATTTCCCTTTAATGATTTCCCAACCCCACGTGAGGCTCCTTTCCAGCCTCCTCCCCGATGCTACTCTTGATATACAAAGTCCTAAAAACTGGCCTCATTAGCCATGATATCCTGCCACTTCCAGACACTGACAAATTTATGACTTTGGATTAAAGGTCATCTGGGCATTCCAGCCATTAAAGCAGCCCCGTTCCACGCTACCTGGATGTGGGAGGAAATCCATTTTTGCACACAGATGCCCGCTCCGTTATTTCCTGCTAAAGACATCCAGTAATAGTTGGAAAGCAACAAAAGCCTATTTTGTACCTGTTCAGCTTGCAAGTGTGTTAGCCCTAGGCTACTGTTTAACTTTTAACCCTCTTGTTCACACAGCGTACATGCATAAAACTACAATGTACCACATAATGAAGCAGAGCTACCAACATTTGTTTTAGGCTGTTTGCTATAGGACACGCTTCTCTCCGCTTCTCAAATCAGTTTGGAAAACACAACTACCAAAAAAACCCCCCAAAACAAAGCCAAAAACCCGAAGGTGCCTCACTACAAAATGAAAGATTTTTTTTATGTTTTTATTTTCTTTTTTTTTTTTTTTTTCCCACGTTTAACAGCAGCCCCGAAATGCTCTCTGTGTATTAACAGGGCTTTCAAGTAAAAAAGAAATAATTCAGCACAAAATGATTTTTGAAGAAGAATTTCTTTTGCAATTCCTTTTCAGTGTCTGATTCGAAACCGTTTTATCAAGCCCCCACTATATGTGCCAAACACTCTCTTGTCAGGGGTAGGATGAACTACAGTATAACCGTGAGATATTTCTTTCCCTCATAACAATCTTGAGCCAGAGCCCGTGATGAATTATTTGTACCATCACAAGGAAATTCCCTTCTTCTTCTGCACTTAAACCTGGCAAAATTACACCCCAATTGTGGCAGAGCAAACATCTGATGTGACAGCTGTAGAGCACACGGAGATCCATTGGGCCATTGGTTAATCAGCAGATTTTAATGGTGCTGGGGTATACGTGGTGTCCTGAATTAGAAATGCCTCTCTGCTCTCCACTAATAGGACAAACCTTCTAACCTGTGGAGGAGGGATTCCTGCTGTTTAAATGCTTGAAATGTTTAAAATTAAAAAAAAAAAAAAATTATCAAGGAAAACAAAAAAGGAATGTGGAAAATCCGCCATAATTCAGAACACAAAAAGGAAATCCTGTGGATGAGTCAATTATATGGTTCCTAATGATGGTTCAGCCTGGAGGCCTCGAGCAAAGAGGAGAGGAAATAAGGGAAGATTAACTTGGTTAACCTTCTTCCATTTCCCTGTGCCAGGCAAGTGCTTTACTCACCGTGTTCCCTCCTCTTTAACCCACTGTAGGTGAGGATGACTTGAATTTCCACAAATCTTCCACAAATTTCATGTGTATTTGCTTTCTATTTTTCACATTAATTATTAAAACAGTAAAAAGGACCCGATGTTGCGTTGGAAACTGAGATTCAGGGGGTTGGGTTGTTTCTACCTGTTGTCATGAATACGTCTGATCAGATGCTCAGGAAAATTAAGCTCACAGTTTTCCTCGGCAGCTCATTATTAGGAATATATCCCAGAAATTAGAAATCCCCCCAAGATTAAAAGCAAAATCTCCGAGGCCCCTGAAGACAGCGGCGTCTTCAGTGAGCTAAAGGCTTGGCCAAGTGCAATAATGATAATGATAAATAACCATCATTTATTTTTATACATGCCCATATCATTTAGGACCTCATAGTGCTCCACAATAAAATCAAAGAAACATTAACTTGAAGTAAACAAATGACAAAACCAACACCAGCAGATGGGCAAATCAACAACAAAAATAAACAAATCAGCAGGTCAGGGGCTCCATTGCAGGGTTGAACAAATGCATTTGGAGCAGGGATTTGGGGGGGAATAGGCAAGAAATACCAAATGAGGCACCAAAGGGTGACTGTCCCCAGTGTCCCTGAGTGCACAGCACCCCTGGACACCTTGGAGTGATGTTACAGTGCCATTAGTGCCTTCCTGTACTCTGAATATCCAATTCAAGATAATGTTTGCAGCACAATTTTTTTCTTTTTCCCCAATCCTGAAGTTCCCCAAACCCATGCTGGAATCTTGGTCTGGAGGCACAGCTGGATGGAGACACCAGGCACGTTGGAGTGAGCTGGACAGTGGGAAAGTGCAACAATCCAGACCCTAAATAGGCTTTTTTAAAAATCTGATTCCAAGAGAATATAAGAGGAAAAGGAAAAACTTATTGATCTTTTTTGGACCTTGGTGTGGTGAACACGACTTGCACTACCTTGGTACCAGGGTGTGTGAAACCCTATTCCCAATAAATTCCTGGCCCACAGGTGAGCCACGATCAGCACAAGCATTTTTGTGCCAAGGCAAGTAACATCTTATTGCTGTGTGGAAATTATTATTATTATTTACAGCTACTGCTGGTGGTTATTTATAATAGTTGAACCTAAATCTTTATTACACCGAGCATCAAAAAAACGCTCACTGGAAAATCCCCTTCTCTGAAATTATGGGGGGAAAAAGCCTTGATAACCCATTTAATGATAGAAATTAATGTTGATTCATTATTCTCTCAATATGGGAGCTGAAGGAGGGGGTCTGTACTGATACGTCATGTCAGGAGACATGAAACCCGTTGACCTGTGATAGCAGAGGATTTGGAGCCAAACACGACCTTTCTCTTTTGTTTTTGTTTCAAACCCCTGAAGAAGTTGTAGAGGCAGGGAGGGGCCTCCATCAAAGCCTTGTTCAGACTGGGGGCACTGAGAAGCAGGAATGCTCATGGGAAAGCTGGAATTTGCTCCTCATGCCGTCCTTCCTTGTGTTCATTGGTGTTTGAGAGCAACTCACTCTTGGTATGTGATGATCAAGTTGATGATTTAGACAGAGAGTGCAAATAAAGATTTTTGTTTTCTTTCAAAATTACCAGCCACAGCCTCTGTAAGGACAGATTTCAGGTGGGATTTTGGATTTGTATATGCAAAACCTGTATTTCAAACTCATTCTGGGTTGAGATACACCTAAAACGACTTATGTACTTAAAAGCCATTTGAAAGCTTGGTTAATAAAATTAATTCTGTGCAACAGAAATGCAGAATTTAAATTTCCGTCTTCAAATACTGTTGCTGTTCCTTCCTGGCTGTAGATTTGTAATTTTTGTTTTAGCAAGTTTTTATGTATCTGCAAACAAAAAGCAAGAGAAGTACTTTTATTTTGGCTTCCCTTTGGGTGTTATTTGTGCTTACTGGTACCTGGAGTGAGGATCTCGCTGTGCAAAACTGATGCTGTTCATATTTAGACCAGTAATATCTGGATGAATGCTGAGAAAAAGCATTTTTTATAATGTTATAAGCAAAAATAAAGTGTATAAATATATATTGTCAAGTATTGGCACAGCTTCCCAGGGCAGGGGTTGATCCCCCACCCCTGGAGGAATTTAAAAGCCCCATGGATGTGACACTTGGGGACATGGGTTAGTGG
Organism: Pitta sordida; assembly: GCA_013390025.1. NCBI lineage: Eukaryota > Metazoa > Chordata > Aves > Passeriformes > Pittidae > Pitta > Pitta sordida. The sequence continues at coordinate 176,721 of WEKX01001782.1, read as the reverse complement.
TGGCCTTGGCAGTGCTGGGGGGTTGGTTGGACTTGGTGGTTTTAAAGGTTTTTCTCAGCCTAAAGGATCCTGTGAGTCTACATTTAAGCTTTTTGCCTAATTTCTCTGAGGCCTGACCTGAGTGCCAAGGTCAGCAGGAGGAGGCAGGGCATGGCCTGGGTGGCTGTGACACGCCACACCTGAGGTCCCCACTGGAAGGAAATGACAGCAAGAGGTTGTGACCCTGACAACAAATCTGTAGTTGCTTGACTTAAAAAATGATAAAATCCTTCCCATTGCTCGATTGTAAAATAGAGTTTTCCTGAACAGTATTTTAGGCTGTATTTTCAAAAAGAGCCACTCAAACTGTGCCATCGCTATTTTGCATGTAAAATGTGGATTGCACTGATGAAATTTAGGTGTGTAAAACCACACATGTGTGTCCATCAGCGCCTGCAACCCACCCCACCCACCCCATGGAATATCAGCTTTCCAAATGGCATTTTGCTACTGGACCAAGCCTGGCAGCTCTGAACTCTCCTTAAGCCTCAGACCTTGTAAAGGTTTGTGCACGTGGTTAGTCAGAAGCACTGGATCACTCTGAAAAAGTCTGTGGTTGTGTCAGAATTATTTAGGTTGGAAAATGCCTCCAAGACCATGAAGTCCAACCTTTCCCCAGCCACCACTAATCCATGACCCCAAGTGCCACATCCACAGGGCTGTTAAATACTCCCAGGGATGGGCATCCACCCCTGTCCTGGGCAGCTGTGCCAGGCCTGGACAGACCTTTCCATGAAGGAATTTTCCCAATATCCCACCTGACCCTCCCCTGGCACAGCCTGAGGCCGTTCCCTCTCCTCCTGTCCCTTGTTCCCCGGGAGCAGAGCCCAACCCCCCCTCAGGGACTGGAGAGAATTCCAGGTGCCCCCTGAGCCTCCTTTTCTCCAGGCTGAGTCCCCCCAACTCCCTCAGCCCCTTCCCAGCTCCCTTCCCTTCCCTGGACACGCTCCAGCCCCTCAGTGTCTTCCTTGTAATGAGAGTACCAGAGCTGGACACAGAATTTGGAGTTTGATCTCAGCAGTGCCAGCACAGGGACAGTCACTGCCCTGGCTCTGTGACACACCATGGCTGGGACACCCCAGGGTGGTGGCAGTGGTGGCCAAATGAACAGACACCTGTAAGACAAGGAATCACATGTGAGCCGCAAAGGTCTGCCCCTGCCTGTCCCTTCTGAAAAGGGCTTCTGAAAAATGCTTTTTGTGCTGGCCTGGCTGCCCCAGAGTGGCAAAGCTCTATGGTGTCACTTTTCACAATTCCTTTTGTCATTTGTGTACGAGAGTTTAGGAGAAGAGAATCTGGACTCATTCTAGGAGTGAAAAACTGTTGGCAGTTAAAACCATGTGAGGTCTTTAAAAGATCCTGTAACTCGTGAAAGGAGTTGAAATTAAATAAACATGAATGCAAAATATTTACCACATGCCTGCACTGCTCAGAGGTTCACACAATCACAGAATATCCTGAGTTGGAAGGGACACACAAGGATCGTCCAGTCCAACACCTGCCCCTTCCCAGGAAACCCCAACAATCCCACCCTGTCCCTGGGAGCTTTGTCCAAACCCACCTGCAGCTCTGGCAGCCTTGGGGCTGTGCCCACTGCCCTGGGGAGCCTGGGCACTGCCCAACCACCCTCTGGGGGAAGAAGAACATTGTCCCAGGGTCCAACCTAAAATCCTCTGACACAGGTTGTCCACACTCCCGATACTTCTCGTATCATTTCACCATTGAGACATTTTTGGGTGCCTAAAAGCCTAAAAGAATTTTATTGTAAAGGCAGCTTGGATGACTTCATGGCCTCCTTCCCAGGAATCACTCTGGGACTGTAATTATTAGTGAGGTGTTGTTTGCTCATGGAGAGAAAAATCCAGGTAAAAAGAAATGCGGGGTTAATCTGTAAGTGTTCCTTTGAACAGGGTTGCTCCCACATGGAAATTCCAGCTTGGCTCTTTGGGGTTCAGGGCCACTCAGGCAGTGTTGCCTGGGATCTGACTCTCCCTGGGATCACCCGAGTGGCTTCACCACCTTCCCTCTCCTCTCCCTTCCCGCAGCTGCCTTTATGTCCCCGGCATAAATCCTCTTTACTCGGGCTTTGTGTCTGGGGGCCGGCAGCGGCGTTTGTTCCCAGACGAGGTGCAGTGCAGGGAAAGCCAGGGGAGGGGGAATACATGCATACATATATATGTATATATTTATACAGGTATAAATACATCAATACCAAATATATGCACCCCCCCTAACCATGAGCAGACACTGAGGGAGAATTTTACCTCCAAATTGTCAGGCTTTAATAGATTTAAATCAGGCTCTTAACGCTATTTTAACATATTTTTTTGTGCGTGTTTAGGAACAACAGTCATCTTAAATTGTAGTGGCACATGGCCAGAGGGAAGAGAGGTGTTAATGAGACTCACTATAAATGGAAGGAGCTCGGGAGTGACAGTTTTCCGGAGCACTGTTGGCATCGGATCGAAGAGACAGGTGGTGGCACAGGGCTGACCGATCACCTCAGATAATGATGAAAGAGGAGTGACAGGGGTGAAAGATTCAAGGACCACTGAAGAATGGTGAGGGGGAAGGCAGGGGCCATCAGGCAGCCCCGACAGGCTCGGCCGGCTCCCCACGCGCCGCTCGCGCCAGTGAAATATGAGAGGGGCTGATACGGGGGAAGCAGAGTATTATCGATATCAGATGTGGAAATGAGTGGACTTAGTAACCTATCCACCATTTGGAGTAAGTATTTACGGTTTCCATGACCAGAATCAATCAGGTTTGAAATTCATTCTTATTTGGCAGAGGAAATGTGCACTTAACCTTTACATTTGGGGTCTCCTGATGAATATTGACCTAGAAAAATATCCCAAAGGTGTTCGGTCCGACGAAAAGTTATTTAATAATTTCCTAAATGATTGCTCTGCCGCGGGGACTAAATATTTAGATCAGAAATCCTAACTTTAGATGGGTGCTGGACCAGGGTGCAGATTATTGCTACACTGAGAGCCCTCCAACCTCTCATCAACCAGCCATAAATCAGGGGGATGGAGGAGTTCAGACAGAGCAAATTCTGGTGACAGCCACGTGATGGACTCACGGGGGAGAAAATGAAAATTCATTCCCTGACAACCTGCTACAGGCTGCAGGTATGGCAAGGGGGAGAAGCTAAATAGATCTGTATCAGCTGCGAGGATGGCAGACCCCCAGCATATGGAAATGCTCCGGGAAGGAGGTGAAACCCGAAGTCGCACGCAAAATGCGAAAACGTCAGAGCGGCTGAATCACCTGAGCAAAGATTATATAAAAATGCAAATTGCCTGCTCCTGACCCAATCACGTTTCAAAATGAAGGGACAAAGAGTGACAGGAAAGGTGCTATTATTACAGATTCAGGGTGATGCACAGTCACTGCTCGGATTCCTTTTCGGCAGCGGTTGGGAGGCGAGCTCAGGCACTGCAAATAATTTCCCTGCAACTGCCCTCTCCTATTTATACCCCCGATCCGAAGGCTTTGGGGATGAAGGGAAACGATCCCGTGGATTTGAGGGGGCTTCTGAGCAGGATCCATGCAAATCTGCTCTATGCAAGGATTTCAGGCCCTGATTTTTTTAATCTAGCTCAACTTACTCCAGATTTTTCGTGTGCAGCTAAATATTAAATTCACTTTAAGCAAGATTATTTTCTAAAGCTGTTCTTGCTTATGTGAGAGTAAAGAACTCAAAGACGAGCAGGAATTTCTCTGAAAGGCACTGCAGGCTTGGCTTTACAAAAGATCTCACTAATGGGCTAGATCAAGTATTGCTATCCCTAAAATTAAATGCCAGTATTTAAAACTCCATTTTCATAAGAAGAACTAGCTATTAATAATTTTTAAAGCTCTTGATTAAATAACTAGAAATGCATTATTATTGGGTTCATAATTACTTTAAAAATGTTGAGGTTTTGGTCATTTTCCCTGCATTATTATGGCACAGAGGCAAAATTTCACTCATATATTTGACTTAAATGACAGTCTTTTGGGACTTGCAACAGAAATTATAACTTCTGCTGCAATTTACATGTTAAGTTCTGTAACCCCGTGATAGTTCAACCATTTGTAAAAGAACAGTAGGTGGCCTAGTGGTCTAATATTCAATGAATAATTTTATCTTACATCAGGCACGAGGTCCGGTTGAATGTTTCATTACATTAAAATTGCACTGGGTGACATAAACTTTGTAATTAAAAAAGCATAACTTTTCTGAAATGCTGGAGATGACTCTCATGAAAAATCAGCATGTTTAATCAAGCTGTTATAAACTGAGCCTGCTTTTGCGTGTGCAAGGTGCTACCTGTTGAAAACGAGACATGTTTATTGTCACTGACTGTCTGCAGCACTTGGGGGTTTAATTCCTTGATATTTTACGTCCAAGAAGTCACATGGTGCTTAGTGGATAAATTAGCAAAAATATATAAAACATAGAAAACGGGAGTCATGGCTGTGGAATTCTGCCTTCCTTGAGTGCAGTGGTGGACACGTCCTGGTGTGGTTGGATGTTCTGGGCTGTGTTTGGCAGAGCCAGAGAAGTGCCATGGTCTGGCTGTGCCCTGCTACAGATTTGGAGCCTTTGCCCTGAGATCAGCTCATCTGGCAGAGCACGGTGCTCATAACACCCAGGTTGTGGGTTTGATCCTTGTTTGGGCCACTCACTTAAAATCTGGACTGGATGATCCTTGTGGGTCCCTTCCAACTCACAACATTCCGTGTTGCTGTGATTGTGTCCCTGGTTAGCGCAGCTGGAGAGGGCTGGGAATCGTGCCCTCCTCCGGAGCAGCAGCAGCAGCGGGAGAGCTGCCCTGGGGCCCCGGGGGTTTGGAGATGCGCCGCATCCCCGGGAGCAACCCCCAGGGCACATCAATCTCCACTTCCAATTGCTTCCTAATGGCCCGGGAGCTTTCCAAAGGGAACCGCACCGTGGTGCGGCTTTGCATTAGCTTTTATTTGTCTTTCTAGAGATTACCATTAGTCATCGTTAGTTATGAGGCAATGGCAGATATCAATTAGAAGATGAAGTATGACCCAAGTCACGTGCAGGTGGTAATGGAGCTGCTGCAGGATGAGCTCCTGGCAGCGCTGCAACGTGGTGGCTCCCAGGCCCTCCCTCTGCTGTGGGGATTTGGGGTGTGTTGAGCTCTTGCAGCTGCCTTTGGCTTTGTTTCATTTCACTTTCTTCTGTTTGTTCGTTTGAGTGAGCTGAATCAATGAACTCATCCTTGAGCTGGAACATTTTCGGATTTAATAGACCAAAGTTACGACATACCCATCCGTGCTTAGACTCTTGTGCTCTTTCACCCCAAATTAATTTTCTTTCCCATTTAAAATTAAAACACTTAATTGGCCTACAAGTACAAACAAGAGCAGAGGAAGACTCTTTTAATGTCTCAAGATGGTTCCAGTTGTTGCTTCCTAAATTGTGGTCTCTGAAATGATGCTTTGAAGGGCAGGTAGGAAATGGGAGTTTCATTGCACAGATACACTTATTGTCATAACAGAAAATCCAGAGTCATTGGAACAGGTTCATGAGAGCTGAAATATCTCAGTTCTGGTGTCAGATACAGTTTGATAGATGCAGCATTAATTGATGCATTATGTAGTGTTTGCTAAGATACGTCATTATAACAAATTTTTATTGTTCTTTGAGATAAGGGGTTATATTAACCCCAGATTTCCTGTTGATCTTTTTTACTGAGAGTGTGCCATGAAGTGGAAGGAGAATCAGGAAGCAGATTTTAAAAAGTACAGAAATCACATCTAAAAATGCAGGGAAAAAAATTATTTAAAAAAAGGTGATTTTTGAAAATGCCACATCACTCCCCTCTAGCCTGCTTCCCTGGCTGGGTGTGGGGCTCTTCCCCCCCCCCCCCCCCCCCTGCACTGGAAATGTGCTGCCTGTTCTAAAAATAAAAACCCGGATTCAAACATGATGTATCTCCTTTGATTTCCATGCAGATACACGAGGAATGAATGTATCTATTATGTTTGGGTCTGCCGGAATGTTAATTTTGAAAGTCATTTCTCTCAATCTATAATTATATCTTCTTTGTCAGAAAGTAGGAATTTCTTAGAGCGAGAGGGATTAATCTCAGTCACTGTTTTCAAACAGTTTGAGTAGGGTAGTTTCTGTAAGACTATCATTTCTTTTCTTTTAAGCCAGTTAAATTTTGCCTGAGGCTAACATTTTATACCCAGAGTAAATCTTACTAAAATTAAGAAACAGAACATACAGCTGCCCTTATTCCTGGCCCACAGATGTTACCAAAATCTGATTAAAACGCCCTCAATCTTCTGCTGCACCTTTTCATTAGTGCAATAATCATTTTTTGCCAAATATCTGGCAGAAAAGTGGGGGGGGGAAAAAAGTGAAAAATACGAGGTTTTGATGATCAGCATCTTTGAAAAGACTCGTTGAACCTAGTGGGAGAAATGAGGACTTGGGGTAATCCATGTGCTGAAATATTTTTGCTTCTTTTTCTAGAAAATGTGCAATTTGGTCAGGCAGAAAAAATTGAACAGAGCCTTCCAAGCAATAAATCACTGGATTGCTGGTGACATTCATACAATGCGGATATAGTGTTAACTGTATGAGTCAGACAGCCCTTACTGCACTCAGCCTGTTCCTAGGAGGTGACCTTGCCACGGTGTAGTAATCAATCATTCTGGCACAGGACACACTGTTTTTGTTTAATATTACACTATTGGAATATATAGTAAACAAAGTGCAAAGGAAATTTCGAAAGCAAGTGCTGGAGAAGGTGTGCTGTAATATTTTGCAGCCTGAGGAGCGCCAGCAACATCCTCGGCCCTGTGTGTGCCTCTGGATTGGGAACTTTAGGGCTGTTAGCAGCACCAAAGCATATGTGACTACACTCAAATACTTCAACTGTCTGCACAGCTCGAGAGGAACAATTCAATGGAAATATGAAGTTAGGATTACAAAAAAGATTTACTACCAGAGACGCTGCAGTCTCCACATTTCTTCTTTTGGCACTTTTATACAGCGTATACATCACGATTTTCCCAGCCAAATGACAGAGGAGCAACATCCCCAACCGCCTGAAAAAAAAAAATTAAGCAAACAAATCTTAATTAACCAGTAAAAATTCTTTTAGTGTATGATAAGCGAAGTGTTTCTGCTCGTAGCCAAGAGGTTATATTGGATTTCCATGCATGAGTTATACCATGAGCCAGTTAATTCAAGAAGTTTGCTGTCAGTGTATAGGGTGAAGGAAGACAAAGGCAAACTCTTCGGAATGAAGGAACCCTAAGTGAAATATATTTGGTTCTTAGTGTTTTCACACACAGTAGAGATGAAAGATAATGCGGTGGTAATTGAGTATATAAAACTACCTTGTCAGGGAGGCAGCATTGATGTCGAGTTTGTTCTAGTTTTTCCAAGTGCAAACCACTATGTACATGCTGCAAAGAGGTGAAGAATCAAATATATTATGGTGAAGATTTCGTTAGGTATAAATGTGGACATACAAAATTCTTTCAATACTTCAGCCAGCTTTTATTTTATTGTGGTCCTGGAGCCACTGGTGAGTGACGTGGCATTGAGAAGTGACCTGGGGCACATTTTGAGGAGACCAAACTGTTTTATTTTCCCTCATACGCACAAAAAGCCAAACTGCTTGAACAGGGAGCAAAGACAAGCGGTGAACACACGGAGTTTTGGCCCTGGATTGCAGAGGGAAGCAGTTGTGGTGACACTTCCCAAGGTGATCTGTAGGTTGTCTTCAAAAGGGTTGGATGCTCTTTCAACTTTAAACAGTTGAGAAACACGGCTCTAAAGTGTCCATCATGGGGAGATGAATTGTGCTTTCATAGCAGCACGTCCTGCTGGAGCGGGGTTAGGAACGTCTGCACGCGGCAGAGGGGCTGTCTTGGGTGGGCAGAGATGCCCCTGATCCACACCTTCCTATTTTCACATTTTTCCATAGCACTTGGGAGATGGAAACCATTTGGATAACACTAATGCTTGATTTTAAGCAGCAGCTCCTAGGGGAGTGTGATGAGTCCTGGTCACCAATCCTGGTCCAGGCCTTGGCAGTGCTCACTCTGATGATCATCAAGAAGCAGCCACGAGAAGTCCCTGAGCTGCTGGGATTTGAGCTTTAGAAGCAGCACCAGCACCTGCAGGTCTGGTACATTCCATATCCTCACTCCTTGCCCTCAGATACCTCTAGAATGATCCCAGGTTGCACAGCCTGAGAACTATCAATGCCACATATGCGAGAACTATCAATGCCATGTATGCGTGAAAGATCAGAGTTTCACACAGTTATGGTTATTTCATACCTGGCCAAAAATAAAGTTGCAACCTGATATTTTTCACCCACACTATGGGTTTATGTTGTACGTATTTGCTTGGGCACTGGAGCCAAATCCATTTCTCTCCAGACCATTGCACCATGGGCAGGTTGCAGCTGCTTGCAATGAATTTGGTGACCAGCCCTATCAGTTGACTGAAAAACATGAATGTGCCTTTATTATAGGGTTATGTATTTCATATCATAATTATTTATTGTCTATCAGAAGGAGTCCGAGGGTCTTGGCATCACAAGTGGCTGGTTGTTTTCATGGAAAAATTAGTGTTGGGCTGAGCAGATAAATGTGGGATGCATGAAATGGGCTCAGATTCGGAATTCTGCCTTTTCATCTCGTGTTCATATTTCTGGATTTCAGCCAAGAAGGGCAAGAAAGGGGAAAGAAGTATCTAAGAGCTCTCTCAGTTTGTCCATGAGCTCATAGGTTTCTTTAGTTTCAATATATGTGCAGCAGAAGGAAACTCGGCCTTGTAGTAAAACCTCAAGTGTAGGTTTACATGGGTGTACCTGAAAGGAAAGCTTGGCATAGTATTAGGAAAAGCAGCAAATTAAATATGTTTCCCAGGACATTTAATTTTGCAATAAAGTCCCTGGCAACAACATTTTTGTTTATCTGCCATCAACGGTAAAAAACGAGCTGGTGTGATTTTCCTGGAAGAAACTATTGCAGAAATAGAGGTCGGTTATATTAAAAATTGTACTTTGAAACTTTCAGTGGATCAGTTGCAAATAGGTATTAGGGTTTTTTACAGTAAATATTAAATTACTATAAAGATACTTACTGTTAGGTAAAGATACTTACTGTTGGATGCTGACTCGTAATGTTGATTTTATCTTAATTGTTTAATCATTCTACAAATAAATGCATCCAGTCAAGATGGTGGTGTCTCATGTTCTGGAATTGTTGGCTATACATTATTAACCTTTGCATGAATAATGAGCGGTTATGATCAGATGCTCAACAAGGACTTAAAATAGCAAAGTCCTGCTTAAAGTTAGAACACTTTCTGGGTTAATCAAAAGAAGGAAGCCCAAGAAAACACAGTGGCAGATTAAGTTGGATTCTGTGTACAACCACCATAAACCCCTGCACAGGTTCTCTCTCAGAGTCACATTATGGACCTATTGCAACGCCTCAAATTAGTTGAGAATGATCATTTTCGCTCCAGTACCACTATGGTGTCCCACCTCCTGGAGCAGTAATGGGTGTCAGGTACTGTTTGGACTGGAATGGATTAAGCTGTTGCCCCCCTGCTGTGCGTTAATTTATTGCTTCAGACATTTTCATATCTGATTCATTTTCACCCGCTCTGAAGTTGCGTGTCTCGGTGGGCGAGCGGCACCGCGAAATGGCTCTTGTCGGGGGGCACGGTGACGGCGTCACCGAGGGACAGAGCAGCCACCCAGGCAGGCAATCTGCCGAGGTGAGACACAGCAGCACTGCCACCAGTTCCTTGGGAAAGAGATTGTGGTGCCGGCCGAGATCCCAGCGCTAGACGTCTTCCCATAATAGCGTTATTTCCTCGAGAAAATAAAGGGTCACTGCTGCGCACAAACTACAGAAAAAATCTTGTGTTTGCAGGTGTTTTTTTTCACTCCCTCGGTTTTGTTCAGTGATTATGTAGAACCTGTCGGAAAGGTGTTTATTTCTGTTTGTAAATTGAATGCGCCGAGTGTTTTTCTCCAGCTTTGCCCCAGGCTCTGTTGGATGTGATGATGGAGCTGGAAGCCGAGGCAGACACCGGCGGAGCGCACGCGGAGGGAATCTGGCTGGAAAACAAAGCCCTGTTTTGTCATTTCATGCCTCTTAAAAGTCCCGCTCTATGCAGGCAAAATGTGAGTGAATGCACATTAAACAAGATGAGCCAAGTGAAAAATAAACATGTAAAAATAAATAGCAGCTCACTGGAAGTGCTGGGGCCATTCCCAGCGTGCTGGTGTTATGTGGCCAACAGCCAGGAAGATGAATTGTCCCCAGAAAACCACCCCCATCCTTCCACCCCCTCCATCCCCAAGTCAGGCATCTAGGATTGTCTCCCAGATCCCTTTTCTTCCCTATTTGTGATACGTGGGTGATGGACACCCTCACCCTGTCGAGCGTGTGTTGCACATGGACACCTCTGCGGGTTTAATTTCACACATATCTATTGCACATACACAAATAAATTCTCCCATCTCATTTTATTGAATTTCTAGTAAGTTGGCAGACTAAAGTGATTTTTAACACTTCTCGATTGGATTTATGATTTTTGTGTCATCCACCCTGCTTCTGACATTAGGAAATGTTCAACATGAGGGAATCATTCACTGGTTCTTTTAACTACACTATAAAACATTTTAGTCTCCTTTCTCTCAGAAAACCATAAATGGCTAATTTAATCACAGCCTTGCAGCAGAAACCCTCAGTTTCTTCTGCTAATTATGTGGTGGAGTTTTGGTGCTTAAATCATTATGAGATGCTGGGGACAGGAAGGGAGGGGGCTGTCAGGAGTAGGTCACCGGTGGCCAGATTGTCGCTGATTTCCAAAGTGTTGGGGGTCACCTGGAGTTGGCTTCTCTCTGTGGAGCACACGGTATAGTGTCCCCAGATGGGATCAGGAGATCAGAGAATCAGAGACTTCCAGAGTGGTAGAGACCTCAAGAATAATCTGGTCCAACCTATCTTGTCAAAGAGTGGCCTGGACAAGAAGGCCCAGCACCTTGTTCAGGTGAATCTTAAAACCACACAAACCTGGCCCAGAGGAGTGTGACTGCTCATCCCTGGAAATGTTCAAGGCCAAATTGGATGGGGGTTGGAGCAACCTGGGATAGTGGAAGGTTGTCACTGCCCATGGCAGGAGGGTTGGAACTGGATGATCTTGAAGACTTTTTCCAAACCAAACCATTCTGGAATTCTGTAATTCTAGGAACTTTCCATATGATACCTTTTCAAAGCTGAGACTTCCCAGCTCACTGGAGTGGGAGCTTGTTCTTCCCTCTACCTGACCTACTATGTTTTCCTGAAAAATTAGGACCAAACCAACCACAAAAAAACCCTCACAAGCCACGCTCTCTGTGGTGTTGACTGAGTCTTGCTTCCTCCAGCATCCATCCAGCCGAAGCACGTTGGAATTTCAAAGGCACACGGAGCTGGGTGGTGAGAGGGCTGATGGCCCTGTGAAAGCACACACACACATTGCCTTGCAAAAACTCCAGGTAATTGCAACTATTCAACCTTTTGCTTGCCTGGAATCCTGAAACTTGAGCTTGTAGGGGTTTGTGCTTTCCAAGGAAGTTTCTTTCCATTGTAGCACATAGAATCACTGAACCATTAAGGTTGGAAAAGCCCTCCAAGACCACTGAGTCCACGGGTAACCCAGCACTGCCAAGGCCAACACTAACCCACATCCCCAAGAGTCACACCTAAACATTCTTCTGAAGGCTTCCAAGGATGGTGATTCCACCACTTCCTCAGGGATTCTGTTCCAATCTTGACCACCCACACCTTAAAACAAGTGCTACAACTTTATTCTTCCTTTGGCAATTACAAGTAGGAGCTGCAGCCTCCACAGGAAATGTTGAGCTGTCCTCAGCATTCCTGAACTGAGTGGTTTGAAGTCTGGATCAGCCTGAACCCTTCTCAGGGTCCCTTTGGAAATGGGATGTCACATGGAGGTCCCTCCAGATGGATCCAGAGTGAACCACTTGTGAGTTGGGCTGTGAGTGTAAATCACTCATCTCGCACTGATGGGAACTTTGGAGGCAAACTGGGAAAGTTTCTTGGGATTAAAGGAGTTGTTGCACCTCCTAGTTGCTCTGCATACAGATTATAATTGCAATCTCTGGTAAAAAGTATTTGATTTATGCAACAAATAAGGAAACAAATAGAAGCTGATGTTGCTATTAAAATTAACACAAAGAGCGAAAGATTTAAAAACTGTTTTAGCAGTTTTATCTGTATAAAGAAATGTCTAAACCTTTGCACTCTCTTATTGAAATCCACTTAATCTGGTAATTGCCATGATCCACCATCCTTACAATTTTTTTTCATGTTTTATTTTTTATGGAGTAATTTATTATACAAAACCCAATTTCTATGTTCCCTCCAAAACCAGGGAAGAAAATTAAATACTCCTCAAAACAGATTCTTGACTTGTTCTACAAATTATACCTTAATTCACAGCAGCAGCTTTTTCACTGTCTAGCAAAAATATACATATAACAATTGGATACAGTATGATAATTAAGGTTATAATAAGGGATGAGAAAATACTTTGGACTTTGCCTGTAGCCTTGAACAGCACTGAATTTTTTGGACCCTTCAAACTGATTAACCCATCAATTCTTGCAGGTTTTCCTCTCTCTGCCTTTCTTGGGACATCCCAGGCCCTGATGGTCTCCAGGGGGTGACCTGACCCAATAACACTTTTTGGATGATTTTTAAAAATATTTTCCAATTTTTAAGAAAACAGCATTCGATACCAGCTCACCTCAACATGTTCTCAGCCACCTCTGCACTCTTTGTTTGCTCCATCACCTCTTCCACACATCCCAACTCTTGTGATGCTGTACTGACGTGGTTCCTGGTAGAGAATCCCAATTTACAGACATCACAACATGCACCAGCTACATTCCACTCCAAAACTTCCCTTAATCCATAATAATCAACACCAGCATGCAGAGCCATATGCACCATTAGCTACAATTTACATTTGAGAAAATACTCTTTTTCTTCATTAGGATACAGCTCCCATCATAATGTGCTTCTTTGGGAGAACACTTGGGGATGGAAAGTTGTTGTCCACCTTATTTCTTCTGGAAACCCAACCCCAGTTTGTGTCCTCTTGGACTTGGGTGGCAAACAGGACTGATTTTCTTTTTGAGTGGTCAGAAATAATTTTTCACTGAGGTTACAACTGACTTACCTGTGAGTGAACCTTGTGATTTCTGAGAGAATGATGCAGTCATTGTCAACTTCAAGGAGCAGTAGGAGAGCAAGGGTTAAGTGATGATGGTAAAATACGGTGATATGAGTGAATAAAACACACTAAGATGAATTATTCCTTTACTAGTTTTAATTCTCAAGGGTTAAAAAAAGTATGCCTGTGTAATGGTGTGGAAACGCAAGTGTAGGAGTCAACAGTTCAAATATTTCCAGACATAATTTTTCATCTTGAGTTCAAAGACTTTTGGAAAGACTCACATCAAGAATATTCTACATGAGTAAGGGGTGAACCCAAGACTGGAGTGGGATTACAAGTTTCTAAAATCTGATCGCTAATATGTGGATTGTGGTGAGCTACATCAAACTTGCTCTTCCAATCTTGTTTTAATCTTTGGAGATGTTCCAGGCAGCTGGGCCCAACTTGCTGCATTTTTGATCCACACTCAGTCCATACTAAAGCTGATATTGAAGGAGGTGGATGTTGTGAGGAGACACCACAGCCCTGGGGAGCTCAAGGCATTGTCTCAGCCCAGATCCTCGTTCAAATGTCCCCCGGATCCCTGAAATGACACAAAACAACAAAAATCCTCCAAATCACAGTCACAGGTTCACAGGTTATTCTGAGTTGGAAGGGACCCACAGGATCATCGAGTCCAACTCCCAAGCAGATGCCCACCCAGGGATCAGGCCCACAAGTGTGGAACCACGGGCACCACGCTCCATCCATCCAAGCCTCCCACCAACTAGACCATGTCACTAAGAGTCCTGGACCTTCCACTATCCCAGATTGCTCCAATTCCCATCCAACATGTCCAGCCACAGCCTCTGTCTCTCTGTCTCTCCTTCCTCATTGTGAGCCCCCTTTAAGTACTGGAGCCCCACAACGAGGGATCTCTGGACCCTGCTCCAAATTCCTGTCCCAGGAGTGGGGAGCATGAAAGGTTCACAGCACCAGTGTCTCTGCTGCCTTCAAGAGCACGGAAAGGACATTCTTGATCCTCCATTTGGGGAACAATTTTCCTCTGGTAGCTGGAAAGTTCTAACAAGGAGATTTTACATCACCGTGCAAGGTGCACTTAAGGGGATGTGACACACTGTCACAGCGCTGAGATGCTGCAAAGATTTTGGACAGAATTACAAATTCTGCTGGTGTGGCGGTGGCTGGGCACAGTGGAGGATGAATTAACATAGAACTAATAACTATACTGGCATTATAGAGAGTATCTCATGGTGATAAGCTTCATGATTCTCTTCAACCCACTGAAGTTGAAGGAAGAGCAAAGGCCTTTTCAAGCTTACTTTATCTTCTTGCTTCTTAAGTGAGACTAATCAAGTTTATATCCTTTTAGCTTATTATTATATTAGCCCAGCAGAGCTTCTGGCACTCTTTACAGCTTTTTTGACATGAAAGTTAGTTACACCTACTGTACTTAGTATGACTTCACTTTTCTTGTGATAAATCCTGAAAATTAATATACTGTATCCTCCAGATTACAAAATGAAAGTGTCCTAGACATTGTGAATAGTCTGGCTGTGGAATGCTGCCAGTAAAAGAAAAAAAGCCCTGATGTCTTAATGATCTCTGTTAATAAAAAGAAGAAACTGGGTAGTAAATTTTCTTGGTTAAGATGTCAGGCTTTTTTCTCTTTCTTATCCTAAACTTGAACTGACACGTATTTCAAAACTTGTAGAAGAAATCTTGTAGAAGAAAACTTGTAGAAGAATCCTCGTGAATAAAATGGCTTGGATGGAAAAAATTAATAATGAAAATCCTGGAGTGAAGCAAGTCCTGCTTTCCTTGTGCTTCTCATAGGAAGTTGGGCTGCAGGAGGAATGCAAGCCTGGGCCCTGAGCACTGAGCATAGGTTAAATTCTTTCTTAAATTAAATGAAGGACAATAATGAAATCTTTTGTTACATTATTTGCTGACTGGGCTTCCTGATTTGGTAAATTAAGAGAAAGCCAAGCCCTGAAACAAGTCCCCATTCTTGTTCCAAGGGTAGCGCTGGTGGCACTGGTGTCTTATTGAACGCAGATCTGCTTAATTCCAGTTCCCACTGTTTGTTAAGATAACGAGTGCCAGCTGTTTGATAGCGGGGCAGGGCTGGCCATCTTTGTCATTCCCATTCCGGCCCTGGATCAGAGTTGCGTGGCCATAAAATCGTAGAGGGAGCTCAATAACGGAGGAGAGCGCGCACAATGCGTTCCGCAAATTTGGGCAGAGCATTTGCCGGCGCACGCCGAGCTCTGCCATCTATATCTAAAGCCACTCACCATTGGGAATATAAAGGCAAAGCAGAAAAATTGAGCATTTAATGGTCTCCCATTATTGTTGAAATCACAATGACAGGCCGTGATCTCCAAGTACAATTTTGATCCTTATGTAGTAACTGAAATTACGGCATTTCATACTCTGACTATATTATAGGGAATAAAACATCTGTCTAAATATTGGAGGTATAAAATCCTCAAAATAAAGATATTTGAGAATATCTTGCACAGAGCACCTTTCCACCTGCTTGCTTAGTATAATGCAGTCATTATGGCAATAAATGTTTCTAATAAAGTATGAAAATGGATTGTTTGCTTTGCTGCTTGTATGAACTCTCATTTCTCTTTTTATTATATTGAATCTGACATTTGCTTACCCTTTATCAGTAGAATATTTAATCAACTCCAATCTGTAAGAAGCAAGAGGAATTTCTCTTTTATTTAAAACCTGTCCCACATGAAAAAGGACTGGGAAATAGGTCATGCAGTGTATGGGAAGTGTGAGAAGTGTTAGAGTTACAATGCTGAATATTTATCTAGTCTACAAAAGAGGCCGTGCTGAACTTGTGCAGTAACATGCGAGCCTGCTCCTATTGTTTAAGGTCCTGGTGAAATGATTTAATGGCTTAATGTTTCTAATTTTTATCCACAGTCCAGGATCTAGAGAATTAAGCCTCTGTCAGCTTTATTTATTTTCTCTGTCAGAGTATTTTCTTGCGCTTTTTTGCTACATAACTCTTCAGAAATGTTATATCCATATCGATTGTAATTTCCTTGGGCTCTTGTCCAAAATGCTCAACGTAAACAGTCTGTGTTTCCTCTCCATCTGTATTTTGGCTAATCCTCTGGTTTAGACAATCTAATGACAAGTGCTGGTTATCTGGAGGTGCACGGTTTTCAAACCGGCACTCTATGATTTATGGGTCTTGTTTTACAGAAAGTATCACAAGCTCACAGAAGTGAAAGCTTCCAAATAAGCACCTAACTTTTGTAATAAATGCAGCTAACAACATGTCTGCAAATACAGAGCAAACAGAGTGAGTGATGTCTTATTATGCAGGCCACAGTTTGACTTGGTCTGGTTTTATTTATGAATATGTCCTGCATCTGTTTCAAATTTCAGACCTGCTCGCTTTCCTCCAATGCTCTCCCAAACAAGCTTGTGCTGAACGTTGTTAATTATCCTAATAAAATATTTGTATCAATTTTGCTAAAGATCCGCAATGCCTCTGCCACGAGCAGACTTTTTTTAATAACTGAATTAAGAGAAATAATTACAGCGAGCCCTGGAATGGTCGGAGATGTCCAGATTGTAGAGGGGAAAAAAAAAAAAAAATACAACAGAGGGGAGGAGGGAATGGGCAGAGTACAGAGAACTGTACAAGAGCAAAGGGACATATGATTAAATTAAAGGGCAATGCTTTGTGAACAAACAAAAGGAAATCCTTCTTCATACAATACATAGTCAATCTGCTGAATTCACAACCACGGGGGGTCATTGAAACAAACGCTGTGGCGGGGATTCGGAGCGGGCCGCAGATTTTTATGTCTTTTATTAAAACATGTAGCCCTGGAAGCTCAGATAATGATAAGGGTAATCAAACCCCGTGCTCCAGCCTGTGAGATGATGTTGGAGGCTTGGGAAAGGATCCTGGCTGCTCTGGACCAGTGGGAAGGGGCCTTATGGGGGGTCCACCTTCCTTTGAAGAGGCGGGCGTTGCCCACCAGCGTGGCGTGGGCTCCATCCCTGATCTCCTCCGGTGCCACAATTCCTTGTTTCTCAGTAAAAATAAAACATGAGACCCTGGTGTGAATTTCTAAGCATTTCCCTCTTGCCGCTGGTTCCTCAGCGGTGAGTGATCTTTGAGGGATGTGATTCTCTTGGCTTATTTTTGTCAGGGAACTAAATAGTTGATGCAGGGATGAGCAGCAAGCTCCTGGGTGTGAAAGGTGCAGGGTCTGTCCACTGCTCTGCGGAGAAACTCCTGTCCAGCGAAGCAACTATTTAACCTACAGAGTAAACATGTAAATATATTTTTCTTCCATTAAGTCTTTTAGTTGCTCTTGCAGGGCCGTGCTGAGCCACAGTTGTCCCTGGTTTCAGCTGAGCACTGAGAATTTCATTGTCTGTATTTCGTGCATCCAGTATCTGTTACCCAGAGATGTCTCCTTGCAATCCTAAAAGGAGATGGGATGCATTTTGCCCTCCTCAGTGAATGTATCCTACAACATCCTGAGTGCCATTGGCTGTATGATGTTGTTATCCATGTTAAAAATATAATAAATAAAAGTTTATTGATTTTGTAAATGTTAATTAGAAAAAAATATTAAAAAACTAAAGAAAACCAGCAAACCAGAGAGTTGATCTACACATCTGAGGAGCATTGGGGTGAGGGGAGCTGATTCCAAAGGGGTGCCCAGCCCGTTCCCAGGGCGTGGCTCCAGCTGTGTCCAGCTGTACTTCCAGCCATGGCTCTGGGGTCCTTGGATGTTCCTAGAGAAGGACAGGATTTGCTGTTCCTAGAGAAGGACAGGATTTGCTCTCCTGCCAGTTTGATTGCACAGGTCCCTTGAAAGGCAAGGTGGCAATTGGCATTTCTTTGTACCCCTTGTTACCCCCCTGGCTGTGAACAGGCAGCTGTCAGGGCAGTTCAGGGATGTCTGATTTCTCATTTCACTTCTGTGCAGGAGGAAAAAAGTGACAGTTTCACCCCTCAGCATTGTCAGGGTAACGCTTTTCCCAGGCTGTTCACATGCTGGGAGAAGGATGGCAGGGAGGGAGGGAACCTGAGCATCTGCACCCCTTGGAGGAGGACATGCTAAGTTGGCATTTAGGGTTAAACTCCATGGCAGGATGGGGGAGCCAGACTCCACTTCTTCCCATGGAGACTTTACCCTTAAATATTTGGAGCCCTCACTCCCAAAACCAGGGGCATGGTGCGATATCCTCAGCTTGGCTGCTCCTCACTGCTCTGTGTCCATCGTTGGCTTTTACTGGAATGCTTTGAGTTAGAACCTGATTTTAGGATGCTAGACCCAAAGAAATGAGCACATTCCCCTTGCCTGTTATTTTGGATGTTGCCCGAAACTTTGTTGCTTGGATTGCTGTCTCTAGCACATAATCACCCTCTGTCATCTGCAAAAAATTTCCCACTCTCCAATATTTTCTTTTCCAGTGGAAACAGGCCCAGGCCAGTGTGCTGCTCCCAGGGACAAGCAACCGTCACCAGCACGTGGGAGCCCACTGCCAGGATTAACTGTACTGATTTTTTAGGACAGCATTGCTATTTCCAGCATGTTTATAAAAATTTTATAAATAAGCCAAGGAATAAATTTGGTCAGTTTCAATAAATCGAGGACTGGAGTCTTGGTTGGGAAGTCCTTGCTACCTGGTCCAATCTTCAAGATAGGACACTTCGTGTCATCTCCCACCAGGTATTATTTCCTTCTGGATTTGTGACAATGGTGAGATCTTGGGGTTTTTTGGTTTTTTTTTTTTTTCACTTTAATCCTCAGGGAAAAATGGGTAAAATTGCAGGGCTAAAAGAAGCAGTGAACTGCAGCTGCACCCTGACCAAAGCCACTGCCTCTGCTTGCCAGCCCTTTCTTTTCCTTGGGAAGAAATTATCAGTACGTTGGTGAAATTGAAAATATCCTGCAGAAGAATTAATGAGATCATTTGGAAAATAAAACAGCTTTTATTTTCCGACATAAAAGTTTGTGTTGAGCTTGATAGATTAAAATGACTCTGGGAGAGAAGCAGTGCCCAGGCAACGCTCTCCTGCTCCAGGGATGAGCAGTAGGATGGCAGAAATCCGTGTTTCTTCTTGTAGTACTTTGTTAAATGCCATTTGTGTTCTGATTATACCCCTGAATCACAAAGGTAAACACGTAATTCTTGTGACTGTGCTTCTTGATCTCGAGGAAATGCCACATAATCGTGATAATCGCTTTGTGTACCTGTCTAAGGATCAAGTTTTTCCAAAGCAGCCCCTGAAAGGGTGCACACTGCACACTAAAGATGTGCATGTTCTCGTCTCTGCACATCTCCACTTGCAAGATCATGGGCACATTTCTGGATAATTACCTGTCCTGTTTGCTCCTGCACTGCCTGTGGTTTAATGTAGGCACAAAGAAGACAATTTGCATGTGTAAGTAGACAGTGAGCTCCAGTTCTTGCTGCTTGGTTTTCCCTGTGATCACAACAACTGGAGATGAACAAGACCTGCTCATTCCCTTCGCCATCCCTTCCCAGAAAGATTGGTCCCAGAGGGATAATTACCACTGACTTGTCCCTGTCCCATGCAGCGGTTCTTCCACCATGTCCCTGGCGGACAGAACACTTTTGAGGCCTTTTGAAAGTTTGAAATCACCAGAGCACGAGAGCTGAGAAATTCCCGATAACGCCAAGAGCTGAAACATCTGGAGAAAGATTATTTGCAGGAGCAGGTAGTGACAGGACAAGGGGGAATGGCTTCAAATTGGCAATTTAAATTAGAGATATAGGAAGAAATTCTTCCTTGTGAGGGTGGTGAAGCCCTGGCACAGGGTGCCCAGAGAAGCTGTGGCTGCCCCATCCCTGGAAGTGTCCAAGACCAGGTTGGAGCAGCCTGGGATAGTGGAAGGTGTCCCTGTCCAAGGCAGGGGGTTGGAATGGTTGGAATGAGATGGCCTTTAAGGTCTCTTCCAACTTGAATATTTCTATGATTCTATGATCTGCTGAATTCATAACTGAGTTCTTGACTGGACTCAGCAGGAGAAGAGCTGGGGATCAACCAGTTGTGCTGGTCTTGTGTGTTACTGGAATTGGTGGGAATGGCTGTATTGAAGGAAAGTCTGCACTATCCATCCCTGTTGAGTAAAGAAGAGGATCATGAGATTTAAACTTATTTATCTAGACTTAAACAAGTGAGGGAGACTGGGGTTTAAACCACTGTTCAGCTGTGATTACTGTCTGCTCCTGGAGATAGGAAATTGCCTGTGAACAGGCTGGGAAACTTTGGTCGGAAGGACATAAATGGCACAATTTCTTTTTTTTCCCCCTCCATTTCAAACTCTGACTTGTCTTACAGGGTCAAAAAGAAACTGCCAGTGAGTGGGAAAAAAAAAAAAAGGCAAAATTCTGATAAAACATAATTGCAACCCTTTTGCAGCTTTAAGTCATCTTGAAGAAGCAATTTAACCATACTGTGCTGGCTGCCATTTGTAAATTGTTAATTAACAAGAGAGCAAATAATAATTACTGCTGGAGCCATTCAATTAAAAGATGTTACCTTCCAAACTTTGTTCACACAGTCTATGTTACCAACATCATGTCTAGAAATATGCCACAAACGCTGGCAAAAAGAGCAAAAACCTAAGTTTCCCCCCATCATTATGCAGCAGCAATTTTTATTATTTTGATTGTTAAAACTTGCGGTCTCTTAGTTCATGTGGATCAGGAATATGTCTCTTTGTGGTTTCGCTGTGAGAATATTTGGAGAATAAGAGATTGAAAAAGCAGCAAACAAAAATTCCTCACAAGAAAACGTCGCCCTTCTGTGCAACACGCCCAGGAAATGTTCCCGTTTTGACTTGTTGCAGTAGAGAAAATGGAGAACAAATGCATGTGCCTGGTCTGGATAACCTAAAGTTAACTCCACATGTCAAACTGATTGCCTGACACAAGGCAGGCATATTCTGTGATGACAAACAAATAGCACCTCCATCCTGCAGACATCCCCTAATTATAAAAGAGAAATTATTTCCCATTTTCATTGCCAGCAAATGTATGTTACTCTGGTGCACCATAATTTCAGTCTAAGTACTGTATCAAAGTTTGCTGAATGTGAAGCACAAAGTATGTTAGACATTAAACTGTAATTACAGAAGGGAGTGGATTTCTGGAGTATTATGTTTTTTTGGTAATATTTTATTTTATTGGTTTTCAAATATACTTAGACTGCCAGACTAAGCAGGCAGAATAACAGCAACACAGAATTCCAGCATAACATATGACTTTAATAAAATAAAGCAGGATGGTTTCTTTTACTTGTATGGCTGAAAAGAATGGAAAGCATTCCCTCAGCCACGGTGCCATCCAGAGCTGTGCCCAGGCACGGGTGTCACCTCGGGCAGCTCATGCCCATCCTCACCTTTCACCCCAGCCCCTGGTTTTGTTTCCCTGGGAGGTAGAAATCAGCTCCTGTGGTGGTGCTGAGCCAGAAGTTTGGCACAGCGGAGCTTTGATCTTAGTTTTGAGCTCTTATGCTGTGGAAATGTAGATAATAAGCAAGGATATGAAAGGAAGGTGAATAAGGGTACAGGAAACGCAGAGGGGGTTATTCAACTCACACGTGGCTCTTCGTTGGTTTACACTTTCACCTTGTCCCCTTAATTTCCAATGAATGTCACAGGTTGCCAGCCTAAAAGGCGTGTTCAGAGGTCGGATCAAAAGTGGGATCAATGATGAATTATGAGATGAGCCCCTTTCCCTGAGCTGTGCAGGGTCCCTGGGAGCGGCGGCTCAGCCGCGGCGTCC
Organism: Pitta sordida; assembly: GCA_013390025.1. NCBI lineage: Eukaryota > Metazoa > Chordata > Aves > Passeriformes > Pittidae > Pitta > Pitta sordida. The sequence continues at coordinate 154,613 of WEKX01001782.1, read as the reverse complement.
CCGCTGTCACACTCCCGGTTTTCCATTACGGCACCATCACTCACAGCTTCGCCCTTTGTGGTTCCTGTAATGATCTACACTCGTTCTGTCTCTCGCCGTGTCCACCTTCCCACATGTCAGGCTCCTGGAAGGAATGTGGTGTTCGATACGTGACCGGCTTTGCTGGGGATAATTTTCTACATGGCTGAGAATGTGCACGTGGGGCCTTGGGGCTGGAGCACAGCCTGTGCCTCCGAGTCCTGCTCCAGGTGCTTTGGCCACACGGTTCCTCAGGAAAGTATTCCCTCCTGGAGGTGATATTAACACTGTTTCAGCGTCATTGTTCTTGCTCTGATTTGTCATTTTCTGCTTTTTCGGGAGGGAAAGGTCTCTCTCGGGGAAAAGCGCAAAGGTTGTTACAGTTCACATGGGAATCCCAGACTGGTTTGGGTTGGAAGGGACCTTCAAGATCGTCTAATTCCAACTCCCTGCAATGGGCAGGGACACCTCCCACTAGACCTGGTCACTCCAAGCCCCATCCAGCCTGTGCTTCCACTTGGCTTAGAGAGCAAATGTTGTCCACGAGCTGGTATTTCACACATTTTCAGCAGTGAAATAAATACTCAGCTGAATCCAGTTTCATTTTGGGTGCCATGGAGGTGGCATGGATTGGAAGGCACTTGGAGGAGACCATCCTTACACGAAGAGTTCTGCTCTTTCAAAACGTGTCTTCTTCCTTGTCCTCTTCATTTGCAGTTGATCACTGAAGGACAAGCATTCAGGTGCCAGTTATGATAATTCTTTTTTAAATTTATACTTTATTTCCCCTCTTCCATATCAGGAAATGTCTGGGTATTTCTCATAGCAGGGTAGTGGATATTGTATTTGACTAAGGCTTTTGCAAAAGCATCACAACAAGGAGAAACAAACACTTTTTTGTTCATTTCTTTATTCTACAATTAAGTTTGTTCTGACTTTGAGACTTTCACATCTTCCAACTATTGCAACCAAACAAGAACCCAGCAAAATGTCACTGCATCAGCTCCTTTTCTGGGGACATGAATTTTTCTCACCAGTGAAAAAAAAATCTGGTTTTTTTTAACCTTCTTGTCTTTGAGGTGCATCAACTTTCCATAATTGTGAAAAGGCTTTGAATGACAGATGGAAACATTTCATTTACGTGCAGAAAATGACTGGGGATGGTGGAAAGACTTAGGGTTTAGTTGATGTGGCTGTTGAATCTCTGGCACCTCCCCTAGGACTCCCACATCCATGTTCTGTCCTGGAGGAAAAACCTCAAGTGTCTGAGCTGCTCTTTCAGACTAAAATCTTTCTTCATTGATAACATTTAGCATGTAAAATTACCTGACTTTAAGGTGTAGGCACAGAACACTAAACTACTCCTGATGTTTACACCAGGAAAACATGGCCTTGCTTCCTGACAGTGATTTATGCTCTGAAATCTCCAAAATGTCTTTATTGGCTCTTTCCTGAGAGCTCAGGCAGAGCTATTGTGCTTTCAGCCAGGGCTATTTATACTCGTGCTGACACCCAGTGCCCTTTTCTCTACTGGTGGAGACCACTTACACCACACCTGGATTTTTGTTTTCCCACAAGTAGAAAAAGTCTTAATAAAAAAATCATTTTGTTTCTCCATCCCTCCCTGAAATCCCACAGGGGTCCAAGCAGTGGCAGCGTGTTTTGAGAGGCTCTGTGGCTCCCAGGAGCTCCATGGAGAGGAAAGGATGAGGGACATGAGCAGGAGGGCTCCTCCTTCTCTCCTATCCTTTGAGCCTTTATAGCCTCGACCTGCTCCAGGGGAGGTTCAGGTTGGAAGTCATAAAGAATTTCTTCATGGAAAAGGTTGTTAAGCATTGGAAAGGGCTGTGCAGGGAGGTGGTGGAGTCCTGGAGGTGTCCAAGGAATTACTGGACGTGGCACTCAGTGCTCTGGGCTGGGTGATGAGATGGGGACTTAATGGGCAGGGAGGGATTTCCAAACTCAGTGATCCCGGGATTCTGTGATCTCATAGCTGGGACAGAGCTCTTCCCACATGGTTTTCACCTCATCCCTCCTAACCTCACTCCACATCCAAAGCAGGTTCCCGCTCACCTCACCTGGGTGGAGCAACAGCTGCTGCCGGGGCTGGACAGAGCTGGGAATCCTCAACCACGTGTTGTGCATCGATGCACTGACCCCATTCTGGGTGAGAGAGCCCGTCAATACTGCTGGTTTATTAATTAGCCCAAAGGAAGGGAGGCACTTCCCACACAAATGCGTGTCCTGGCCGGGAAGAGCCGGGAGCAATCCTTTGCCTACGAGTCGCCTAATGCAGCTACTGAAACACTGCCAAAGGTTTGCTTTCAGAGCGTTCCTGTGGGCATTATTTTTATAATATCTTACATCCCAAATGGCCTTTATATGTTTCCTAGAAGCCTAGGTTTTTTTTTTTTGGAAAGAGCAAATATCCCCAAACCTTTTACGTTTCCCGTTCTCCTCCCTTCAGGTACTTTCACAGAATCACACAGAATCACAGAATATTATGAGTTGGAAGGGACCCACAAGGATCATCTAGTCCAACTCACCATCTAACACCCGTACAGAGACCAAGAGCACATCGCAGAGCATAACACCCGTTCCCTACCTGGTCCCAGGGAACCAGTCTGAGGAGGATTTTGGAAGGCAAAATGAAGTGTGAGGCAGGTTGTCCATCTACTGCTGTCAGAGCTTGGCATTCCTGACCCAGGGAAGCTGGCACAGCGACCTGCCACGGGCACCACGCCATCCGAGCAGATGGGCACGAGCGTGGCCAGAGAGCAGCCGTGTAGGAGCATTTAGTGTGGCAGCAAAGGGCAGAATTCCTGGACAGGCATTCTAAGCCCAGCCTGTTATTTGGGGAATATGCCCCTGATGAACAGGATTTGGTGTTTTTGGGGTGTTTTTTTTTTTTTTTAATGCAGTAGACACAAAATTATAAAAGAAGGAAGGAATATTTGAAAATTTCAATTTCTTCGTGGCGTCATGCCAAGGAATCTGACAGGGATTTTCCTGGATATATCTAGAAACTGCAGGCACCCAGGTACGGTTGCTGTGACAAAATCCACTTTATTCAGGTACATAATCACTTCCATTTTTTACACCTTTATTTTTAGCCGATTGCTGAATATTATGCAAGTGGCTGAGATTGAACTCACAAGGGTTTATTTTTAAACTGCAAGCCTTTATTTTAAACTATTTATTAAAGAGTTAAAACTCTTTATTTTGAACTGCAACTCTCTATTTTAAACTGCAACACTTTGTTTTGAACGGTAGGTTTTTGTTTTAAAATTTCAGTCTTTATTTAGTCTGTATTGGCCGGAGACGTGTGTTTTTGGGTGCAGAAGTGATGCTTATGGATAAAAGGGCAAAAATGAAATCTATATCGCCTGGATGTCTTATGGGTTGATCCCCACCCAGGTGCTAAGATTCAATATATGGAGAAGCCCTGAGAAGTTGGGAGTGGAGGAGATGTTAAGCTGGATTCCACGCTGGAATATGCCCATGTCCAGATTGATTCCAGCTGACTCCCGTGAGTGGATGAGGAATGCAGTCACCTCCGGCTCTACAACACACAGATTTTAACACCTCTGCCCTTAAAATGGCCCATCAGAGGTTCCCAGGACAGGCAGTTCCCAGAGTTAGGTGTCTCTCCCACCAGGCAAGATGGATCTGGGCCCTTTTCCTCTGTGCCCTGGACCAGGACCAACTAAAATGACATGAGTGTTGGCAGATGTATGTCTAATCTGTTCTTCAAAATTGCCAGTGAGTTTCACAATCTCCCATGGTAATTTGCTCCAGTGCCTAATTATCCTTTCAGATAGAAAAACTCCCTTCCTGCAAGCTAAAACCTGTGACTTCTTGTCCAGCCCTGTTTGGACATGGAAAAAAGTATTTGCCACCTTATTTAAGATAATGATCTACATGTACATGCACATGCATAAATACATTTTAAATAAAAATGGCATTTAATAAATGCCATTTCTTAAATGTTTATAATTCCCTATTATTTTCCTCTCCAGTTTCCCCCAGTTTTTCTTCATTGCTTTCAAAGGCTGACACCAAAAAAAAATAGGCATTTTATTTTCATTAAGACTTTAAAGATGCTCTGCAGAGACCCCAGGAAGTTATTTGCTTTATGTGTTGACTCATAAAAAATTTTGGGGTCTTTTGTAGCCTCCCTTTCTGCAAAATTCCACTGTTGTATTTGTGTGGAATTGGATTTTTTCTCCCTTTATGTAGTGCCTCACACTCATCTTTATTAAATGTCATCCTTAGGATGCCTGCTCCAAAATAATTTGGAATTTTAATACTTGTGATCTTTCCCAGCTCGGTGTCATCCAAAGTCTCCTCTCTCTTCTGTCATCCAAGTTGTTAATGAAATATTGAACAGCTCCGGATCCAGGACAGATCCAGCTGGGACCCTGCGTGGTTTGTTCTCCAGCCCTGATAAAGAAAGGAATTTCTGCGTTTCATTTAGAGCCCTGGATGATCTAATCCACTGGATTGGGCAACAGCTACAAGAAACAATAAAATCCCCAAAATAATATCCACAAATTGCTTTTTAGAAGTGGTCGTTTTTGGAGGAGTAGATATAATACTGTTCCATTTCATATCTCGAATTCCTCCCAACATACCCTTGCCATATTTTATATCCTTGGTTTTCTTTTTGAAAGAACAGAATCCCTACAGACTTCTGTAAATAGTCCCATGACGTTTGGAAGTTCAACCTTGAATTAGGGAAATAGAGAAATGGAATAGTTAAATTCAACTTTTTTGTGGTATTTGGCTGATTTATAATTATATTTTTCCAGTACCAGGCTAAAAAACATCAACACATCTTTACTGTGACAGCTCTGCTTTAGCAATGGAAAGAAGGTAGAATCAACACAAGAAAAAAAAAAAAGAGTAAGAAATCAAGTTTTTATATAAAACTCTGGTGTTTTTTAGGCTAAGACAAGGACTTTTAAAAATTAAATCTTTCAGACTCACAAATTTCTTCTTTCCTTAATGGTAAGTATATTGCTTAGGAGAAGTTGCTGGGGTTTGGTTGAACTACCCTTATCCCAGCTATGGAAATTATGGGGGAAAAAGCAGAAGCTCCCTGGCCCAGGCCAACCTGAATTAAATCAGAATAAAAATGACAAAAGTATCATCAAGCTTTGAGAAAAATATAAAGGCTGTGGAGGTTAAAGAATACTTTCAATCCTCATGGCTTTTTTTATAGATTTCATTTCCCTTTCCCTTCAATCCATGCAAGACCTACTCTGTAATGATTTTACATGTCAGGTTCAAACTTTAACAGGTTTGAGAGGTTTAATAGACGCAAAGTGTTCAGTTATTCCAGCTTTCCTGGTTTTCTGCCTGCCACAGGTCACAGAGCCTCACCTGGTTGTTTCTGCACCTTGGATTTCCTCCCTTTAACCTTGTTCAACCCTCAGACACGTGAAATATGGTTTGGTAGATCCTTGGAATCACAAAACAATTGAGGTTGGAAAAGGCCTCCAAGATCATCAGGTCCAACCTCTGTCCCATCCCCACCTTGTCCCTGTCCAGTCATTCCTTGGGCACCTCCAGGGATGGGGACTCCAAACCTCCCTGGGCAGCCCCTGCCAATGTTTAAAAGATCAAAGGAAAAAAATTGACTAAATGCTTTTGCGCTGAGATACGAGGGATTTATCCTCTAACGCTCTTTCCCTCTTCAGTTTTAAGGAATAACTAATTTTCAGAGTCTGACAAGTTAAAACATCTGGAATAATCTGGAACAAGTAGAAAATGGATTGTACAGCCCAGTGCAGGGAAGGATTGTTTAATATGACTGATTAAACACAATCTTGATCACAGAATGATCACAGAATATTCTGAGTTGGAAGGGACCCACAAGGATCATCGAGTCCAACTCTTAAACAGCACCACTGCCTCCCTGGCGGGAATCGAACCCTGGTCTCCAGCATGAGAGATGGGGACACTCACCACTGTAATGACTTTGTAGGTCCCTGTGACAGCAGGATTCAGGGGGATCTCTGCCTCAGGAGCATCCCTATGTCACTCCATTGAACTTGTCCACCTTTCCAGGGCTGTAGGAGTTGTGACCTCGTGCTCTCTGATCTCTGCAGTCCATCCACTTCATGCCCTTAATAACATTTCCTTTTTGCTATAGGAAACCCGAACTTTATTTGGCTTTATTTATCTTTCCATTTAATCTGAAATTAATCAACTTGTTGGTTTTTTTCACTAATTCCACGAAGTCTTTAACAATCTATCAAGGACAAATTTATATTCCTGTCACCTCCCATTGTGTCACCATCAGTTTAGTGAGGAGCTTTTCCAGTTAGGACATTCCAAGTAGCAGTGTTCCCTTTTGAGCCATGACTGGAAGGATTCCCACAGAAATTGCTCCCAGCAATGATCCTGTATCATCATTAACCTGTTGAATCCTCACCCAAATCTGACCTCAGTGTACTTATAGAATCCCAGAGTGGTTTGGGTTGGAATAGACTTCAAAGTTCATCTCATTCCACCCACTACCATGAGGACACCTTCCACTACCCCAGGTTACTCCAACCTGGCCTTGGACACTTCCAAGCCACAGCTTCTCCGGCAACAATTAATTCCTTTTTCCTTAATTGTCCTCAATCTCTTTCTCTCTTTCTCCATGCTCTCCTTCTGCACTTTCTTTTCCCTCTTTATTACCATTACCTGGGATTATGGTGCCAGTCTCTTCTAATCTGCTGGAAACGTCTTCAGAGCTGCAGCAGCCCATGGCCCAGGAGACAAGGACTTTTTGATACTTCCATGGAGTTTATTCATGGTAAAACATCTTTTCTTATTGTGCTTGTAGTCAACACTACACCAGTATTTGACTTGTAGATTAAACTGGGATAGGAGAAATAAAGCAGATTATTAAAATATACCATATTCAGACTCTCCCTCCTGTCAGATCAGTTGTTCAACTTCCACATGTGCAAAAGAGTTTCTCTCTTCCAATATTTTAATTAAATTGCAAGTGAGATACCAAAGTTGTCCATATTAACTCTGGAATTGTAGTCTGAAAAACAGAATTTCGCAAAAGATATTTTTTTTAATTTCATGAACCAAACTCATTTATTTACCTTCCCAGCTAGAAAAGACTCATCTAGGTAAGTAGCCAAGAACAGGAGGGTACAAGTGGAGAACTGGAAAGAGGATTTGGCTGAGGTTGTATTGACTTTGGCAAAAACAAGATATGAAAAATTATACTTCAGATAAAAATAAATTACAATCCACGAGCATTTGAATTAGAGGAGTTCTCCATGTAATCTTAATAAATGAATGTTAATTCAGTTACCAATTTGTAGCTATGAAACATAACGAGTGATGTTATTCTTTGGAACTTGTTTTGGAAAAGATTGCATAACCCATGAAGCAATTCTTCACAAAGTGCATAAAAGTGTCAGTTTATGGATAATTTATGCAGCCAGTGTTAGTTATGGCCTGTTTAATAGTACTTAATGCTGCTGTATGACATCATTCTTTCATTTACCATTGAGAAAATTAAAAAAGAAAATAAAAATACCCATCAGAACCATTTTAGAGATGAAAATATATGTGCACGAGTTTTGATTTTGGGGGGTTTAAATAGTGTAAGTCAATAATTACCAGTGGTGTGCAAAGGAGTTTTACAAGCAGTGATTGTCATACATAGTCTATATATTTACTAGTTAGTTAGTTTAATTACAATTTACTCACTGTGTATGTGTTAAGTAACACACTGTTAACGTGCCTTGAGCAATTCCTTTTGCCAGCAGCAGAGCAACTGGCTCCATGCACTTGCCCCTTTATTAGTGGCAATTATTAAATCCAATTTTACTTGCACTTACTCCATTTCCTCTGCTGCCCACAGGGCATCCCGACGGGAGGGTTGTGACTTTGTGCTTCTGTTCTCAGCCTTTCCAACCTTTTCTCCTCCTGGGGTCAGGGTGGGTCAGGGAACCCACAGGGAGGCACAGGAACCTCTTCATGGAAGAGGGAATGAGTGATGTCCAACATCCAGCTGCAAAAAAGGCATTTCCCTTAAGTTTGGAAAGGATTGGACTTTTCTTTAGCTGGGCATTAGATCCAGGGGCACGAGGTACCTCCAAAATGTGGATGGCTTTATCTTCCTTTTGATGCTCAGATTTCCTGAGGCCACTGAGGCTGTTGCAGCATGGGGTTGTAGAATAGTTATAGAATATAAAAATCTAGATTATAGCACTTATAGAATGGTTATAGAAGGGACCTTCAAAATCATCCAGTTACAACCTGCAGCCATTGCAGGGACACCTTCCACTATCCCAGGTTGCTCCAAGCCCTGTCCAGCCTGACTGGGATGGGGAACAAAGTGACTTAATCAGTTTGAAATCCTTGCTATAAATGTTTTGCCAATCATAAGCCAATTTCTCTGGCAAATTAAAATATTAGACAAAAGCGCCTTTTGCTGTGACCTCTGCTTTGATGGCCAGTGAGTAAAAGGATTATTTATCAATATCCTTTCTCCTCACCGAACAACCTTCTCACTGGAAGTCTTTTCTGAGGGCAGCAATGCTTTCCTGTGGTTTACAGATCTCATTTGCTAATTTGTTGTGCTGGCTCCTGTTCTCCTGGCCAGAATTGAGTCTGTAATGTTTGTAGCAGGCGAGTTGGCCCAACACTCCATTCCCACCACCTGCCTGCTCCGCCAGCAGCAAGATCCCACTTGGCACAGCCGGGACACCTGGGCCACAGCTAAATGGGTGGAAACTGCTCATTCTGCAAGTGCTGATCTCAGTCTCTCACACTCTTTCTAAATTTTCTTTCCAAATATTCCAAGCAGTGCCACTTCTCTGGTCCCAGGTTGGGATGTTTTGTTGTTGCTGTTTACCAGATGCCAACAGCTTCCATAAAAAAATTGAATTAACTCACTTCATTGCTGATCTTGGTCCTTGATCGTGCCTATCAGAAAAAGTTCTGTGGACACTTAAAGGAGGCACAATCATGTTTAGCAGAAAACATCTTAGGTGATTTCCAGCAAAAGTGATTCCAGGGCACCTAAATGTCCAACAGAACACGGCTATAAGTTTAACATCCAGACACGAATATTGAAAAGTCTTAAATTATGAGTCGAACAGTAAAATGTGGACTCTGTGAGGAGCGAAACTAAGTGTCATAACTGAAGTGTATGAGCTCCAGTGGTTGGAAGCCTTCCCCAGGATTTTTCCTCCTGGCCCTGCTTAGAAAACTCCAGTCCCAGATGTAGATCCTGGTACAAAGAGCGATGGAAGCAAGAGAAGTTTTTCCTTGGGCTTTAACCACGTGGGAGCAGATCCTCCCAGCACTTCCCAAGTCATTTGTCTCTCCCTTGGTTTAACTGGAGCAAAATTGTTGGGTACAAGGTCCAAAAGCCCAGCACCATGACCAGAGTGAACAGTATCAGTGGTTTGAGAGCTGGGCCATTGGTCACCTCAGAGAGAGGGAAAGACCACCTTGTTCAACCTTCTATTTAAATGCTTATTTTTTGGAACTGTTTTTAGTATGAAAGGCATCCAAGCAGTAGCTCTTGGGGCAGTAGAAATGGAGAAAAGTAGAATTCTTCAGGAAGACCTTTGAAGGAGCAGCAAAGTCTGTGTCCCACTTCTCATACAAATTACTTTGGATTACACCCAAGAGTAAATAACGTCGTCGTGTCGATGCTGTTTTTTCCACGCACTGAATTTCTCAGCCAAAATAAAGGGGAGTTCAGAAAGACTTTTCTGATTTGAAACATATCATTTTCCATGAGTGTACTGAAGCTTATCCATCAAATCTGCATTATTAAGACAAGGCTTGACTTAAATGAAAGCCAGGAGTATCCAGAATGTTACGATTTCTACTTACGAAATCCAGCTTAAAAAATTGCTGCACTTTTATAGTTTGATCACCAGCAAATTGAAAATTGCTGGTGACAAAGAAACTCTGCATCACTTCTTGATAACCAAGTGAAAACTGTGCTTTTTGTTCTTGTTCCTGGAGATGCTGCTCTCACACGGGGAAAGGTACAGCACTAACAACATCTTTGCAATTACCTGCAAGACTTAACCAAGGAAGTAGTCAGTTTATAGTTACCTTCAATATGTAAACTACAAATTATTAGTGCATGAAAATGGCATCCAAGTTCTGTTGCTGGGGTCTAGTAATTTTGGATATTTTCCATGCTATTACTGCCTGCTCCATATACCTTTACTGGTTCTTTTTGAAATTAAGTTAATGGCACTCTGCAGAAATGGACTGCCTACTGAGAGGGAAAGCTTGCTTGCAAGGATGGACTAACTTCCTACTGGGAAGCACTGATTTGGCACAAACAAAGAAATGCTTTAGCATTAATTTACTTCGGTATCAAAATATTTAGAATAAATTATTTAAAATATTTAAGGACCGAACAGTCAATATTTGCTTTTAATAAATTGGACCCGTGTACAAATATTTGATGCTGAAATTTCCTCTGGTATCTCCCGGCTATATTACTGAGATAATGCATTCTCCACTTGCCAGGAGTGGGGGTTTTTTTCCTCCCCTCCAGGCAACCAGGGACACATTCTTGAATTGGGGCTTACACTTGTGTGCACCACACGTTGGCTCACCTATTCTCCTGGGGATTGAGCTCTGCTCACATTAGTACAGGTAATATCTCTGTGTTTTCCTCTGCATCCACCAAACAAAGGGGTGTGGAAGTTGTTCCTTGTCTTTCACCTTCCCATGTGAAAGTTTTCAAAATAATATTAATTTGATTTGTTAAATTGCCACATCCTTTGAAATAGCAGCAGCCTCCCTTCTCTGCCATGGAGATACAGGAGCCAATATTCTCATCCATGTGCTTGTTATTATCCTGAAGCCTGGATTTCCTTTCCTCATCCATCCCTATTGCCCCAAGTCCCACTGGTGGGTCACTCCCCTAAGTAAGGTAACACAGGGCAGGAGTTTTCTACTCAGTTGTGAACCTGAGTCCCATCTCCACCTTTTTCCATGTGCATGTAATCAGAATCACCCCATAACCCTGGTGTGTTCCTTGCTAAGCAGACAGGAGAGATAATGACAGTCCCTGTCCTTACAATGCACTCATCCCAATATTACCCCAAACACTCATTTTTACTGCTGTACTTCAAGTCTAGAAATAGGAGACTTTGTGGAGGGTGACCATTTCACTGATTAGTGACGTCTAAAATCTGTTTTTCAAAGTTTGGAATAACTAATTTACATTTTCTTAATACATAACATTGCAGAAAANCCTCCCCTCCCCTCCTTCACCTGTTCAGATATTCTCCTATTAAGGGTAAATTCCACCCATTTTATATTAAATTATTTGTGTCCCCAGACCAAACTGGTGCATTTTGCCTGTGCAGGGGAGCAGTGCCTGGGTAGGGCAGCGGGAGCTCTTTCATTTCACTTCCCTACTTAAGCATATTAGGCATGGATTTAATTTCCAGCCCATTCCCTGCAACATCACAAGCCAGGCTGAAAGCAGAGCTGGAGCAGTAAATTGCAACACAAAGCACAAACTCGTTTGTCGCTGCTCTTGTAAGTTCTGGGCACTTTGAATGCTGATTTCCACCCTTGAAGTACATTTTAATTAAGCAGCAGAACCTTTTATTCCCACTGATGTCCTAAACTTTGGTAAATTGGGGATTTACTTCATGGCAAAAACATTTCAAGTGACAAAAACCTGTCGTTTTGCTGTCGCTGCAATGCAAGGATAAGAAGGAATGCAATTTTTTTCTCAAAAAATAGTTTCTTATCTTAAAAATAGTTATTTTTCCTCGAAAGCTGTGGCTGAAGGTCTTGGTCATAAAGAAAAAACGTTGCCACAGCCTCTCATTGTCTCCTCAGCTAATGTTTGCTGCCTACATTTCACATTAATAATATTCTTTCCATGTATTTAATTATCTTGTTTTCCACGATAATTCTGAGTTAGATGCAGCCATGGGCAGCACTGGAAATTCAGAGGGGCTGGGCATCCAGAGCATCCCACACCAGTGGAATGTGGCTGCATGAGGACTAAGAACAATTTAGCCATTAATGAGCCAGCGTGGGAAGCAATTTTCACGTGCCTGTAAATCAGTCAGTTTGTTTCCTCTCATATAAAGCTTCCAAGCCAAATTTCAACTTCAACAACATGAATAAAAAAAGCCATTTTTGTGTTGCCCTTTTTATTGAATTGGATAATTGCGGCTTTTTTTCACCTTCCATTTTCCACAAAAGAAGTTGAAGAATTTCTTTTATTTGCATTTTCCCCCCTAATTTCACCCAAGAATCCAATCTGAGTCTCAGGGTTGAGTGTCATCTGAGCACACACAGGTATGGGGAGCTTGGAGAGCTTGAAACTGCAGAGCCACACTCTGAGACTTCAATTATCAGGTCCCCTCCCTGTTTTTTGCAATAATTAATAAACCCTGATCCTTTGCCCAAGAGCCAGTGGGCAGGGATGGGTCACTGAGCCTTGAATTTACAGTGGCAAAGAACCAAAGGGAACTGAAGGTTGTGCCTGGTTTGACTTTTTTTTTTTTTTACAACTCAATCAAAGCTGTTTGACGACTCTCAGGCTGGTCTGGCCACTAATTGGAGGGAGAGGGAATGTAGCACCAACTCCTCTGCTCTGGTTTTTCCTTTGGCATGGGATCATATCTGTCACTGGGATATTGTCTCTTGTGGTAAGACACTCCAAGGAATGTAAGAATGCTGTTGCTGACCTGAAAAAATTTAAAATATTGTCATGAAAATAGAAGGGGGGAAAAAGAAAAGGAGGGACAAAATAGGAAAGGAAAAATGCAGAGAAGAAAAAAAAGAAAGGAGAGAAAAAAGAGGAAAAAGGGGAAGGGAAGGGAAGGGAAGGGAAGGCAAGGCAAGGCAAGGCAAGGCAAGGGAGCAGCCATTGCCATTTCCTAAAAAAATGCCCTAAATATGTCTAAAAAATCCAGCTGGAAGTGAGCAGAGCACCAGGAAGTCAGAGGCAGCTCCAGCCCCACTGTGGACAGGCAGGAGCCATGTGGAGCCCAGAACTGGCACTGCTGGACAAGGGGAATATCAGCAAAACCCTCCTGCTTTATCACCTCTGGCAGGGATTGAGGCTCCAGGCTCTCCAGCCCTGTCACTCCATAAACGTGTTAAATGACTCGGGGATTTTGTTCATATTGTGATTCTCATTAGTAAATCTGAATACAAATAGGCTTGAGCCTAAATAACTATTGTTCTGTCCACGTCGCCTTCCCAACACGTTACATTAGCAAAAGTTAATTTTATATGACTAAATATAATCAGAAACACAACATGAGGCCTGTCAAGTTGACATGGTATGATGGGTACCTTAACACTTCCCAGCAGGTAACATTGTTTGCACACTGCTTAAACTTGTTCATCAATGACTCCTTGCATGATAACCAGAATATTAACAATACATTGAAGGTGGCACCGGGCTCCTGACACGTACAAATGCATTTCATCAAAGGGGGATACCTCTGAAGGAAGAGCTGCAGCTCATTTTGGAACTTCTTCCTGGTTTTTCTTTCCTTTTATTTTTTTTATATTATGTAGACCAAGATTAGGCCCTTATTGCTCCTTTTGTGCTGATGGGATCCAAACCCAACCCCAAAACTCAACGAAGGACTTGCACACAAAAGTTAAGTTAACAATCGGTGGTGACAAGGAAGGAGAGATAGAAAAAGGTGTTGAAAAACTCGAGTTGCCCAGGTGTAAGAACTGTGTGCAGGGAGAGAATTTGTTAACTAAACAATTATCCCCTGCCAGTCTCAGCAGCCCTTCCCTGTCCCCTCAGCACTGCAGGTGAGGTACCATCAGTGGCACAGCACAAACTGCTTTAGTTAAAAAACTACAAGTCTAAAATTCAAGAAGAAAAATTTCCTCCACTTTATTAAAAATTAACTTCTGGAAACATCTCTTATACCTTTTTTTTTTTTTTTCCTCCCACCTGTAATTGATCCTGTAAAATCTGTATTTGCTTTACATTTTAGTCTCTTGCTGCATTTTTGGTGGTACCACTCAGAACTTGATCTTGGAGGTCTTTTGCAACCTTAGTGATCCTATGATTCTGCTATTTGTATATTATGGAGATTTCAGGTTCCTTTGAGTGTTCCACCACTCACTCAACTATTTAATCTCCTTTCTCATGGAGGTTATTTCAATGCTGATCAATATGTTCTGTATAAAACCCAGATGGTTGGGCTTTGATCCCTTTTACGGGTTCACAGGTTATTCCGAGTTGGAAGGGACCCACAGGACCATCTAGTCCAACTCCCCACCATCCAGACCACGGCACTGAGCTCCTCATCGAGTCTTCTCTTAAACACCTCCAGGGATGGTGACTCCACCACCTCCCTGGGCAGACCATTACAATTCCAGTTTCTCAGACCAAAATTTCCAAAGCTGCTGTTTTAGGGAATTTGGGCTCTGCAGGAAGTCAAATGTCTCTCCTTATGGATGGTGACTCCATCCAGGGCCACTCCAGCTCTCCTGTCCCACCATCACCCTGCCCTCGACAGCGACACAACAGCACTCCCCACATTAAATCCTACAGATGCTTTCCCTGCTCTGTGCTGAACCTTCCCAGAGCCAGAGGAACGGTCTGGGATGAGGAGCTGAACCTATTCCAGTTCAAATAGGCCCGTGGGAAACTTTGGATGTCAAACTCCGCGTTGCTGCGTTCCTGCACTCGCCGAGCCCCGTAGTTTCCCCATTAAAATATAGCACCTCTCTATTTTAAAATAAAGCCATGCCATGTATTTTAATTGAGACTCTGGTCTCCAGCTCCCAATACTTATAATCAGATTCCAGTTTTCCAGCTAAAGCTGTTTATTGATGTCCTACTTTTTTTCACCATCGTAGCATGTCAATAAATTGGAGAACAGTTCCGTGTGTTAGATTTCCCCAAGCTTTCGGGGCAAATCCTCTGACAATTTGCTGTATAAAGTCAGTTAATTGCTTTATATAGCAAGTATTTAGACATATCATATGACAGACATCCCGAAAATATGGGAGAGACATATTTGTCAATAAAATGAAGGCTGGAAAAGCAAATTATTGTATTATGTGGAAGTTGTGGGTTTAAGCTGAGTTCTCTTGATTGCACTAATAACTGACAGGCTTTAAGCAGCTGTCTGGAAGAAACAGCTCCTGCTTATTTTTTCTGAACCTTCTCAGGACCAACTCGTAACTACCCAGCAAGGAAATCTCAAGATGCCCCAGAAAATTTAATACAAAAAACTGAAAGTTCGAATTATATTTTATTTGAAGTCGGATAGGGTCGTAATAGAAAAAGATCATCAAAAACAATGAAAAGAAATAATTGTTAATTTCTACAGTACCTTGAAACAGAAGCCCCTGAGAATAAATAGAATAAGAATACTATTAAAATTTCCTCTTTTATTATATCTTCTCTGCCAGAGTAATTGTTGCTGTGTCCAATATATGCAGAGGACAATTTACTAGCTGTTTTCTATTAGTTTTTAGCATTAACATATACAGAAATAAAATGAATAGCTAGCTTTTCTTTGGTTAATTAAATGACTGACAAGTCACAGATGTTGCTGCACCGACTCTTCCATATGATTAAAAAAAAAAAATCCACCCAACCCTGGCAAACAAAAGAACAGTAGCCCAGCAGTGTAAATGGTCTCTTTATTAAGTGAATATTGATGCTACATTATGATTTTTTTTTATGAATGTGAATAAGGCAGAATACTTGTTCTTTTCCCAAGTTTTATATTAAGATTTGAAAAGAAAACCTGTTTCCTACATAATTCCCACAAAGGACTTCAGGAGATGGTTTACTGTCGAAGTGACCTAATTTACAGGAGGTTTTGCTTCCCCAACATCCATCACAAAAATGCATTTTTATTAGCAAGATACATATCTTTAATTTTTTTTTTCTCCGGTGTAATTTTAATAGAATCTTGGCAGCTAAAAGCTGGTATTGAAAATAAATATTCCATTTCTATTCAGGACTTTGTTTCACTAAAAAGTTTGAACTGATTTTATAGAAATATTCATAGGATAAGTATATTAAACTGCAGCTCACTCCCTTCCTACCTTGTCCCTACTTTATCTTTATTAACAGTAGGATTCCTCTTGGAGTTGGACAGGGTTTCTCTCATCTCTGGTGCTGTTACATGTTCCTAAGACCATTAATTTAATATCCAAATATCTGGAAGTTCATAATTTTAAGCTCTTAGCTGTCCTGGATCTTCTGAGCTGTCCAGTATGCTCTTCTGGCCAAGCATTTTTAGATTTAAAGATATTAATTTCTTATTTATTTTGCCCAATCTAACGGTTTTGATAACATTTTTTCTTCTTGAAGAAGAACTTCTTTAATTCCTTCATTTAGAGGAGGAAGAATGAGAGTTGGAAACAGCATTTCCCAGATTTAACATTATTAATTACATTTATAACAAATTACAGACTCTAGAGGAAAGCAGAGGTGACATAAAATTGTTTTGAAAAACAGAAGTAAAATATGCATGAACATAAAATATTATGATGTGTTCAGTAAATTGTGGATAACCCAGGGACAGGACTTGGGATCCACGGGGTCACCATGGAATTACCGTCTCCCCAGGGATGAGTGATGATGCCACAGCCCAGGAGCCACGGAGACGGGTCACCAGCATTGCCTGGAAGTTTGGGACAGGAAGTGAAGGAGAATAATTTAGGTAATTAAAGCAGCAAAGAATTTAAAAGGACAGAACGTAATTACTGATGATGGATTTAAGCCAGAACATTGAGACTGGAAACAATATGCTTGTGTAAAGTGCCATATTTAATTAACAGGGGCAGCTTAGGTATAATATTTACATATTTGTAAAACACTCCAGGAGCACAGAGCCTCTTTTCCATCGAGTGAGACCTCTGGTGCAGTATTGAATTACAAGAAAAATTGAATTTACAAGAAAATCTCCCCACTTACCAAGTTAAGCATTTTGCAGAGCCTGGATGTCATTGGAGATTCTGGATTTTGCTACTGAGCAGGCCTTGCTCTGATAACCTGAGGAGACTGAGCCAGGGCTCTGCTTCGAGCTTAACTCTTGGACAGCTGTTTTTATGAAAAAAGAAAATGGATATAAGTAATATTTACCTTTTTTTAATGCTTCTTCCCCACTCTTTAAGCATCAAGAAAGTCGTCGTGTCTCCTCTTCCAGTCCATGGAGTCACCCAAGAAAATCTTGTGGGGCTGAGCCCTGAAGTGACAGTGATTTCACCCTGGAATATAAATAATTCAGAGCATCTCTGTCAGGCCACCGTACCCCAATTATCTCTTCTATTAACTGCAAATTCATCTGAAGATTTGGCCCGATGACTTTGGCAAGTTCTGCTCCACACAAACTACAAAGGCCGCTGAAAGTCGAGTGGTTTCTTTATTTTAACTGAGGAGATTTCAGCGCCCGTTTGTGTGCAAAGTGCAGTGTCCTGCCTGAGCACGGGATGGCAAAGGAAATACTTCACACCCTCCTGACTGACTGCATTAATTAGGAGGGTGATGAATGGTGTTCAACCTATGTAAATAAATGAGTGCCCAGTGAAAGTACCGCTATGTTTTAGTGGACGGCGGCGTCGTATTTCATAGAGTAAAAGTTGTGAGGGAAGAGGAGTGATATTTATGGAGTGCAAAGCACTGTGGGATTTTGTGGGAAACCACATATATTCAGCTTGTCAGAAAACATCTTAATATTTACTCTTACAATCCCTAGGCTACTGCTTTCTAAACCTAAAGCTTTCATTAGCCCATTTACCAGATATAAAACATTTGTGAGTCTGTTGAAAGAGTTACTTTTGGGAGGGGCATTTTTCACAGCAAAACGATGATACCTTTGCATAACCTCTTTATGCAGCAGGGTCAGCTGCTTTATCCCATTGAATTAATTCCCTATTTCCCCATTTCTCCACCCAGTCTTTGATTATTCCAGACCATCCCCTCGGTGTTATTTTCCAAAGGATCCCACTTTTGGGTATGTGCATCCCCATCATTGTCCTGACCCCTCAAACCAGCAGCATGGAGAGTGTTGGGGTCTTTCTGGTACTTCCAGTGTGACGTCTCCTTGAATTACCACTTGACGAGGTGGTGGTGTTGCCTAAATTCCTTCCTTCCCTATTTTCTGCCCCATGGTTGTTGTTCCCAGCTGGTCCCAATGCCCCCAATGGCTTCTTTTCTCTATAGCTCACAAGCCACAGGGGGGAAAAAAACCCCAACCCTTTTATTCCTTCCTGTCAGTTCGTGGCCATGACAATTTTACGATGAGAAGTTTCATAAATTGAAAATAAAGAAGTATTCCTTAAAACCTAAATAAGGGTGATATTTGTTTTGGTCAAAATAAATATTTTCCACTCCCGTTGCATGCACAATATGTTACATTAAGAAAGGTTAATTCTATATTAAATATAATCAAAAACACAACATGGGGCCTGTCACGCTGACATGGTGCAATAGGTACTTTAATACTGCTCAGCAGGAACCCTTGTTATATTTTTTATATGTTAGTAGATGTCTACTTAGAATTGATCAAACCTTTCCTTCTGAAACATATATGCCAACACCTCCACAACACACTATAAACTAGACTCTCAGAAAACAATAATGATGCTTATCAGTCACTCGCCTTGAGTTTGCTTGTGAAAAACCTCTAGCTAGTGTGCTATTGGAGCTCTTAAAACATAGATCTTTTTGCTGCACTGATAATTCACTCACAGCTTGAGATTGATGACTATGTGAAGTCCATAAAAGATGTTACCACTATATTTTCTTCTTATGATTTATTTTATCATGTTGTCAAGGTTTGCAGAAAACAAGAAACAAATCAATGAATGTCATGCTTAAATATTAAAGAAGGCTGTAATACACAATTTTATTCAGATGCCTTATTCAATCTTGCGGCTCAGAAAAGGGTAGTAGCAGCAAAGCTTTTATTTGAATTACTTTTGGAAAATTAATTTAGTGGGAATGTTGAATTGTGAATGGCAAAAGGGTAGCTAACCTTATTTGTTTAAAGAGGAATACAGAGTAACTTGGCTTTTTTTTGCCTTTTTTTTTTTTTTTTTTTTTGACAAAAGGTTTTGAGAACCTGGGGAAATTCCCTGGCTTTTCAACTCCAGGAACTTTGGAGCAGAATTGCTTAATGAGCTCAGACTTTCTCAATTAATGAAAGGTTGTGTTGGCGAAGGGGGGACTCGGCGGAGCTTTCGAGGAGGATTCTGGGCTCAGCAATCCCTGAGTGCTACAGAGACAGTTTAAAAAAAGGCTTTTTCCTTCCTACAAAACTGGGATCTCATCACAGCCCTTGGTGCAGGGGAGGGTGGGGGAAGGAGGAGGAAGGGGCCCAAAGCTGCTCCTGAAATGCCTCTCCCCTTCTCTGGGCTGCATCAGGACTTGGGGATAAACCAGCCGTTAAACTCAGCTTGATATTTTTTCTATTTGCTTTAGTTTTATTTTTAATTCACTGTTTATTCTTAGGGATTGAAGAAATTACATTGGAATATTTAGTTTGTTGGGTTTTTTTAACTCTGTTTTGAATATAGTGGGTTGAAATCCTTGAAAACAATGTTCCCCTGAGTTTTCTAGTCTGCTTTATTTCCCACCTCTAGGAAGAGCTTTGGTGACCATTTCATCCTCCCTAAGGCTGTCTTGTCCTACAGGAAGAGACAAGACAGGTCTGAATGGGCAACACACTCTGGCCTTTTGCCACTAGGGAGCTAAGTTGTCTTTTTATTGTCTCCTTGTACAATTTTATTGCATTCTGGTTCTGTAACCATACCAAAGATGGGAGTTGAAAAAGAAAAAAAAATAAGAGCAGAGATGCTTTTTAGTCCTACATCTCCTGGGATCCAGCAAACTGTCCATGTCTTGGATCAGCAGAGCTCCATCCTTTGGCTGCCCAGTGTGTGGTAGGCAATGAATTCTTGGCAGGGGATGGTCTCCAGCAGCTGGCAGGGTGCTGTCCCATGAGTTGGTTACGGCATTTAAATTCATAAACCCCACATTTTATCAAGGATTATTTGGTTTAGTGTTGTTCCTGACTGCTGAGTTCATTCTTCTAGAGATGTTTTCCTAGAGAAGCTGTGTCTGTCCCATTCCTGGAAGTGTCCAAGGCCAGGCTGGATGGGCCTTGGAGCAATCTGGGATAGTGGAAGGTGGAACTAAATGATCTTTAAGGTCTCTTCCAATTTAAATCATCCCATAATTCTGTGTGGTCCCTCACCTTGTGCATCTCCAGCACTGTCAAACGTTGTTGATCCTTAATCTGGCCCTTGAAATGGGAAATTGTGTGAGAAAATCTGTGTTTGTGGCTGATTTGGAGCAAGTGCAGGAAACAATAAGTAGGGTTTGAAGACATGTTGCCTGTGGCACACTAGAAATCCTGCAGGAAGAGGCAGGACCATGTGCTGCTCAGGTTCTCCAACCTGTCCCTCTCCTCTCCAACTCAGCTTTGGAATAATCATGTTTAAGCCACTCAATGAACTTTGTGCTGCTGCCTGGGGCCATATTTAATAAAATTTTCTTGTTCCATTGTGTGCTTTTCACACTTGGAGGTCACAGAATCAGAGAATCATGGCATTATTAGAGTTGGAAAAGTCTTTCAAGATCAAGCCCAACTGTTAACCCAGCACTGCCAAGCCCACCCCTAATCCATGTCCCCCAAGTGCCACATCCTTAAACATATTTTTGAGATAAGGACCTGTAGATTATGTATAAAAATGTACAGCTCCAGATCACACAGACTGCTGCCCTCCCCACCAAATCCCATCTACAAACTCAAATAATTACACCAACTTTTGGCCAAACTTCTCCCTTTTCTCTGTTTCAAATCTTCGCTCTAGAGAACATTTACAGTACTCCAAGGAATATTTCTCCCTGCTTCTCTGCAACACCTTGTAGTGCACAGACTTTTTTTTTTTTCCAGAGGTTGATATTGAGTGGGCAGATTAGGCAAGATCATTTTTGCCTACCTCAAAAATACTTTAAGACTGTAAGTACAAATGAAAGGGCAGTTTATTTACAACTTTCAAAATGTATCTGTATTTATTTATAATTACCAATATAAATGTATCCATGTATATTTATAACATAGTATTAAAAATGAAATGTCAGTAGATTAGACATTTTTCAAATATATTATTTAAATAGAACAATTTATGGAGGAAAAAATGCAGCACAGGACCCAAATTTAGCAGTGCATTCCCTGCATACTTTCTTGTTTATTATAACACAGGCATGGAGAACAAACTTAAAATTGGCCAGTTTTTACTCACCAGCTTTTCCTTCCTTCCCTGCCCAGGGTGTAAAATCACACTCATATTAAAACAACATAGTCAGGAGCAGGATTATCCAAGATAAATTCTGTCCACAAGGGACAAGGAGAGAGCTTGTGCTGAAAACCTTTATTTCCTCAGGAAATCACAAAATCACACAATGGTTTGGGTTGGAATGAACCTAAAGGATGATCTTCCTTCCATGGGCAGGGACACCTTCCACTGTCCCAGGTTGCTCCAACCTGCCCTTGGACACTTCCAGAGATGGGGCAGCCACAGCTTCTCTGGGCACCCTGTGCCATGGTCTCAGTCATAGTTTTTACAGAGTTAAAAGCAATGCAATATTTTTTTCCCCCTTATTTACCCATTTATTTGCTTTGGCAACCACTTTGAACACAATTCACCCATGGGCAGATGGCAAACACAAGCCCCATGAGTTGGAATTCCACGTCAGTCTTTTACTGGAGGTGGGATTGGTAAGAACTTCCCACTCTGTGGTAACCTGAGAGTCCCTCCTTGGAGGCTTCAGCTTCTGCTGCCTCCACCTCTGCCAAGATCTAACTGGAAATGCTGATTTTTTTTCCCAGGCCTAAGTAGCTGCTTCAGCTTCTTTTGCTTTCTTTGACATTTATTTTTTAATTGTGGTGCATCTCAGCTATTCAGACAGGGCTGGATGGCAAAGAAAAAAAATGTTATTTTGCACATCGAAAAAAATTTTGAGACGATTTTTTTGACTTTAATTCACACTGGGAAAGCTGATTTGCACAACAACAGCCCACAGGCTGTGCTCATGACAAATAAAATCAACCCAAATACATTGTTGTCAGTAGAAGTTAAGTCTAGCTTATGATTTTGTGGTTTGAGCTTTGCTATCACCGAGGAGGAGTTGTTTCTTTTAACATTTTTCCCTTGAAAACTTCAAATAATGTGACCTCCAGATGGCTTTTTTATTGCCATTCTTCCATTTGGAGACCCCTTTTTTCTGGCCTTTTAGATGCGGTTAACAAAAGAGAGGAAGATCACCGGGAAAATTTCCATTTGTGTTGGAAATCGTTACTTGAACTTTTAGGTTTAGTCAGGTCACCTCCGCTCCTCAGCCCCTCTGGAAAGTCCGTGCGAGCTTCCTCACACTGTTTCTGTAGGAAACGTTGTGGTAAAAGATCAAGCAGCACTTCTGCTGTGCCTTGCTAAAAATGCCTTGGGCTGGAGCTGTTTCATTGCACACACACATTTATTAAAAATTTACCTGGAATATTCCTCCTTGTGCTGCCTCTCCAAACGGCCAGACTGGGGTTTATGCCTTAAAAATACACTTGTGAGCACAAAGTGTGTGTTTCATGATATAAAAATATTCACATTTACTGTAATAGCTGTTACATTGCATCACTGCTTGGAGGGGGTTTTGCCTGGGCAATAATACCAGGTGTTAAACCAGGTGTTAAAGAAGTGCTTACAAGGGCACAAGGTTAAGGCAAAATATTGATTGTGTTGATGTTAAAGAGAAATTCTCTTTGACGTCATCGGGCCCAGAAGTCCCTCCAGCCTTGGGAGGAGGTGTCATCTCCAGCTACAGAGGGATTGGTTGGACCTGTCAAATACTTCAAGGAATAGGGAAAGGAAAACTTCCCCAAAAGTGCATTGAACTGTTAACTCACCGAGATTTTGCTACAAAGATTAACAGAGTCATCTAGGCTGGAAAATCCCTCCCAGCCCATGGAGTCCCAGCTTGGCCCTGAGGGACACGGCCACTCCTGCCTTGGGCACCTCCAGGGATGGGCACTCCAACCCTCCCTGGGCAGCCCCTGACAAGGCTTCCCCACCCTTTCCAGGGACAAATTCCTCTTGATGTCCAACCTGAGCCTCCCCTGGCACAGCCTGAGGCCGTTCCCTCTCCTCCTGTCCCTTGTTCCCTGGGAGCAGAGCCCGAATCCTCTCCTTCAGGCTCCCCCCTCCTGTCAGGGAATGGAGAGAATTCCAGGTGCCCCCTGAGCCTCCTTTTCTCCAGGCTGAGCCCCTCCAGCTCCCTCAGCCCCTTCCCAGCTCCGTTCCCTTCCCCGGACACTCTCCAGCCCCTCAATGTCCCTGTTGTCATGAGGGTCCCAGAGCTGAACACAGAATCTGAGGTGGTGCCTCAGTAGAACCCAGCAAAGAGGAACGGAAGAGCCAACTCTTGAGGTGGAAGACAATTTCCCTGAAAACTTGCAAATATATGGCTGATCTGGCTCTGTTTGTCCACAATGACCCATAGAAGATCCTACATTAGTTTCCAACCTGGCGTGGTGTTGTTGATTTAATGGAACAGCACCAGTGCACTGAAGAATTAGAAGAGGCTCCAACCCAGTGTGTCTGTGTGCCTGGAGATAGAATTTTTTAAAATACCCTTATTTACACAATAAATACAAAGTTAATATTTTGGCTTTCTTCTGGGACAATCTGTAAGAGCAAAACTAGAGCTGGGGATTAAAGGGAGTGTGCAAGTAATGTGCAAACCATGAAATTCAATTAGTTCCTCTTAGGAAGCCAAATTTTGGTGAATACTGCAGAGAAAAGGTAGGGATAAAATTCCTAAGCCAAAGCTGTTCTTAATAAGCTTCAGTAATTAGTTATAAATGGCTCGTTAAACCTGGAAACACATTTCTCTTTGCACACGTTTATGAATGCTGCGGAAAATGGAGGAGAGGGTTAAATAATGACTTAGAAGAGTTTCCATCCAAAGTTTTCCACAAAAAGAGATTATAGGATGTTTTTTTCACTTCCCAAGGCTTCCCAGTGACAGTGGGGCAGATGATCTGAGATGTATTTAAATGTGTATTTAAATATGTAATAAATACGTATTTAAAAGGAGTATTGGTGAAATAGTGACCAGATTTACCACGAGGTCACGGATAACAAGCAGTACAGGAAATCAGGAGCATTGTCCTGTTATTGATGTGTCCCTTTTTTACCCCTGCATCCTCTCATGTCTTTCTGCATCCAGTAGCAATTTGATATTTGAATTGCACAGTAACTCTTCAGAAATGGAAGGGTAAAAGGTAAATGGTGCTGCAGCTTGTGATAGATTAATTGGCAAATGTTCCTGTTATTGTTTCTGGCAGCTCTACACCCACCTCACTTTTCTCATCTCCTTGAAGTCAAAAGTGTTGGTGAAAATTCCAGTGTCCAAAAACAGAACCACAGCTCCTGCTCCACAATTCATCTTAAAATCAAAGGTCCTTTGCTGTCAGTACAGGAACTGGAGCAACAAATACAGATATAGGCAATTCCTTCCCCCAGATCCCTCCAGAATACACTGAAATCCCTCCCTAATCCATATTGTGAACAGTAAACACCTTTGACCTATAAACCCTTCTTTTTTTTTTTTTTTTGCAAGAGAAGTGTTTTCCTGGCTGCATATTCCTCGTCTCCTCCTTCTATCCATTTTTTCTAAATATTCATTACTTTTGAAAGATTGGCCAAAACCTGAAACACTTCCAACTGGAGCTGTTTGCAGGGGGAGTGGGTCAAACTGGAGTTCCTTGATCCATTGTTACTTAATTTCTGGGTCAGGTTCCAGAAAGACCCCTTCTTCCTCCTTTCCTTAAGATGGAAAACACTCAAGAATTGATTTTCTGCTGGGAAACCTGCACAAGGTGGTTGGAATTCCATGAGAAACACAACACTTATGTTTCCCTAGATGGTGGAGCCCCCTCTTTTGGGGCCTGAACCTCAAAATTGTCCATGGGCGTGTCAGAATTCGCCTCTTTTTAATTTGTTATCAACTCAATTTTACGTATTTATTAATTTCCCTTCCTGGCTTATCTTTAAGATGATGGCAAACATGTCACCAGAGGAATGAACACGCTCAAGGTGGTTTGGAGCCATCAAATATGACCCAAGGACACATCTCACTCTCTTCCTCCTGATCTCTTCCCAGATCATCTCTGACCAGGTTAAAGGGCTCCAGACTGTGGGTGCTGAGTGACAATTGTTGTAAGGTGATTGCAGAAATGTTTAGCTTTCTCTGCTATGGTGGCTCCTCTTCAGACCCTTCCCTCTGACTTCCAGCATGGCTTCAACTCCTGGAGCAAGCACAGGGCTGGGTTTGGGGTGTTTATACCCTTAAAAACACCCTCTGAAGCCTTTCTCTGCAGCCTTGGGCACAACACTTAACCTTGCTGCCTCCCATTCCTCGTCAAGGAAGGGATAATAACACTTGCTTATCTGCTCCAGAGCGGGCTTTGAGGATTAATTAATTAATATTTGTACAGTGCTTTGAACATAAGTGCTTGGTATTATCATCCTTACTTCACTGCTCCAGGCTCATTTTCTCCTTTGGCCTGATGTGCCTTCCTGCTTTTCTGAAAGCTCCTCGCCTTGTCTCAGCCCTGCTGGGTCGTGCCCTTGTCCTGCCTCACTGTAGGTGTTGCACCCTCCTTGTGTGGCCTTTGGGCAGAACATCTGCAGAAGGACAAGAGCCAACTCTTGCTCCTTCCTCCCCCCTCTTCACTCTCAGAGAAGCACAGCCCAGCTTTTGCAGGGAGCTCGCGAGGCTGGAGTCACAGAAATGGTCACTCAGGTTCTCCTTCCACTCCACCAACAGTGTCTGTCACAGGAGGAACAGGAAGGCGAGTTGGCAAGGCGTGCACATTGCATGGATCCTTGTTGCTCTTTTAATCTTTTTTTCTATAAAGAAACACAGAGAAAGAACTAAAAGACGTGGGGGAAACAGGAAGGGAAACAAAGCCCAAAGCTAATGTGCTTCTGCTACTTTCAAATGGGCTTCTTGGAGAAAAACTCCCACCTAGGTCCATCGTGAATATAAAGAACACAGAAAAAAATTGCCATAAAACCATTTAGACTTGTAAAGTTAGGGAGGTTCATACTCTCATCCTACACACC
Source organism: Pitta sordida (assembly GCA_013390025.1). Classification (NCBI taxonomy): domain Eukaryota; kingdom Metazoa; phylum Chordata; class Aves; order Passeriformes; family Pittidae; genus Pitta; species Pitta sordida. The sequence continues at coordinate 128,444 of WEKX01001782.1, read as the reverse complement.
AATCCCCCATGGAGATCTGTGTCCTGTTGTATTCTTCCTCTAGGAAATGGGTCTTGCCCACAGAGCAAAGGCTGAGTTCTGCTGGTGGCACCAGTTCCTCAGATTTTTTTACTGAAAGAGTGATCTGGATGTGGAATGGGTTGCCCACAGAGGTGGTTGAGTCACCAACCCTGGATGTGTTCAAGGGGAGGCTGGATGAGGTGCTGAGTGATATGATCTAGATGTAGAGGATAGGTTAGTTGGATTATAGGTTGGACTAGATGATCTTCAAGGTCCTTTCCAGCCTTGTCTATACTGTGATACTGTGTGATGTGATGGTTTTTTGCATCCCTTGGCTCTGCCCCTGTCTGGGACCTCTCTGCTCCATACTCCCAGATGTGGAATTGGGACAGTGACCACTCATCCCGATGCTGGGATGAGATACATCCAACATGTGTCCCCTGCTGTCCCCCTGGAAGCCCCTTCCCTGCAGCAGTGCCCGACTTCTGCATTTTACAATTTCACAGAGAGAAACATCGTGGGTAAAATTTGACTGAGGAAAGTTTTGAGAGTATTTTTATGCTGAAAATTGTTAAGGCGCTGCTCAAAAATGTCCAAGGGTGAATATTTCATATCTTTTCCCTCTCTTCGCTTGTCTGTAATGGACTGGGCAGGAACTGTCTTTTCCTCTGTATGTTTTCAGAGCTCCAATTTCTCCTTTCTCCCCGTTACTGAAAGAGAAAACCGTCTGTAATGTCTGAGTATCTTTAATGTGCAATTGCACCAGCCTAATGGGCACCTGATGGTAGAGATAGATTTGATTCCAGATTTGGATCTGCTGACATAAACCTTAATGCTTTTTATTGTGTGCCACTTTGGGAAATCCTGATTAACAGCAACAAAGAGATAATTATGCAAGATGAAGACAATGTAGTTGTTTTAAAAATAATGTATATCATACAATTAATGCTACTTTGTCCTATATCAAAGTCACACTACCTGCATTAATCATACACCCTCACAGTTTCTAAACATTAATAGCAAGAAATAAAAGGAAGAACTCTTAATCCCGAGGAGAGTCACAATAATGGGGGGGGTTGGGTTTCTTTGGAGAAGAAGAGAGGTAAGAGATGAAGGTTTTTCAGCCTAGTTATTATAAAATGTAGAACATGTGAGCATGCCTTCTAGAAAAAGGGGCTGAAGCTGGTTCAGAACCCCAAATTAAGAATTAATTCAATGTAGCCCTCTCTCATTAAAGCTGTCTGAATGCTCGAACTTGAAGGTGTTATTTGAAATGAGAAAGGGTGATTTACCTGATTCTGACTGTGGAAGTCTGAAGACCTTAAAACCTGATGGAGCAGCAATAGGAATGGTTGGATGGATAGATACACACACAGGTCAGATTTTAGAAATTTTTTAAATTAAACAATTCTAAAAGAAATACATATTGGAAAATGTTTATTTAGGTGTTGTCGACACCCCCCCCCCAAGAAGTGTTGGGCTTTTGGGTTTCTCTTGGGTTTCCTGACTTTGAGATCCTCATCAAGGGTAAAAAAGAACCGAGGATTTCACCTTCAATCCTAACTTAAATGTTGTCCCACATTTCTGGCTTTAAGGGGATGCAAGGGCCTGATTTCCTTTCCTCTACTTCACAGCATCATCTACTACTTTCATTTAAACCAAGCAATGCTCTTTTGACAAAGTCTTGCACCTCTTTTCTTGCCTGGATTCCTCGTCGCTATTGGGGTTGGTGAGAGCTGGGCTGGGCTGGGCTGGGCAAGGCCCTTTCCCTGCTCACCAGGGGATTTGGGAAACATGTCCCCCATGGTCATGGGCTCCAGCAGACCGGGCTGTTGCCCAATAATCCTCTCTGCCCCCCTGGCACGGTGTAGCCCAGATTTTGCCTGTGTATGAACCTCATGTGTCTGTATCCACCTGTGAAAGCCAAACATTGAACCCACCGTTACAATTTCGGCCCCTTTATGGCAGTGAAGAAGTTCCTACACAAAACTTAGACGAGCACCATCACAACATTTACTTCTTCCTCTTTCTTGACAAAATTAACTTAATCTTGCTTTTGCACCCCACCGTGACTTGCAAAGGCTCTTTTATCCCACCTCGTTTCCCCGAATATTCTTCCAAATGACAACTCTTTTATGTCACGGGTGGCTCCTGAGCTGGGGGAATTAAGGGAAGGTTGGGTGTGCTTGTGCCCCTACCTTCCGTGGGATGGATGGGGCGATGCCATATGTGCGTCTGCAATTAGACATTTTGATTTCCAGAGGATTTAGTTACCATTTGCTGAACCATTGAGTAATTACCAGAGGAAAATTGCACAATCTGTCAGTAAGTCAGCTAAGTGTGTTTCTGGACAGCTTTATAGGCACCTTCACCAGCAAAGAGCCTTTGCTCTGCTTCACTTGGTGAAACTTCAGTCTTTCCGCAGGAGAAATTCCTCATAGTGAAGGAAATTCCAAATAACAGCGAAAATACCTCCTATTATACACCTGCCCCATGGAGGATATCTTGCCTCAGTGGGGAAGGGTTATTTAAAGTAATATATTTCATTAAACGTGGTGGGTTTTAAGGCCGTAAAGCGCTATTCTGGGAAACAGGTTTGGGGTTGGCCACTCAGCACTTCTGGTTTCCATAATTCCCTGAATTTAGCAATGGCACTTCTGCCACGGGCAGGAGGAAATTTCAAAGTGTTCCCCACCACATGTGATGGAAGCAGAAGGATTTCCAACCTGAGAATGTGTTTAAATGCAATTATTCTGACTCTTGTTTCAGTCGCTAAGGGAAAGGTTTCTACTAAGAAATAGAAAATTGAGGTTACTTTGAATAGAGAAAAGGCAGAGGCATCATTTACTGCCCTCCCTCCTTCTCCCCACCAAATTAAACACTCAGGAATCTCGAGAAAATTGGGTCACTAACATGGAAATTGTAAAGTATTGATAATACCGACATGACAAGTTGTCACTTTGCAGTATGTTCTTAAACACGCCTAAACCTTAATAACCAGGTTATTCTAGAATAATCAGGGTAACAGAATGGGAATGAATGGCAGTTCCTGTAATTATTCTAGAAAGAGGACCAAAGCAAACAGAAATTCTCTCTAATTTTATATATTCCCAATAGGTGCACATAGTACATCATTATCACTATAGAAACTACTTAGTAGTTTCTCCAAAAATCAGCCACGCTTCACGGTCTTGTGGGCCAATGTCTGAGCTGCACATGAGCTGAGACCCTCTAATTCAAACAGAGGTAAGCTCAGAACAAGCTGCACTAGGCTGCAGCAGACAAAACAAATTTCCTAAGCCAAACATATTAAATCCAATATATTTTTCATTGATTTAATAGCCTGAAACTTTGGATCCGACTGACACTTGCTGGATATTAATGGGCATTAGTGCTCCGAAAGAGAAGGCGAGAGCTGGAAATGAGAGTCTGTAGACGTTGGGG
>WEKX01001782.1:115000-120000 GCA_013390025.1 Pitta sordida | reverse complement strand
CTGCGGTACCTGAGTCTCATCCCTGGAAGTGTCCAAGGCCGGGTTGGATGGGCATTGGAGCAAACTGGGATAGTGGAAGGTGTTCCTGCCCACAGCAGAGGGTGAAACTGGATGAGTTTTAAGGTCCCTTCCAACCCAAACCACTTTAGGATTCTGTGAACTCCTGTCCATCCCTGTTCAGTGTTCCCAGCACCTCTCTTTGGGTTTTAGTAATACAAGAAAATCGCAGGAAAACCCCATGGCAGTCCCAGTGAAATTTTTGGGTTGTTTACCACATTACAATTAAAAATCCTGTGTGTAACCTTTATTTTGTCTTTTTTTTTTTTTAGTGTAATAATATTATGTTCAACTCTTTGGAGCACATGGAAAAATGTCTTTTAATTTGGATTCTCAATGAAATCTAAAAATTAACTGGGTCTGTTATGGTACCATTTGGTGTCAGAGACTGGAGGAACGAGGAGGGAAGGGGTGGATTTGTCTCAACACTCAGAAAGTTCTTTTTGTTTTATTTTTAAGTTAATTTATCAGCCATAAAAAAAAAAAAATCTTAAATTGGCAATGCTGGTGAAGGAGCTTCAGTATTGATTCACCCCTTGGAAATGCCTGGGAGTGTTGCAGATCCCAGGGAGCAGAGTGGGAAGGATGGTTGCATGGGGCAAACTCTCTTCTCCTGCAGGTGAGTGGGAGAGGAGCAGGAGGAGCAGTGGTGGATTCTCAGTCACACTCTCCTGAACTCATGAAGACCCTTGTGCATCTTGGTATTGATGGCTGGAAAAAAATACTCTATTTAATACCAAAATCCCCAAAGTTTTCCAAAGGTAAAAGTGAACCCAAGAAAGCAGGCTTGGCTTTATTGCCTTGGTTTTAAAAAATATCACATTTCCATTCCTGCACTTGGTGAAGGACCTGGAGGTGTCCAGGGTCAGAGCTTGGCTGTCCCATCTGCCACAGAAAGGCCACACAACCCTCTCAATGGCCACAGATTCATTCTGTGAAAGGGAAGCTCCTGCTGATGTGGAGGTGATGCCACACTCGGAGGAGGCAGGAGCTGGGAATGCCAGGACACCTCCGTGCTCCAGAAGCCAAGGCAGTGGAACCCCCCTCAGGTGCTGTTTTCAGAGCTGCTCACACGATGTGAGCCCTGCCCAGCTCTGCCTTTGCAAAAGAAAAAAAACCCTTTTTGACTTCCCCTTGTGAGCTGGGGAGGAGCTCAGATATGTGGGAACGCTTAATTCCGGGTTGTCAAAGAAACCTCCATGACCTTCCAGGGAATCAGCGAAACTGGGAAGGTCTTGGGAGAGCAGGACACTGATGGGGCTCAACCAAGTGCAGGAGGGATCCAGGCAGCTCTGCCATCCTTGCTGGCACACAGAGAGGCTACGGGCACTTGTTGCCAGTACCCAAAAAACAGGCTGTGAGGTCAGTGGGCATCCGAAGCCTCTCCATTTCCTCCTCCATTTATTTAATTATTAAAGACAAATGAGAGTGGCTCAAACATAAAGAGCAACAAAGGAAAACAAGATACTTAAGAACTGGCAGCCAGGCTCAGCAATAAGTCATGGCACCAGCCCCTGCTTGTATAAATAGGATCCTTCCTGGGAATCTTCAGGGTAAATCCCTCATGGTCAATCACTGGAAGAGGAAGAGTATTGTGTAACTGTGCATTGTGACACAAGAATAATGACATTAAAAAGAATAATTAAACAAACCGGTCACGGTACAGATAGTTTATCTAAGAGCTCTTGTGCCAGAACCTTCACTTGTCCCAATGGACAACCACTGGGAATATCAACATCTTGTGGGCTTCATGGAGTTTCATTTTATTTACGTTTTTGGGTGTTTTCTTAGGTAAAAACTTCAATCCTCAATGTAACTCCTGAAGAAAATCAAACACAGCAACCAGGACATTGTTCAGCTGCTCAGCTTCAGCTGGTTGATGGAATTGTGTGTGTCTCCATGACTTTACTACATACTGGGAAGTAGTTATGGTGCCTGGTGGGAAGGAGCTCCCCAAAACTGCTCCTCACACCTCCGTGGAGGCTGCCCAACACTGTGCCATGGGTGTCACCACCCTACAGAGATATCACCAGGCATCATGAGCGCTTAGAGTGCCATGGCAGAGTAAATAGAGGCAAATAAACTAGTGCTCCACCCACCAAACCCAGTGCCTGGGCACAGAAAAATAATAAACTAGGGAAAATCAGTGAATTTAAGGAACGATGGTGATTGTAGGAAGCTGTGTCGATGACGGAGATGCCTGTGGTCCCCAAATCCCATGGCTGTGTTTGGCAATTGTTATCAGGCCATGAGGTGTGTCAGAGAAAAAAAAGAAATATAAACAAAAAAAAATATAAATAAAATCTTTTAAAAAATAGAAGAAAAAAATTCAGGAAAAAGAAATATAAGGGAAAAAAATCTTAGGAAAAAGAAATATTAGGGAAAAAATATTAAGAAAAAATATCAGGGAAAAAAAAATACCAGGGGAAAAAAACATCCTTTCAAACCTGCTCAACATGTACAGCTGCTGAAACATCTGTGCTGAACATGATGACACAAGCTGGAATTGTGGCAGTTGGGGAGGGGGAGGCACTGAGGGGAGGGGAAGGCAGAGGGTGAGGACAGTCCCCAAATGAGGGTCCCGTGCTCAGGCAGGACCCCCCAGACTGTGGCCAAAGGGGTGCCCCCATTTTTTGGGTGCCTCAGGTGATGTTTTGGGGTCACCTCTGTGAGCCACATCCCTTCCCTTCTCTTGCTTGGCTCAGGGTGATTAAATCAATCAAAGGTTTGGAGGGTGGAACTTTGCCCTGGAAATTTATTGGATTTTTAATTTGTGGTTTTCCCAATCCCCCCAAAATCAGCAAGACAGGGAATATCCTAAAATATTCTGAAAGTGTGGCTCGACAGGTGGACTTCTTCCCAGATAAGCATTTTTGGAGCTCTTGATGTAGGGAGAAAAATTTTATTCTCTGTCCTGGAATGAGCACAGGGGAAAAAAAATTAGGGAAAACTGAAGAACAACAATAAAAAAGTAAACAATAAAAACATAAAAATGCCTCACTCCTACATTGTGCCGGTAAAAAAAAAAAAAAAAAAAGAAAAAGAAACTAAATAGAATGGAACAGAAATCTGCCTTAATCAAAACAACATTATGCCAAAACCCCTTTCGAGGGAAGGGAAACGTCCACAGCAGCACAGCCCTGCTTAAAAATAGAACAAAAATACAGAACAACACACTCCTGCCACCCCAGCTTTGAAGGATGTCTGTCATATGCCTGGGCTTATTTTACGCCCCTTCCCTTTTTTAAAAGGGGAACAATGCCATCTTCCCGAAAGGAAATAGGCAATAAAAACTCCAGCAGGATTTCCTATTCATAATTTTTCCCATTCATATCCTAATGGGTGAAGAGAAAAAAAACCTCCTCCACCAGCTTTAACAACTTAAACGGCACTTATTAAATAGATATTTTTTACATGCCTGGTCTTTTTTAAATGTGGGATATAGTTTTACAGTTCAATTAAGTATTTTTTTTTTTTTTTTTTGCTCCTTTCCAGATATCCTTCTGAGAACTGGCTGAATTCTGATGTAAAGCATCTGATGACAAAACATCAAATCTATTTCTAGAACACCCCGTTGACTTTTTATCCGTGCCGTTACATTTTTTAATTAATAGAATTTTTTATTTTTTTTACTTTTTTTTTTTTGTAGTTGTTGTTTCGCAAATGTTGTGTTTTACTGCCAGTATGATCTCACTGCTTTACAGTATCGATAAATGAAGGCACACCTGCACTATAAAATCTGCTTTATATGAAGCAGGCCATTCATGTTTTTATAGCCCATTTTTCACCCATTGTTCTTGGGTCATGTCATAGGTGTGCTGTAATGTGTGCTGGAGGTGGGCGGCTCGAAGATCACTTCAACAAAATGGTCTAATTTTGCCAACTTTAGTGCCAGAATCTGGGCTGAAAAATGCAGAACTAATATCCCCACGGACACTCGGCATGATGTCACTTCCCTGCAAATGGCCAAGACAAACAGCTATTTCCAGATCACTTGCACTTACAACATGAATTCTGCCTCCTTTCTTATCCCCAAATTACTATTCCTGTGTTTTCAAGCAATTTTTATGTTAACTTGGTTAATGGCTGAACTTTCCTGACTCTGTGAAAGGCTCGCAGGCTTTTATTATGTTGCCTCAGATATGACAAGGTTCATTCCAAACCTAAAGATTTTTTTTTCCTAGAGCTCTTTCTTAAAAGGGCTTTTAAAAAAACCCAGCACAACGTGTATTCGTGTTTCATTCACAAGTTTGTGCCCCCACACAAAAGGATTTGCTACAAAACCCGGCGACTTTGCTTCAATAAAAATATAAAACGCTTCGAGAGAGGATTTCGGAATGATTCCTGCTTTTCCTTTCTTTCCCAGGAATGGGCTCTCCAGGCAGCCACTCCATCCTCCTGGTCTGCAGCATCCTCCCTCTCCAAGGAGAGCAGCGGGCTGGGAAGACGCTGCCTGTGGGATGAAGGCCACCCACCCCTGAAATCCGAGGCCTGGATCCCGCTCCAGACCCCGGGCCCAGCTCAGCTCCTGGGGTGAAGTTTTCCCCACTGTGAAGAGCTTGCCGTATTGGGGCTTAAGAGGGAATATTAATATTTTCCTCGCAGCCGACCTTCCCGAGGCTGGAATGCAGCAGATTGCCTCTGCCTGGCTTAATTCCTCAATACCTTTTATTAAATCCCCCCCTCCTCGCCCCCTTTATCCATATTCACCCCACACGCCACCACATTGTGTTTCATAACGTGCCTTTCAAGTGACAACTTTATGGCGGAGCCGGGAAACTTTTATTAGGATAACAAATAGAGCCGCGAAGGAAAACGCCGGCACAACTTGGAGCTCCGGCAGCAAAGTTTCCAGAGGGATGAGGAGGGGTGGGGGGGAGCGTGGAAGTGCCCCCCTGAGTGGTTGGACACAGTGCCTGGTGCCCGGGGGAAGGAGGTGGGAG
>WEKX01001782.1:65000-110000 GCA_013390025.1 Pitta sordida | reverse complement strand
TATATTTCGCCTTTTCTTTGCACCTTTGATATTTATTTCAGTGTTAAATCTATTCTCCCCTTCATCCATTACCCTGTTTTATTTCTGGTTTTGAGAACCTATATTTTCGCTAATAAATATTCACTACGCCGTTCCAGCCCGCGTTTAATATGCCCGGCGCATGTTTGCTGGGAAACTTCTCAACAGATTGAGTGGACATTCCGCCGGTGCAGCGCAGATATAAAATTCAGGAACTTGTAAAGCGAGGCTCCGTCCTCCTCCTCCTCCTCCTCTCCCTCTTTTCCCTCTTTTCCCTCTTTTTTCCCTTCTTTTCCCTCCTTTCCATCCCCGGGATCGGGCGGACCCACAGCGCCGCCTCGTGGCCGCGGCCGCGCAGCGCTTCCCGCTCAGGGATGGGGTGGAATTTTTGGGAAGAGGGGGATGGAAACTCCCTGGAATGGCTGAAGGCAGGGAGAGAGGCCTGCAGTAGTTTTGTTCATTTTTTTTCCCTTTATTTTTGTTTTTTTTTTTTTTTTTGGTGTTGTTGGTGTGTGTGTTTGGGGAAATAGGGAAGTGAAGGGAAAAATAAAGGGAAAAATAAAGGAGGGAGTGCGAGGACAACAGAAAAGAGAGGAGAAAAAGGAAAAGGCAGCAGGGGGGGAAGGCCACACACAAAAAAAAATAAAAGGAAAACAAACAAACAAACTACAAAAAAAATAAAAGAAAGGAATAAAAAAGAGAAAAGAAAGAAAAAAGGGGGGAAGAAGAAGGAAAAAGAAAGAAGGCAAAAGAGAAAAAGGAAGAATAAGAGGAAAAGTCAGAAAAGGGGGGAAAGGGAAGGGGAAAAAAAGACAAAAGGAAAAGGGGAAAGAAAGGCAAAAAAAAAAAAAAGGAGAAAAAAGGAGAAAAGCAAAACAAAAAGAAAAATTAAGAAAAGGGGAAAAAACAGGATAGGAAAAAAACCCCACAGCAACAAAACAAAACAAAACAAAACAGAAAGGTGTCCCTTCAAAAAGCCAAGAATAAAAGATTAAAAAATATAACACCCCCCAAAAAAACTAAAAAAAAAAAAAAAGGGGCAAAAAAAAAAAGGCACTAAAAAGTGGGGGGGGAAACAAGGGGAAAAAAAACCCCCAAAAAAAAAAAAAAAGGAAGCCAGAAGCCCGGTGTGACAGGGACTGCAGCAACACCCCGGCACAGCCTGTGCGGATCTTTGATCTCCTGCATCGCATTAAGCAACAAAGAGCAGAGGAGTTTGGAGATGCAGGAGCTGGGCTGCTCTGATCCCAGCACCGCTCCGGCCCATCCCGGGCTGCGGCTTTCCCAACCATTCCAACAGCACTGGCATTTGCACCTGGGATTCTTTCAGTAGCGGCCGGTGCCTTTAATGAGCTGCTCGCAGCCAGGGTGGTGTTTACTCCTGGAGTATCTCCTGTGAATAGCGGGGGCACTTTCACCATTAATGGGGCTTGAACAGCGTTTTACCCAAATCGCCGAAATGGTTAAACCTGCGGGATGCTCTTTGCAGCTTCTCCCCCCCTTTTAAAATGCTCCCACATTTCTTTCAAAGGGTTATTAGTGTTGGTTTTATTAAGGCGAGGTAGGGAAGGACTTACACAGGGAGTAAGAAGCTGTGAGTAGGCACAGCAGGTTCTCGTGTGCTCTCACAAAGCAGCTTCAGCGCTGAAATAACCAGCAAAGTTCTCCTCCTGCAAATATTTGGGCACGTATTTACTACAAAACATCCGTCGCTCCGGAGGCTGCGATTAAAAAATAGGGGGGGGAAAAAAAAATCACCTTTAAGGAGATCCTAGAAAGCTCTGCATTCCCACTTTTTCCTGCTGCTCTGCTCTGAGTCTTTCCCCTTCCATCCTGTTCCATTCTGTGGCTCTAACGCTGAGGAAATCAGCTCACCTTCCTCCTGAGTGTCCGTGCAGCCAAAAAAATCTGCAGCAGGAAAAGATTTCAGGAAGGCTTTCCCAAGCAAGGGGGGGAGGAAAAAAAAAGAAAAAATTCCCAGCGTAAGGGCTGCAAAAGCTCCGTGTCTGCTCGGAAATAAAGGGACAGGCTTGGGGAGATATCGATGGGAAAATGAGAATTATTTTTTAAGGGTGATGTTGAGCACATTCGCTTCGTGCCTGGAGCTGGGGACATGACAATTAGGACATCTGACGTTTACGATGCTGATGTTTACGATGTGAATAATGGATGGAAAGAGAGGGGAAATGCCGTGGTTTGGGGGGGAAAATACAGAACAGTTTGATCCGGAAAATACACAAACTTTGCTCAAGCCACCAGGCAAGTAATGAAGGGCACTGCTCTTAACGCCCAGTGCAAATCCTGCAGCACTGAAAGTGTAAAATCATGAATTACAGACAAAAAAACATGTTTAATTTAATAACTGAAAGAATTGGGAAAGAAATCTGGGGTGTTGGGGGGTGCAGCCTTTAGGGCGAAACNTAATAACTGAAAGAATTGGGAAAGAAATTTGGGGGGTTTAGGGCGAAATGACGTGAATTCCCAGCAGCAGGGCTGTGCAGTGAGTCTGTATTTTTAAAACCTGCCTCTGCTCCATTCATACTATTTAAGTGCCCCAATCAGCACAATAAATGTAAATAATTTACTGCTCCGCAAACAGAAAATTGGGCAGAAAAGTGGTTTTTGAGGAGCGACTTGGCTCCCTCTGCCCAGTGATTTGGTGCCCTGCAAAATGCATCTGACACTGCTGTTCATTAAGCCGCTGCTATTGAGCCTTCTCCACGTTCATTAGTGATTAATTCAGACAGATATTTAACTTAATAAGGTAAGCAAATAAACAAAAAAATCACTTTCTGTGCCTTAAGGTTTTTTTGGCCCTCTAATTGGTTTTGTGCACTAATTATCAAGATTAACACCTTACGCTTTTCTCGGTCCTTACACTTAGAAATTCCCGGTGGGAAAACGCAGCCAACCTTAAGGGAATCCCTTAAGTGCAAGAGGTTAAGAGTTTGTCTTTTAAAAGCAAGATAAGCAGCAGAAAAAAAAATAACAAACCCAAACAAAACAGGAGAGACCAATTCCAGGTGAATTTTAGATAATAACAGGATGAGGTGGCAGGAGTTTGTGTGGATATACACATGGTGACACTCCTGACTTTTCATGGAGGTGAGGGGACGGTTTTCAAGGGTATAATTTGTGTTGTAGAGTTATTGGAGAAATAAGTGGGAGCTCTCAGCTTTCTGACCCCAATTCCAAACCCTGTATCCAGCCTGGCCAAACCCCGTACCCAGCCTGGCCAAACCCCGTACCCAGCCTGGCCAAACCCTGTATCCAGCCTGGCCAAACCCTGTACCCAGCCTGGCCAAACCCTGTATCCAGCCTGGCCAAACCCTGTATCCAGCCTGGCCAAACCCTGTACCCAGCCTGGCCAAACCCTGTATCCAGCCTGGCCAAACCCTGTACCCAGCCTGGCCAAACCCTGTATCCAGGCTGGCTGGGTGCTGGTAGCACATCCCTGCTTCTCACCAAGAGTTAATCACCAGCCTCCAAAAGTTCCTTTCTGCTCCATTTCCCACAGAACCCAAGGACTTGATGCCAGTGCCAAGGCATTGTGATTTCCTTCGGTGTCCATGGCAGTGACATTGTTCCAGGCAATGTTGCCTGAAATTCCCCTCCAGCCGAGCCTGGCCCTGTCCTCCCCTTACCTCAGGCTCAGGGAAACCCTTCCCTCTCCAGGCAGCGCCAGGAGTTCGGGAGGAGCAACACCCTCCATCCAGCCTGGCTCCACATCCCTGGGAGCTGGAGCTTCCCCCCAGCATCCAGCCACATGCAAATGCCAAAGTTTGTCGCTCTCCTGCCTTGACGTCCCTCTGGAAAGCGCTTGGGAAGTGCTGATTCAGTGCCTCTCCTGGAAAATGTCTCCTTGCCTGTTCCTACGTGCTGAGCTAAGGCCTCCCTTGGATTTCACCTTGGAAAAGCTTTGGGAAGGGCCGTGACATGAACTCCATCCCAGGCACGAGGGTCATTAAAACTCATTTTAGCCAAGGCGTTGGTACAAGTTGTTGCTCGTGACAGTTTGTCACCACCGTGTGCAACATTTTCCAGGCAGGATCCCGAAATATCCAGCTAATTGCCACTTCTCCTGCCTTGGGAAGCCTCACAGATCTACCCAGCTCCTGCCTTGAACCTGATGTCACTTTCCGGTAGCGAGATGCTCTTTGGTTTGGGGGGGGGTTTTTTTGAACATTTGGGGATTTTTAAACTCCTTTTCCTTTAATTCTTTTCTTTCTTTAATGGGTGACTGGATAAATTCAGTGGTGGATTTTTGTGACACTAAAGCAGCAGATAAGTCTATGATGCACTCTAGCTATGTGGTTTAAAAATCCCTTACCATATGTTTTCTCACTGGAATGCCTCATCTTGCAAAATTACAGGAACCGAAGCTTAAAAACACAATTAGGTAGTTTAAAATGAAATATTAAAGAAATACCACATATTTTCTGATATGCCTGCAATGGTTTTCCTTGATTTTTTCCCCCCTCTTTCTTTTTTATTTTTTCCTTTTTCTTTTCCTTTCTTCTGTATTGTTCTTTGAGTTGTTCAAGGAGCCCAACTGTATTCGATTGTTGTACTAATCATGCTCCACATTTTTCTGATTAGGTTATATAGGCTGTGGTTAAATTATAAATGAAAGAATGAACTACCAGAGTACTTGTCATAACAGTATCTTTTATGTTGTTACAGAAGATTGGGGTTGGGGGGGTGCGGGGAGGAGGAATCAAAAAAGGCTTTATCTGATGAAGATTCTCCTCGCCTGTTCTGTGCTCCTTATAGGATCTGTACAGACAAGGAATGCAATTTGTTGGGATGTTTTCCTCAGGTATTCTGAGCACTACAGCACGGTATCTGTCCACTGAGAAAAATGTGAGAAAACCGAATCTATAATACATAAAGATGCATATTGTAGCACAAACTCTGGTGTGCACACAAACACACCCTCTCCAGCTCCACTTTATTCCATTGCTCTGCTGTAAAAGCCACTTGAACTGCGGGTTGGGGTTTGGTTTTTCTTTTTCCTTATGCCATGCGGGAAAATAATACCTCCACGTTTGAGATGATGCCTGGCATTGTTATCTCCTGTCTCACTGTGTGCACAGCTGAGTGCGTGTCTGGTGGTGGGATGGAGTTTTGTTTAGAGGGTGTATTTTTGTTTCCGTGCTGTTATTTTAAGTCGCTGGCTGTAAAACTGATTTTAGGGAGAGCTGCAACTCTAATGATTAAACCACTTGTCTGAAGGCTCACCTTGAAGACACTGGTGGTTTAAGAACATATTTGATACCCCTGAAATTAATCATGTTGTTTAAATATTGCGGCATTTTAAGCTTCACAAGATTTAAAATCATAAATACACAGGAATGCTGTTAAATTTAATCCATTTCTTAAAAACATCATTATTTTCCCCCAAAGTTCAGCCTGGCAAAGCAGGGAGGTGCAGAAGGAAGCCTGGAGACAAGAAGTGGATTACACCTTGCATTAAGCCATGCCATTTAGCTGTTTTCCGAGGATTTTAAAGCAAAGCTCCTCCTCGGCTCTTCCCCAGCTTTGAAAACAAAGCCCCTGTGCACGGATTGCTTCACGCTCCTGATTGCAGCACATAAATGGATCCCTGAACATAGAAAGGGATTTTTGATGAAAAGGGGATGCCAGGCAGCGGCTTTAATTGCCGGGTGCCCGGGCTGGGACGGGCGAGGGGCTTTGAGGGGCATCCAACACGCGTTCCCTGTGCCAGACATGCCTGGGAGCGCTGCTTTTTGCACCCCTGCAACCAGCCTTGAGGGTTCTGGTTTTTTTGGGGGCTTTATTGGATGAACTGTCAACGCTTCCCAGGATAACAAATCTTGTTTTATAGCACTTGGTGGAGTTTGGTTCGGGGCTACCTCTGAGCAACATGAACTTGGCCTTGCTGTGTGTCTTACACTAATACCTTCCCTCCTGTAAGGAATCAGGGTACTTGAGAAACAGCCTGCAGCCATACAGCTGATTATTTCACCAAATTTGCATCTTTTCAACAGTAATGGGGATGGCTTTCACAAATGCTCCCAGGCTCTAAATAGATGTTAAGTGGCTGCTTCTATTTGCTCCCTTCCCTCTCCCCCTTGGGCTCTCCCAAGCCCCCCTGGCACCCTGGGGCACCCGGCCCATGGCACCCAGGCTCTCCTGCCTGAGGGAGGGACACTCAGCCTCCCCCTCTGGGGTGTCCTCTGGGGTCACCAGTGCCCAGGGCTGTCCCTGGGAGGAGCTGGGATGGCTTTCAGGGTGGGAACAGGGAGAGCACCTGGACAGCAGTGAGGGTCACCTGGGTCCCCTGAGGATGGAAAATGGGAGAACCTGGAGGGATGTATTTCCTCAGGGGTCTCTGCAGCATGGGCTGGGACTGAGGAGAGCAGCTCGTGTCAGAGCTATGGCCTCCAAGGCAGAAATTTATTGCTGCTTCTTCATCTTCTTCTTCTTCTTCTGATTATTATTATCCTCAACATTATTATTAAAGAGACAAAAGGGCTCAAAACACAGATTTGTCTTAAGAAACTCCCCAAACATTCTTGTGAAATGTGATTGTTTCTGGCCTCCCCATGAGGTGGGGGAGAAATCTTTGCCCTCCTGAGCTCCTTGGGCTCCTGGTGCTGCTCCACCACCTTCCAGAGATTCCCACACTTTGTTCCTCTAGAAATTCAGCAGACAAACGTCCCAGGGACTGGATTTCTACAATTGCACATTTCAATGTCAAAGCCTCATTTCCCTGGAAACCTGAACCTTATTTTGCCTTTCCTTTAAACGGGTGCCCACGTGTGATGTCTTACGGGTCCTACAAAGAGGAAAAGCTTGTTCAACCCATGTCGAATGAACCCATCAACTCCATGGATTGGAGCGAAATCCAGTTCAGGATTGGGGTGAATTCATGATAGGAAATACCGTATTTTTCTTTAGTTCCAACTCTAAGTGCTGTGGTGTCTGTCACGGGCTTACAGCACCTCTTCCCCTTCCCTGCATTTTCCAAGCCCAAAGCAGTGCCAGACTGGCAAAATACAAAACCTTCCTCCCAAACTGCAGTAAAATATCACAACTGGTCTCTCTTAAAATCCACAGAAGGAAACTCAAGGATTAGAGTAAAGCCTTATTCTTAATTTATCTGTCATGCCTAAGTATTTCAGCACATAACACACCTCTGGAAGGATCACCCACAATTTGGAGGGTTTTTTTCCCCTCATTTAGGTACCTTGGGGTGAGTTAAAAGGCAGAGGAAACACGGAACTGTTGTATCTAGTTGAGCACTCATTATAAAGTGGATTACAGGTACAGCAAACCATAAAGGCTGTTTTAGAGCCATTAAGGTTCAGCTTGTCACCGCTGACATGGACACACTCTTACCCCACATATTCCTGACATGTCAGGAGGTGCTTAGGGAGGCTTTCATACATGTTTTATTGAAATGACAGGCCAAAGCTTCCTTGGCTGCTGTATATAAGCATGGCTATATGCTAGAAATCCAAATTAACTAAAAAAAAGCATCCCCCTTACACGTATGTAATTTGTGATAAAGTTGTCACCTACGTTTTATTTTTAATGCCCTTTGTAATACACAAAAAGTGAAATCACGTTTATCTCTGGAATAAGACGTGGCTCAAATCAAGGAGGTTTGCACTGAAGTGAATTCTGTGGTTGATAAAACGTGAGTTTAAAACCAAAGCAATTTTGGGTAAGAACGAAAACAGTATCAAACCCTCAGCTTTCCCTTCAGAAGATGTCTTTCCATCTGTCTGTAGATCAATTGTTTCTCCCAGGCTGAGCCTTTGACTTGTTAGGGCTTTTTGCCTTTCAGCTCCAAGAAAAACTTTGCCTACAATTACGGTGCCTTGAAAATAAAATTTTTAAGTGGAAATACCAAGAGAGTCGTAGCTGCAGAGAGTCGGATCTCACAAACCTTGGAGGGCTAAAATTCACCTTCATTAAATGTTGGGAACATGGAAGGAAGGGAGGATTTGGTCCTTCACGTCCTTTCTCCAAGGTCTTGCTCCACAAAAGTGAATTAAAACTTTTGGCACGTGTGAGAGTGGTGTTCATATTCCACAATTTGGGAATCTGGGGGCTCCAGGAGAGATGATGGTGCAAGTGAGGGGCTCATGTGAAGTGCTGAGCCTGGACAAGGGGAATTATTCTTTGGTGGTGGGAGAAATGTGGATTTATTTTATTTTGCCCAAGCTGCAGCTTGGAGACCACCATAAGCAATCCTAGTGATAGGACAAGAATGGCTTCAAAGTGAAAGAAGGTAATTTTAGGAAGATTTATTTTGGATATTAGGCCCTGGCACAGGTTGCCCAAGAAAGCTGTGGATGGCCCATCCCTGGCAGGGAAGGCTCCCCAGTCGTGCATCCCTTCACAACAGGACCCACCACCCTTGTTCCTGCAGCTGCTGATGGGGAGCAGGAGGAGAAGTTTCTTTCCTGTATATGTGAATGCTAATCTGTGTTAATATATTGAATATTCTCCACGAAATTACCACTTCTGTGTGGGCTTTTGTGAGGCTGAGCAGGTAAAGTCCCGGCTACTGGATTTTGTGAACATGTAAATTCAATGCAAATCCCTCAAAATACAGAAAAATACAACATGAAGAATGCAAAGCAACCCGTGGCCCTGGTGACCAGGGGTTTGACATTGCACCAGTGGACTTTCTCACTGTCGAATGTTTTAACTCACCATTAAAAAGCAACTCAAACCCACAGGTTCATCCTCGGTGTGTTTATGTGATGCTGATTTTTCAGAATTGCGATGGTCAAAAGCAAATCCCAATTTCAGCTCCGGGAATTCCTGGCTATTGACACTGAGAATTGATTTCAGCACAGAACATTGAGTTTTAGAGGCCCTCGAACATGGATGTATCGAAAGATTGTTGAACTTTTGTTTTTAAATACATCTGATGTCAGGCTTGTGTTGTATCAGCTCCGGTCAGGAATGAAGACATTCTGAGGATTCTTGTGGATGTGAAGCTTGGAACAATCACATCGAGCCCAGCAGAGACACGACAGGTCAGGGCATAGAGAGAAATTAGAGGAAAACACTTTTACTTAAGGAAAAGCCTTAAAATAAGGAAAAATGCTTTAAATAATAGTATAAAGAGGGGGTGAGGCATTGGTTGTCCAGATATGTTGGACTCTTTATCCCTGGAAGTGTCCAAGGCCAGGTTGGAGCATCCTGGGATAGTGGAAGTTGTCCCTGCCCATGGCAGGGAGTGGAACTGGCATCACAAGGGTGTGGATAGCACAGGACAGAATCCCAGGATCTACTGAGCTGGGAGGGACCCACCAGGACCATCCAGTTCAACCCTCATCCCTGCCCAGCCCCATCCCCAAGAGTCCCCCCCTGTCGCCAGAGGATCATCCCAACCCTCCTGGAGCTCTGGCAGCCTTGGGGCTGTGCCCACTGCCCTGGGGAGCCTGGGCACTGCCCAACCACCCTCTGGGGGAAGAAGAAGAACAACCTTGTCCTGAGCTCCAACCTGCCCCTGCACAACTTGAGAAAGGGGCTTTTCTCACTTGGCCCTTTCAAACAGGAAAATGCTGAGGGTGACTTTTCCCATCAAGATGGAAGAAGGAAATGGATGAAATGTTTTGATGGCGAAGTTTTGCAACTCCTTGTGATGCCACAGCAGGACAAGAGATTTCACTGAGTGAAACAGGAGTGTTTTTTGAGGAGGTGGTGAATGGAGGATGAGCAGGTCCCGGCTACCCACTGTACCCACTGAGGGCACCCACTGTCCCCCCTGCCCACCCCAACCCTGGGCAGGAACCACAGACATGTCTAATTACACCACACCCACCTTAGAGTGACTTTAGAAATTGCTTCATGCTAATTAAAAATGTTACCTTTGAAAAATCTGCCTTGGCCACATTGAAATGTGTCGCTGTTTGTGATGAGTTTGAAACGAAGGGAGAAGAAATGTTTGTGTTCCAGGCTTTTATTTATTTCTTTTGTCAAAATTCCTTGAATAAATTAATGGGTGATATCATTAAGCAACACTAGCTATATATGAGGGTATCCAACAGATAATTTAAGCAAGCAGCTAATAAGAGAAATGTACAGGGCTCTGTATCTGCACACATGCAGATATTCCATTTGAACTTAAAACACAATTACTTATCAAATGTCCCCATCGGGGCTTCACTCTGCAAAAAAAGCCTGTTGGAAATCGCTGCACGAGGAGACTCCAAACTGCTCGCTGTATTTTGACTTGTACTTTTGACTTTTTCCTTCTCTGGTAACCCCATTATTTTTGTCCCTACTCGGAGCTCTGACCTGTGCTACATGGAAAGTTTCGAGATGAAGTCATTTCTGGTTTGAGTTACTGGAGAGACTTTAATTCATCCAGCTGTGCCTGCTCAACAACAATTCCAGCATTCAGCAGTGACAACACGCCATCAGCAAGAGAAATCAAACAGCAAAGGCAGGCGGTGTTGAAAGGAACACTTAAAAACCGCTCTCATTTGTAGAATTTAACATCATCAAAACACTAAATGTAAATACGAGCAGGAGGAAAACGCTAAACTCATCAGTCAAGGAGTTTCACCAGAAAAAAAGCTGCTTTTCTTTTTTTTTTCTTTTTCTTTTTTTTTGATGGAATGTTAATGAAAATCCCAAAGGAAATATTATTGCACATAAAGGTGCATCTTAAGGAAAAAAATAAAAAGCTGGATAATTTGCTCTAAAGGACCTTGAATTATAAAATACATGACGTGTTTTCCTTGTTGAATATATGTTTAAACTCATGTTTTACTAGTGAGAGGGTGGGGGGAAAATCTTGCCATTCCTGGTTTCAAGTCCAAGCCAGGAACTCAACGTGGAAGGGAAGAGCGACATCTCGGTTCTAATGCACTCAGAAATCGAACAGAAAGTGTTTCAGGATTTCTGAGAGCAGTTATTCCCTTCAAAACAGCGCTTTAAATTGGGGGGTAATTAGTAAATGTTCAGTTGCACATTATGGAATTGTTATTCCAAAGGAAAGAAGGGAGTAAAAGATCATCTGAGCCAAAAAGAGACGAAATATAGATCTGCCAGGTGGTTTTCAGGGGTGTAAAAATAATTTCTATTGGAAGTCTTTCCCTTTTCAATTGATAATGTGTGAAAAAAGAGACCGAATTTTTCATCTCCTTCCCTCGTTTCCTGGGATTGTGTTGGAACTGTGTTTTGGTGAAGGTGGTGGGGATTCTGATCCAGGCTGACCATTCCTGGGAAGGAAGGGAGATGCTCAGCTGGCATGGGACCATGTCATTGCAGGACCCAAATACTCAGATGTCAGCAAAGCTCTGCCTTGGAAGCACCAGGAAAACAGAGCTGAGAACCCCTTGTCTCCCCCCACCAGGTTTGGGGGGGGTTTGATGCACTCTCCATAAATTTTAGCCCATCAGCAGAGATGGAATTTCATTTTAATAACCCAACGTGTAGATTTGATTGCTCCTCCTGTCTGACAATGGCATCTGGTATTAATTAAAGTGTGAGACTGGAGCCGTGAGCACCTTGACACCTTCAGAGGTACCGGTGGCTTTACACCAGCACTCCCAAATCAGTGCCAAAGAGAGGCTGGAGAGTGATGCACTATTCCTTGTTCATCTGTGAGGAACCAGCCTGACCTGATGGTTCTGAGCTGCTGTTGCCACTTTTCCTGCTAATTTTGCATCCTGCAGCTCACGCTGGCGCATCTTTTCCAGGCTGGGGATGCCCTCTAAGGTGTTAAACAGTGCTCTGTTCAACTCCTCTAAGGTGCTTTTAAATGCCTCTCTTTTCACTTCAGATCTGGCATAAATAAATTTCATTTGTTTAACTGCCTTTTAAGTACAGAAAGAAAAATTCCAGTGGTCGGACAGGCAGGGAAAATAACGATTCAGCATTCAAATCACTTCTTCTCCCTTTAAACAATACATCCTCTGCTGCCTGCTTTTCCCCAAAGATCCCACTGCAGCTACACATGGTTGAAGTCTGTTTTACCCTTATATAAGGCAATGTGACAAATGATTTAGGGGGAAGTAATCTCTAATCAGCATAACTTCATACCGCACAGCGCAGAATTATTGTCAATTTAATTCCGTCTCCCCGACGCACAAAAAACTCTGAAGTGTTTCTTCCAGTTGAAGTTTTGTAGCTGAATAATAAATAAAAGAGGGTGCAGTACAAGTGCTGCATAATGTAATTGTACCCTCTTTGTTCTTGTCAATCAGCCTGAACACGCGTTAAGTCGTCGTGGATGTCACCGCGATCACGTTCCCGAGTTTGGGTCGGCGAGGAAGTTCCTTTCATAAAGAGCCGTGTGGAGGAGAAGGTTTCAGGTGCTTTATAAAACTTTGACTTCCCTCCTGCTACAAGGCGAGGAAGCACAATAATGCATGCATGAATTGCCAATAAATCAAAGGTCTGCTTTTTTTTTAATTCCTATTTTGACATGTACATACATAGCATTTTTAAGAGATAGCTCCAAGGTAGCTTTTCAGTCCTTGATCAGATCATGAATTTAATTAATTCAGTGTAGACATGTCATAGATTTAAACCCTTTAGAATTACATTTGTAATACAGATCTAACATTTAATGTCCTTTTTCATTTTTTTCTCGCCAAGTAAAAAAAATCCTTTAATACTCTGGTAGCAATTTTTTCCCCCCCTTATTATGAGACTGCGACTCCTTCCTAATTATGTGGCTGCAAATTATTTACTGTAGTTTTAAATTAAGGAAGGAGACAAGTAATCCAGTGTAAAAAACACTGTTCCAACTTCAAGAAGGAATGAGTGTATATGTTTAATTTCTCTTTAGGCATACAGCTGTACAGTCACTGTATAATGGAAGGTTTGAGACAAAATGGTCCCCCACCACCTTACCTCCGTGTAATGCAATTTAGCTTCATTAAATTACTGGAGGGCCAGTTACTTAAGCAGAATATTGATTTTCAGTCTGGGCCATGTTTAACATAATTCTGCGTAGGCAACAGCTAATTCTGCCTTGGAATCTCGCACCTTAATGCAATTACATGAATGACCATGGGCAAGGCAGGGCTGGGCTGGGGGTCGCTGCTTCCCTGGCCACCCCACTGCCTTTAACCCTTCCTCCTCCTCCTCCTCCTCTTCCTCCACCCTTCCAACAGCCCAGCCAACAAATTCCTTGTTTCTTCCGTGGTGCTCCTGCCTTTCATCTGGGGATGTGTCGCCCCAAGCAAGGTGGTGGTACTGGAAAATATCTGTGGGGTGTCATGTTTTTCTTCAGCAACCTGTACCTTGGTTTGTATGGCAACAGAGACACTGCACAATAAGGGATTTCCGCCGGCTCCTAACCCCAACCACTGCTTATTAAACCTAACAATTAAAAGATGGATTTTCCTTTAATTAAAGTAAAATGTGACCAAACTCTTCAGCAGGAAAGTGTGATCTCTACGTTGCTGGCTTGAAAGCTGGTCATGATTTTTATTTATTATTCTGTTTAATGATGAGATACAGTTTACAAGCCATTGAATAATAATAATTTAAAATGGTTCCCTGTGAGTTATAGTTTGTCAGTGTCTTAGAATTTAAATGGTGTGTGGGGAGAAATAGTGGTTATCGCCCACATTAATGGTGGGCTGGGTGGAGGGGGCAAAATGCTGCCTGGGTAGGTTTGAGATTTGAGTAATGGGGAGAAAGAGGCTCTCCCAGACCTCAGCTTCAAAAAAATCTCTGCCCACTGGAATCCCCTAAATTAATCAAAATAGCAAAACGCTGAAAATATCACGTAGGCTTTCAGTTGATGATAGGTTTCATTTTTTATATTTAGCAGCTAAACTGCCCTCTCAGCTTTCAATCCCTGGGGAACAGAACGTTTCATCCCTTCACTGTCCCTGCTTGTTTTGGAAATTTTGTGCAGAGTTGGGTTCATAAGACCTTTATTTTTAATTTTTTTTTTTCCAGAAATACTTCTGCATGGCAGAGAATTGCTCGAGGGCAGCTTAAAATGTTAGCTAGGAAGAGTGTCTGCTTTAAATGAACTTATTGTGGCCACTCTTTTGTATGCAGCCGGTGCTCCACTCATCTCCCCATGAATAACTGATTTTAGAAGTTCCTGCTGCAAAGAGTTGGGTTCATGCTCAGCTTGCGCACTGTGCCCCATCCCGTTGGATTCAGGGGGAGTCAGGTCAGGGTTTTGCTGCGCCCTGACCATGTTTGGAGAGAAACATTTGGGTAGGAAAAGCCCTCTGAAATCATAAACTTCCCTCAGCACTGTCAGGGCCACCACTCACCCATGTCCCCAGGTGACACATCCACAGGTCTTTTAAATCCCTCCAGGGATTGGGGCTCTACCCCTGCCCTGGGCAGCTGTGCCAGGGCTGGACAGCTCTTCGCAGGCTAAAAAAAGTATTCCTAATCTTCAATTTAAACCTCCTCTTGTTACTTGGGGGAAGAGACCAATCCCCACATTGCTACAAGTTCCTACATGTTTTATGAGCAGATTTGGGAAGGAGGAGAGAAGGCAGGGGAAGGTCATCTTGGATGTGGCTTTATATCCCTGTTTAAGGTTGGTCTGGGTTTCAGCAGCTCCATCACTTAGACAAGTTGACCAGAGCCAGTTCCTGGGGGGGTGCTGTGTATCATGAGCTCCAAGAGTGAATTTTGCTGAGAGAGTTTTTTAGGAGGAGGAATTTCAGCAGGTCTTTTAAATGGACATCACCAAATACCGTGTCTTGTTGTAGAGAAGATTTAAACTCGACTTGAAGCAGAATCATCATCAGAATGCAAATTCCAGCTGGCCAGGGTGATGCTGCTCATCTGAATTCCTCAGGACTTGCTCTCACGAGCTCTTCCCATCTTCCCTCTCAGTGATTGCTGCGACTGCCTCAGTGCTCCAGTCTGGGGGAAAATACTCAATATGCCAAACCAGTTTGTCACTGGGAGTCAACAATTGGCACCAGGTGCATTCCTGAGCATCCTGTCACGGGTTTGGCACATCACCTGATGGATCACTCCGTGCTGCCTCGTGACATTGAGCATCTTTTGCTCCCTCTTTGCACACATGGCCTGCAGTCCTTGCTTGCTGCCTCTTTGCCCTGTTTCTTTGCATCCCAGAGGTGGGAGGGGAACTTCCTCCCTTCCCTGTGTCCCGGTGCTGCCATGTTTGTGATCCCAAAGTAATGAATCCGTGTGTTTGGATTTGCCATGATGGAAAGAGAAGGCAGGAGGTACCTGGGGAGGCCTCACTGAAAGCACCAAACTTCACTTCTTTCCCTCTTCAGCTTTTGCTTTCATTTTCCACCAATTTTATCCCATGAATCCCATGGCAAGAGCTCCATTGATTTCAGAGGAGCTTCCTACACAATGTAGCAGGATCTGGCCATATATAATTAATACAAATATGTGCATAATTTAAAGCTGCCCCAGGAAAGCCTTAAATTACATGATAACCATGCAGACACTGGCCTACCCAGGAAAACATGGGGAGTCTCTATTAGTGAAATTAATTATATGTAAGATTGTCTTCGATAACCATGTGGGAATGATTAAGTAATCAGTCAAATAAAAGATTTAATAACAAATTCCCTATCAATTATACACGAACACCCAGTAAAAATTAAGTAAAAATCATTTTCGACGCATTAATATTAACATTAACAGTTCAGAAAATATTATAACATAATTAAGTGTAATTTCTTGTCGCAAAACACACTCATAACAGCAAAATAAACAATCCAAGGGATTGTGTTTCCTGAGGAAAATCAGCAGCTCAAGATGGGTGGTGGCATATGGAGGTTTTGGATGAGGACAACAGAACATGGGAACTGGCTTTGTGGTGGCCATGGCCACTGTGAAGGTCACAACTATCCCTGTCCTGCTGCCCAGGCACTAAAAGGCAAAGAAATCCAACATCACAGGCCTTCCAAAAACGTGGATGAAGTCAGCTGGAGGCCTGGAATAACTTATGCTGCACCTAAACCCACTCCGAACACAAACGCTGCAATTGATGTGTCTAATCTGGTCCTTTCTGGTCTCTTTGCACCTTGTTTCTCCTTTTGGGGATTTATTCCTTTTATTTTGGGGCTGACAAGGTTCACTGTGTCACTAGGGATGGGAGCCAGCTCATTTATCGCAGCCTTCCAAGAGCTGGGTAACTATTTTAGGCTTCGCATCCAAGATATTTCTGTCGTTGACGAGGGAGAGAGGATATTTTAGCCACTTCTTTAAAGATTAAATTAATTGTCCTGCGGAATTATCTACTTCTCTTTATGTTTTAGATGACTGACTTTCACTGGAAATCTAAATTTTTGACGTTGAGTGAAGGTCAAGGTGAAAATACACATTTGAGAGAGTCCAGGGCTCAGCGAAGTCAATGAGAGTATTTCTATTAACTTTAGTAGGTTTTAAACATAGTTATGCTGCAATTTGCTAAAGGTAAAATGCTTTGGATGTACTGAAGGAATAGTTGTGGGCTCTATTAATAATTCACCTGGCCCAGCACCTGGCTGATTGCTGGGGATGAGGATGAATCCCTGGAGGTGTCCAAGGCCAGGCTGGAGCAACCTGGGATAGTGGAAGGTGTCCGTGCCCATGGCAGGGGGTGGATCTGGATGATTTTAAGGTCCCTTCCAGCCCAAACCAGTCTGGGATTCTATGAATCCATGGAAAGGGAGACACACAGAGAGATTTTCCTTGTCTCTTTCACCTTCTCCAGAAATCTGCATCTCAGGGACTTCCCAAGCCAGAGGCCGTGTTTAACAGCCTGTGAAGGACCATCTACATTGCAGAAAGTGTCTGAAAGCAATAAAACCGACCTAGACCAGCCAGAGTGTTTTGTTTGGCCTAAATTGCATCTGTTTTTTCCCCCTGTAGAAACATTAAAATAGTGGGATTTGATCTAAGCATTCCTGTGCAACTAAGAACGAGCAACTTTCTGGGAGGTCCTTTGCAATAAGACCCCATCAAACCAGCTCAGGGATGCTGTGAGGGTTAGATTTTAGTCCTAGATAACCATAGAATGTGTGGAAAGAACTGGGAGTGAAAGATCTGACCTTCCAAATAAGAACATAAATTGTTTTGTTTTTTTTTAAATGTGCTTACTAGGGACAAAGGAAGACAATAATAATAGAATAAAAACCCCACTTTTTGTTAGATTTGAACAGTCTTATGAAATTCTGTAATATGTAATTCTTTCTGCATTTCTCATAAAACCACAGTTTTCTTTGGATATAAGACACAGCTGTAGGAAAAAAAGGGGGAATGTAATGAATATGTTTTTCTGTTATTGCCACAGTGTTTGTTCCCACACCAGGGTTCTGGGTGCTGTGTTTGCCCAAAACCAAACAGAGAACTGTCCACTCCTCTCCCAGTGAACGCTGATTAGAAAGGAATTGCCATCTACTCGGACTTGCAAAATGTTATTTATCTGCAGTATTCTCCAGGCAAGCAGCTCACGTGGTAACTGCGCTCCTGAGCACAATTAATTAGCCCAAATTCTGGAGTTATATCTATGTTCTACTGACTTTCTTTGAGGTCTTGAATCTGGAGAGCGCTGCAATATTTTCAGTGAGGGTGTGTAGAGAAAATAATGTGGGGTTTCTTTTCCTTTTTATTTTTTTTTTTAATCAAAATATGAGAAATAACCTGCCAAACCAATCATTCCCTCCCAGGAGTCCTGCAGAAGCCCTGGGTGTTAATTGCATTTAACCTGGAACAGCAGAGCAAGTTTCCTTTTTTTTGTTTGTTTTTTTCTTTATACAATAACTAATATGTAAACTACTGTTGCACTTTGAAATTACTTGCACTTAAATTCTATTATTGAAGCTCTGCAGTGGAATATATCCAGGGTCCATTTCATTAAAAAAAAGACTAATTACACTGGACCCGCTCAACGTACCCGCCAATCTTCCCTGGAATGACTGGAAAATGAGCATTCCAGGGATGCAGCACAACTTATTTGTCCTGGCATCCCTCAGAAAGGTTTATACGAGGATGAATTGGAGGCCAGAAATGAAATTTTGCTTGGTAATGAAGGGACACTTCTTTTTTACCTCCTAATTGCAGGAATTTACATGGATTGCCTGACAGCTCAGGCAGTGGAAATATCTCCCTTATCATTTCCATTGATAAAAAACCCCAACATACAAACACCAGACTGAACATGGTGTGAACTTCCACGGGGTGAATATTCTAATATTCTTCATATTTATTTGTACAGACAACATGAAAACTTCATAAATTTTCCTTCAGAGCCTCACAATAAAAATACACCTCGTGGAACGAAAATAGAAACTGGCAACATGATCACAGGGTGGATTTTAGGATAACAAATGTGTAATATCCCCGTGGTGCTCTGCCAGATTCCTCTGCTTTGGGAAATCAGAGTATGGGAAACCAGAGTTTGGGAAACCCCTGGAACCGTGCTGGGGAAACACAAGGGTGTTCCTGTGGATTTTGGTGGTCTACTTCCAGAAATTCCTATTTTTGAACTCAGTTTTGGGTGGTTTGCGGCTTTCTGGGGTGAGAAGAGAGTTGGTGGGTGCTCAGGAAAGGGCTGAGTTGTGTCTCATGGGAGATGGTGAGAGGTGAGCTGGGACAGATGTTGCTTTGGTTCTTTGGGCCAGTTTTTCCCTTTCTGTTTTATTTGTGATGGGCTCAGTCCAGTCCTTACCGACACTGAAACATTTGTGACTGGGGCTCTGAAATGGTCATGAAATGCTCCAGTTATACCAAAATTAATTAAATTAATACTGGAATTAACGAGATTTTAATGGCTTTTGTTTGCTACTTTGACTTTTCTGCTGAGGACTTTGCTGGAGCAAGATAAAGGTGTTTTATAACATCCCTAAAAATTTCTGAGTGGTGTTGGACATCGTGTCACCACTGTCATTAATTCATCAGTCCTGGTGAATCCTTGGCCAGGGTTTTCCATTTGGATGCTTAATATCTCGAGTGGTGGTTTCAGGACACATTCATGGATATGGGAAATATTCCTTGTTTCCATGTACAAATGCATTAAGTTTTATCTGCCAAAGAACAAAGAATCCCAGAATTTCAGAATAGGAATGGGAAGGGACCACAGTGGGTCATCTTCATGTTCAAGAAATACGATTATGGGAAGCACAGCTCCCACTTTTCTCAGGAATATACTGTCTCTACTTCCCTGGTTCCTGGGACAAGGTTTCCAGGGATTTTGCAACAAAAACCCCAATTTCCCTCTTCATGTTGGAAGGGTTGGAGGCTGTGGTAAGTGTTGGCCATTTCCCAGTTTGGGTTCTGTGGAAACCAGCTGGGAAAAGAGGGAAAGCAGGGCTGAGAATGCCAGAACTGAGAAGCCCAGATCCGAGGTGTGTCAGGGTTTGGAACCCACAGCCTGGTTCACTGTGCCACCCTCTCCCTGCCAGAAATCACAGTGGGAGTGAGAAAAATACCCAATTCTTACGTCTCACACGTTTCTGCATCCATGGATTTGACATAAGAGTGATTTCAGTCCTTTTGTTCCCCCCATTGGGAGAGTGAAAAATAAACAGCACAGGAAGCAAATCCATTGACATATCAGGCTGGTCCTCGAGTCAGGTCCATTAAAACTCTGCAAAAACACTAAAGCTCCTGCAACGGTGGTTTGTGTTTTATTAGTAAAGTGTTCCTGCCAAAAATGTGAGACCTTTAGAACTTGTTGGCACCGAAAGCACAACTGACCTTGTGCTGTACCGTCATAATTTCTGGTTCCGTAATCCATCATTTCTAAACAGTTTTGTTTTGCCCTGAATATCCAAAATTGGGGAGTTTTGGGGTGGAATTTCGCTCCTGGCCCTTGTAGCAACCACATGTGGCCACATGAGAAGGAGGACAGGAAAATGGGGAGGAAAAAAGAAGTTCATGGAGCTTGGGAACCAGCTCAGCATCCCCAGAGTTTGTGGGACGTGAGGTGGTTTGGCTCTGTGGGGGGAGCTGGGATGAGTGCTTGTCATGGATGGAGAGGAGACATGGTGTCCTTGAGGCAGAAGGAAGAGGAAAAGAAACTGAGAATTGAAAACTGAAAATTGAAAATTGAAAATTGAAAACTGAAAATTGAGAATTGAAAAATGACATGTCAATTCACTGTCTCCTGGTGCTTCTGTGGAAAGTAGCAAAGACTGAACTTTACACGTAGAAGAAACTAAACTTGCTGCAAAAAATCCCGCCAAATTTGTGGGATGGGAAGATCTTTTATGGTCTCTGTAAAAACACAATAAAGAAGAGTCTGTTTACTCCACACCACTGAAAAAAAAGCAACCAAAACCTTATAACTCATCTGAATGCCCTAATTCATTGATTCGTGCATTTTGCTCATAAAGAAATTGCATTTGAACTTGTTGTGAAATAAAAGACTTTGGACAGTCAATACTCTTCAATAAGGAACTTCAATTATAATAGAATAATAATAATAGCAATCATCATCATCACTATTATCATTATTATCATTATTATTTATGTTTATTGGCATAGAAGACAGAGGAAAATGGGATTTCTAACTCTTCCAGTCTCCCTCTAACCACAGCAGAGAAAACCACCACCATTCCTGTTTCATTGTGGAGTCAAAACTTGTCACCTTGACAAGCAGAAATATGGGAAATATTTTGTTAGGAGACCCTATTTTGCAAAATGCTTGTCTGGTGAACAACAGAGCATGATACAATATTCATGGGAGACTCTCCATGGTTTGAATGATGCCTCAGTGAATTCTTCACACCCACAGCTCCATCTAAATAATCTGAATGCCCTAATTCATTGATTCCTGCATTATGCTCATGAAGACAGTACATTTGAACTTGATATGAAATAAAAGGCTTTGGCAGTCGATACTCTTCAAGAAAGCACTTCAAAGATTTTATAAAAGGGTCGCTGACCTGTACACTGAGATTGGCCCTGAGCTGTCCAGGGAGAGCCCTCCCTGCACTTGGTCTTTGAACCTTCCCCTCTCCCTCTTTCCCAAAGCACCACACAAAGCAATAACTTATTACAAGTCAGTGTTTTCAATTGTGCATACAAGGAAGAAAACATCAAAACAAGGCGGCTGAAAATAATCCCCTTTAGAGATGAGATTATGTTTTATTGTTTCTTTTACCAGGTGTACAGTGCTCAATATTTAGAATGATTGCTCTCGATGTACAGCTTTAGCAGGATGGGCTTTGCCTGGCTCAGGCTCCTCAGCAAGTGAGGAGCCTGCTCTGGCCCACATTTCCCAGGAATTTACCTTTCTTCCAAAATGAACACGGATTTTATAAATCTATATTTCTTGCAGGGAGAGCAAGTCACAAACAATTCACTCATTGGCCTTTAGGAACCATCCCCATGTTCGCCTCAATTCCTCAAGGATTTGGCGGTGTTATTTTTGAATTGGATTCCCTCCTCACTCAATGCTTGGTTGGGAGCATCTCTGTGCCCTACAAAAATCTCGTTAGGGAGTGGTTCTGCCAGCTTTGTCTCCATGGCGCCAACTTTGGGAAGGTGGCTCAAGTAGAGGTGAAAACATTTCATTTTAAGCCTATTTTTCAAGGAAAGAACCCGATCTCTTTGTGATGTTTTGCTGGGTCAGACGAATTGAAACTTGATCCAGCTCTGGGGTCACCAAAAACGTACATCAGGGAGATGTAAAGCCAGAAAGTCACCTGTCCCTGCCCTGTGGCACTGGTGGCATCACTCGGTGAGACGTTTGTGCACGGCCCCAATTTAGGGGCCCTGCAGAGACAAAGGAGTTTGTTGGTAATCAGAATTCCTTTCGTGAGGGAGGTGATTTATGAGCATTTCTAAAAGCAGGAGGACTCGGTGCCATTATTTAAAAGGCTGGGCTGCTCCGAGTTATTTATAAATACCAATACAACAGAAACAGTCTCTAACTTCGGGCAGAAAGACACAATTCATCATAGAATTCTGAGGGAAAATTACAGCTCTGTGGGAAGTGGCAGCCAAGGAAGAGGATCTTGATGCAGAATCGAATCTACATAGAACAAGTGGGTTTTTTTCCTCTTTAGAAATCAAACTGCAAAATGGAAAATAAGTAGAAATAAAGAGTCAATCGTCCCAACACCATTTTTTTCCCCCTCCCCAGTCAAACCATGTAAAAAAAAAAACAAACCTAAAACTCACAATGGAGCAACTTCCATTTTAGATCGGTTTCTCCTCCTCTCGCATGGTCTATTTATTTTTATTGGTTTGTTTCTCATTAAATCCTTCAATTACTCTGCAGTGTAAAATGGTGAAATTATTGGCATGTGCCACTTTCATCATGTATTTGAGTTTGCTTATTACACTTGCAGAAAATGCTTGAATGGTATTAGGCTCTGCTGTGGATTGAGACAGAGTTAATAAATATTATTTGGTGTTTTTTCCCTGAGAAGCACTGCTTTTCTTGATTGTTTTTTACAGTTGGATTGGGAATATTGATTTATTCACCACTGTTACAATAATTGTATACAAGGAACAAAAAATGCAGAGGTAACATTTCATCAGCTCAAACAGATTAATTAGTTGTAGTAGATTAGGCACAGTGTTACACAGAAAGATTTGCATTTAGAGGAAGAAAAAAGTTGTGTATTTTTTTTAATCTTAAAAAAGGCAAGAGAATTTAATAGAGATGTGATACACTGAGCTGCTTGGCTTATTATTCAATCAGTGCTTCCAAATGAGTATTAAAGGGCAACTTTAAATATTAACTCTTCTTTCTAAAATAAAAATACTGTGTAATTGTTGAATGCACGGTATTTGGATATCCCTGCTTACCACACTTGTGTAAGAGAAGTTAACTTGGTTTTTAGGACATTAAATTTAAAATTCTATAGGAATTGTAACTCAATGACTAACAGAAACACAGGCATTTAAAAAACCAAATTTCCCATCAAGTATTTTGTCTGCACGGAGGCAAATATATCGTTTATATTTATCTCTTTGTGCACAGAATTAAGGAGAAGCCACCAAGAGGTAAAGATGCCTTTTGTGTGGAGTTGGCTTGGCCGTGCTACTGAAAATTATTCATTAAAGGTTATGAGGCATTAACAAGAGTTTAAAAAGTGTCCTGGTTGTTCCTTATTTGACCCCTTCCTGCAGGGAATTGAAATTTCCCACTGCTCTGGACCACTGACACCACGAGGGTAATTAAGCAATTTCCCCCAAGGTTTCGAGTTTTAACATCTCTCAGTATTGAAATAGAGAAGAAAAACATTTTTTATCACTCTCCCCTTCTACAGAAATCTACAGAGAGCGACACAACGGGCCTTGCCTGACATGCTGATTTTCTTTTTAAACCATCTGTTAAATCATCCTGGCTTGCAACATATTAGACATTATAAATGCCCCTAATTTTTCAAAGCAGTGCACAAGGATTCAGCTGCTTGACTTTCAGTGGATGCCGTGCTGTCCCACCCCAGCCATTGAGAGACATTAAACATCCAGAGCCAGTTTCACAGCTCGGCTAATGCCGCGTTTTTGTCAGCCTGGCAGTGCAGAGCATCTTTCAATCTGGCTTAAAGGGCCACTGGAGGGATGCTCCGGTGGTGCAGCATCCTGGAGAGGCACAGAGATCCCCCCCAGCCCCACTCCTGCTCCCCTCCTCCAGCCCGGGCACCCACACAGCCCCTGGATAACACTGTCCCATTGTCCAGCAGCTCCATGATGCCGGGGGAGCAGCTGCCCTTGGGATCAACCCAACGAGTGCCATCTCTTCTGGGAGCAGCCTGGGGTTTGCTCATCCCGGAGTGGGAGGAAAACCAAATCCAATTGTGTTTGCGGCAGAGCCTGGGGAGGGGTTGTGCATGTGGCTCCTGGGATCGATGCTGGGCTGGGTGAGGGTTGTCCCACAGGAATGTCTCTCTTACCCACGGATTGTGCCAGAAGCTGCAGTGTGGGGAAGTGTGGGAAGGGTGGTCACAGAATCCCAGAATCCCAGGATATGCTGAGTTGGGAGAGACCCACAAGGACCATCCAGTCCAACCCTCAGCCCTGCACAGGAACATCCCCCAAGAGTCACAGAGGATCATCCCAACTCTCCTGGAGCTCTGGCAGCCTTGGGGCTGTGACTCCCCAACACCAGGGGCAGGAGCAAAGGGACAAACCTCTTCCCACTCCACTACATTTATCCTCATTCTGCTCCTGGGGCTTTGGGTTTTTTTCCCCAATAAATTTACCTGCCGTGTGAATTTGCCACTCCAAATGTGCCTGGATGAAGAGGGAAAAAGGGGAGAGCTGCCCCTGGGTCCATCCTGATCCACACCTGGATGTGTTGGGAAGCAGGTGAGATCCCCTGTCCTTCCCAGCCAGCAGGTACTGCTCCCTAATGCAGCACCTCCACTTAATCTTGAGAAGTGGTACAACCTTGGATCACAAATTAAAGGCCTTGTCAATACCGGGAGACATTAAAAAAAGAAAAAAAAAAAAGGTTAAGGAAGGTTAGACTTCAGCCATAAAACCTCTGGCAGCATTCCCCTCCCCCTGCGGTGGTTTTCCAAATGAAAAGGCGGAACATCATTATGAACCCACACATGCTGATTTCTTTGCAAAATCCCCTCAAGGATCCCAAGGAAGAATTGATAACATGATTCCAATGAAGTTCAGCTCAAAAGAAGATCAAATCAGCTGTTTGTGAGGATGCTGGGTGTGCCCTGGGCACTGGAGAGGCACCGGGAGGCTTTGGAAGGTTCTGACATGAGAAAGGAAAATCTCCTTGATGCTGAGATGTAGCGAGGGATGCTGTGCTTCCAAAAGTGTGAAAATCAGGGCACAAGATGAACTGGAAAGTCTCCAGTCACTTCACATTGGAAAGCAGGGATAGATGGGATATTGGGAAGGAATTCCTGGTTGGGAGGGTGGGGATCCCTGGCACAGGGTGCCCAGAGAAGCTGTGGCTGCCCCTGGATCCCTGGGAGTGTCCAAGGGCAGGTTGGAGCAGCCTGGGACAGTGGAAGGTGTCCCTGCCCATGGCAGGGGTGAGACTGGATGAGTTTTAAGGTGCCTTACAACCCAAACCGTTCTGTGATCACACGCTGGATTTTCCCAGGGATTAATTTTATTACCAAAGTGCCACGTTTTCTCCAACTGCTGCTGCACAAACTGATTTTTGCCCTGATTTGTGGCCACAGACCCTGGGCATGTGCCCCTGTGTCTTTTTTAAACAGGAACAAGAAGGCATTGTGGGGAATCCTGCAGCGAAGGATCCTCTCTTCCTCCTCCACACGATGGATTTATGAACCTTCGACAAAATTTTGCTTCATCCCACTTTATTTAACCTTCAGATGTGTCTTTCTAGCAGACAGGGAACAAAATATTCCAGCTGCTATGAAAGATAATCATTAAGGTGATCTAACTCCAAAGATCAATAATATCTCTGCAGGACTCTTCCAGGGTTTCTGTGATATCTTCTCTCTCATTAAAAATCATATTAAAAGATCCTGTTCAGGTAAAGGGGGATTTGATAATTCCTTCAACATTATGGAACAAGTTTTATGAAACATTTGCTCATCTGAAAAATATTGGATGAAATAACTGCATAATAATGAAGAGGTTAATATATATTTATTATACTTAGGCAGTTTCTGAGAATACCACTAATTATAATTATATTATGATACTAATTATAGTAACTAGGAAATTACTTTCTTTTTAAAGATACACAGTTCAGAAGATCCACTGCTTTATGGAAAAAATATTCATATACATTCAATCAAATTTTCATTTTAATTCATTTGTTTGGCCAAAACAGAAATAAACTGGAGTCAGGGAGGAGCATCCATTGTGATCATTCCCTACCTGAGGCACACTGGGATCTTCTGGTGTCTGTGGAGCCTTTGGAAACACAACTCAGGTCACAGATGGAGAATTTTCCTGAGCCACAGCAATTCTTTCACAGAGTCCCAGAATGGTTTGGATTGGAAGAGACCTTCAAGACCATCCCATCCCACCCCTACCATGGGCAGGAGCACCTTCCACTATCCCAGGTGGCTCCAGCCTGGCCTTGGGAACTTCCAGGGATCCAGGAGCAGCCACAGCTTCTCTGGGCAATTTTTTCCCTCCTACATGAATTTTTTTCAGGTCTATTGCCCTTCACATTTTCAGATAAGCTGCCCAGACCCAGTTGACCCCAAAGAAATTTGCTTTATGGGACTGATTTTAGACCAAAAGGATTATTAAAGAAAGATACAGATGCTCAAAGAAAACTGGGACAGCCAAATCCTGCAGCCAGGAATCGACTTTGCACTTAGGAAAAACCCACCTGTCATAACAATTTCTACTCTCTTTTACCAGGATAGCTAAACTGAGCCGCTGCTGAAAAATAGCTAAAATATAAATATTAGGAAGAGAAAGGAGTCTATGGCTCTGAAATCCTCCGTGAGCACATTTGCTTTGGAAATCAATGACATTTTTCCCTAATCACTTTTCAAACAAAGCCACGTTTTTGATTAAACCCCGGGCACGGCCACACGACTCTTTGCTGCTTTTCGAGCTAATCAAGTGTTACACTTCAGACAGAGGAAAATATTGTATTTCATTTCTGCACCTCCTTTTGTCCATGACAAGGCTATAAAATTTCTGCTTTTTCAGCCTTTACAGCTCTTGCAGCTTTCGGCTCTTTTTGCACCTGTGAAGGTGTTTACTCAGCTATGAACACAATTATGACATGCAATAACAGTTGCCTTTCAAACAAGCATCTGGAAAAACCGGGGGTAGTGTTGATTCAGACAGTGGCAGGATTTGGGAAGACTGTTAACGGTGAGAACTCTTTTTTTTTTTCTCCCTGTGCAAGAAATCACACGCATAAAAAAAAAAAAGACAAGCTGTTTAACACCAAAGTTTTAAAAGCAGTTTAAATACAGAGCCAAAAATTATATGCAAAGACTATTTTAATTTATTAACAGTTTCCTTCCATTAAATCACACAGTGACTGATATTTATATATAGGCTTTGTTTAAAACAATTAAAGGATTGTACCTGTACTAGATTAATGTTCATCCTCCTGTTACATCAAAACCAAAATGCTTCAAGGAACACACTTTGCATCAATATCCCTAAATTTTCATGGAATCCTGATGGATTTTGGGTGCTTTTAGTCCATCTCAGTAATTTAAGTGCCCATAGTATTTGAGAGCCATTCATTGGGACATTTATCCCACAACAAGGTGTCCCAGCATGAGGAGACCTTGCCCTGGAGAGGAGCAGGGACAGGGAATTCCACTCTTTC
Organism: Pitta sordida; assembly: GCA_013390025.1. Classification (NCBI taxonomy): domain Eukaryota; kingdom Metazoa; phylum Chordata; class Aves; order Passeriformes; family Pittidae; genus Pitta; species Pitta sordida. Next base: position 82,822 of record WEKX01001782.1, on the reverse strand, counting down.
TGGTTGGAAAAAGAGGAAAAAAGGCCAATTTTGCTGCCTTGAGACGAAGGCCTTGATACTAACACAGTAAATATCCATAATCTTTTGCAGGTTTGTGGCGTTTGCTTTGGAGTTGGACGAGATGATCCTGTGGGTCCCTTCCAACTCAGAATAACCTGTGAACCTGTGTTGTAGCTGTTGTTCCAGATTTGGAGGTTGGCTAAAAGTAAGAATAGGAGAGTTGGGGGCAAATCCTTCCAACTGGGAAGTGGGATGCTCCAAAGGAATCTCCAAAGGAGATGCCCTTCAAACCCATCCCCATTCCCAGTGTTGTACCAACAGTGATTTAAGGAAATAAAATATGTTGTGTGTCCAAATAAAGAGCAGCAGGAATGTGTCTCCCATTGCTGGCCCTGATCTGGAGCTGCCCTGACACAGTCAGTGCTCTCAAGGACAGGGAAGAACCACAAACCTCAGGAACTGAGCAACATTTTCCCCGTGTCCTAAACGTTCAGGGGCAGCTGGACACTGAAGCAGAAGCATGGGGATAAACCCTTGCATGTGTGAGGTCGGGAATAAATTCAAAAAGGGGAAAAAACATGAAATTTCCAAGGATTTAAAAGGAGAAGAAGAGCCATCGGTTTGCAAAGCAACTGTGAAGAGGATTTAAGAATCCAGAGAGGAGTTTTGCCCGGCTGTGTGGGATAAAACTGTAAGTTCAGCAGAACAGAGCGAAGCTGATATGGAATAGTTTTAAATGTCTTTTCCCTCATAACTAGATTATTCAGTACAATGTCATTTGCTGCCACTGACATTTTCTTTAAAGTCATAAAGGCCTACATAGTAATAAAAGGGCTCAGAATAAAATTAGGAATATCATGTATAAATTATCTTTAACCTTAGCTTCATTTGGACTGTGACTTTTTAGACCTGATCAATTTTCATGAAACTATCCACATAAAACTGTGAAAAAATATTTGATCCTTGGCTCTCATAAAGCTCCTGTAACAAGCCTGGTACTTTCTTGATACTTAATAGTGCTGTTGGTGTCTGTCTCTGCGGGCAATTCTATAAAACCAGGGATAATATCTGAGGTTTAATGCAATTTCTCAGAGCATTGTTATGGAAAACATCTACACAGCTACATGAATTTGATGTTGTTTGTACACAGCACACACTCGCCAAATTTCTGTTTGGTTTGAAAAAGAACACAGAGAACTTCTGGTGGGTTTTTATCCCCTTATTTCTGAAAATCAAGCCCTTGTGAGTTTCTTAAGGTTAATTTTTCAGTCCAGCCCCTCTAACGATATTGGAATTGTGGCAGCTAAAGGCAGTGTCCTTGTGAGCTCTGGAAATGGGAAGGGATTGAAACATGCAGTGTGTGATATTTTAACCAAAAAGGTCCATACTCATATTTAATACCTTTTAAAACATGTAATAAATGGTGTTACACACTCCAAAGGTACCTGGATAAAAGGCAACTTTAAACTATGGAGGAATGTTTGTTCTCTGCCTGATGGGGAATTCCTGCCAAAACATCCTGTCAGCCAAAATCAGTGATGGTGGATGAGAAGGTCAATCAAAGCCCGAGGAAACAGTAAAATCCATATTTTAATGCTCAACAATAGATTTAAATCAAAGGCAAAGTGAAAAGCACAAGTGACTCCTCAGTGCCCTCACGTTGGCTGTGACATGGGGCTGCAGGTGGGACTGGCCAGGGCATGGAACAGGCAAGTCATGATTCCTTTGACCTCTAACGAGCTATTCAGGTGTTTAAGGGGTATAAAAAGTGGCAGCTGAGTGAGGCTTAAGCCATGCCCAGGTGAGCATGGGGGAGGATCAGTACAGGGGGAACACCAAGGCTCCCTTTCCTGGCTGGGCTTGAAGGGAAGGGTTGTGGGGCTTGAAGGGATGTTGGGCTGAAGGGTTGTGGTGCTCGCATCCACCCTAAAACTCCAGGGGTCTTTCATCTAGGGTGGACACAGGCCTGAACAGATGAAGGTTTGCTCCTGAAGAAACTGAAAAAATTGAAGTTGCTTTTAACTTTGTGCCTGAGAGTGTGGGAAGGGAAAAACGCTCTTTTCAAGGAGGTTCTGGACAGATGTCCTTCTGATCCCTGGTGCTTCCTGTTCTCTGGTTGTCACTCCAACACCACTGGCTGTGTTTTGTTCTGTGCTGAAATTAGAATTAATCAGGAGCTGGATTGTGAGGTGTCTGGGTTAACCTTTTCCCACACGTGTCGTATTTTATGTACTAATAGAAATTCCTGGGAGCCGTGTATTTGGAGAGCCTGACAGCAGGATAAAAGCCAAGTGCTCAGCACTGCTGTTTATTTCCTGGAAAGGGGATTTCTAACGGAGAGGAGGAATGGCATAGAAAGGAAATTAATTTCATCTATTTCAAGGTAACAAATGGTAATCACATGTGGTTTTTAAATCTTTGGATCAGCACGAACTCCTGGTCAGAGCAAGGCCTGGTGTTGTGGCTGAAGGTCAGATTTTGGCTGAAGCCTCTCTGACACCATCTCCTGTGGGGTCATGGGCGAAGCTCTTGGTTTTGCCTTGCTCCAAATCTCCACCTGGGATGTGGCAGCAGCACATCCCTGCTCTGCTGCTTGGCATGGGCTCCTTAGTGATGGCAAAATGCTCCAGTGTTATCAGAGAATCTCAGAGTGGTTTGGGCTGGAAAGGGCCTTAAAGATCATTTTGTCTTATCCGTGAGCAGAGACACCTTCCACCATCCCAGGTTGCTCCAACTTGGCCTTGGACAATTCCAGGAATCGGGTAGCCACAGCTTCTCTGGGCAACCTGTTCCCAGGCCTCCCCGCCCTCACAGGGAAGGATTTCTCCCCAGTATTCCATTTAATCCTGCCCTTGGGCAGCTTGAAGCCATTCCTCCTTGTCCTGTCACTCCAGGTCCTCGTTCAATCTCTCTCCTTCTTTCCTGTTGCCCCTTTCAGGTGCTCACAGGCCACAGTAAGAACATCCCAAAGCCGTCCCTCTTCCAGGATGAACCATCCCAGCTCTCCCAACTTCTCATCCCAGCAGAGCTGCTCCATCCCTCAGATCCACTTGATGCTTCCTCTGGCCTCCCTGTTTTCTGTCCCTCTGCAGCTCAACACTTCTATAGCAGCCAGAAAATGAACTTTTCTGCCCACTGCCAATTAACAAAGAGCAAACCAGCTCCGCAGCGATGGCTCTGCCTTCCTTAGGCCGGAGTAAGCTCATCCCAACATCAGGCTGAGCTCAGCTGAAGGAGGAGTTTGAAGCCTCCTAAATCATTGCTGTGTTTTCTGGCACTCCTGGAGCGTAGACACAAGTACAGGGAGATGGAGTGGGGGAACATATGTTTACATTGCTGATAGCTTTGAACTATAAGTTCTGCTGCATATTAATGGTGTATTTATGCATGGTAATTTAGAGAGCACGAGTCATTTGTCTAATAAAACGTTAATTACTTGTTACTAGGTATATTTATTTACAAATTGCCGTGGAACTTACAATGGAAATTTTCATCCTCTGGCCCTTTTTTTCAAGAAGTTCTCCACCTTTTCCTAATGGGATCTTTTCTGTGAAAGAGACTTAGAAAATTACCTGATGCTGGATCTGCTCTGTTGTAAAGTGGACCATGTTCCAAGATCTCAAAATACAATGTAAGCACCTCTAAAAGAGAAAAGCCACACAGCATCTGATCTTCAAAACAGGTCTAGAAATCTTGTCTGAAACACTTAAGTGGGAGTTCAAAGTCTTTAATTGCTTATTTTTTATTCTATGCAGTGGCTTTGGATTAGACACACAACTTCCTAAAGGTCTTTATGGCATCTACAGCAATTTTATGGCACGGGAGGAGGTTGGAATGAATGTCTTAGACCCCCAGGAGCTACACTCCCTGTGTTTAGTGGAAATCCTGCTCAGGGAGGGGGTGTCTGGGACAGAGACTTGGAGACAGACAGGAGATGTGAAAGGGAAGGTGTGTGGGAATTGTAGATCTGCAACTTTATATACCAAGAGTCAGTCTTCCCTGCTGTGACACTGCTCTGAGCGCTGTGGAGTGCAGGATTTAGAATTACATTTCCCACTTTCCACAGACCACTCAAATTTATGGCACAGTTTTCCCATGGATGCTCTATTGTCCTGCCAAGTGGAGGATCATGGGGGTTCTTGCTCCAAAGTAGCAACCTTTTTTAGTTTTCCCAGCTGAAACTGAGCCACTGTCCAAAGGAAACCCTCTGATTTGGGCAGGGGTGGAATACATCAAGAAGAATCATGAGCATCTCTAAACATTGCAATGCAGATGCATATTTTTAAGGAAACCTGGCATCAGAGTAGCAGAATTACGGCAGCAGGATGAAATCTTTCATGTTTTATGGTATTGGTCCAACAACATTATAACCTCACCCTCTCCAGAAGGCTTTAAATCCTTGTATTTATAATATGTTGATGCAATTTCAGTTTTCTATCGGGCATCGAATGGCAGATCCTGACCATTATGGTTTAGCTACTCTTGGCTTTTTGCAGCCATATTTATAGAGACTCAACTTGCAAAGTGTTCAGCACTTAAACAATCTCACTGGCTGTGTAATAAGATGTTTCAGGCCAGTGAAATAGTGCCTTGGCAAATCTGACACTTTTTATTATGACCCTTCCCATTGCTGCCAGGGTCTTGCTCCAAGTAGAACCACAGGAGTAGATGAAGCTGTTTATACCAAAGTAGTATTTGGTGATTTGTTTTTATTCCTAATGGTTATTCTATTTTCTTATATATTTTTGGGTGCTGGTGCCAGATTTAACAAATCAAGGTTAGGTTGAATGGGTCTTGGAGCAACTTGTAGTTGAAGGATCCCTCATGGAACAAGATGATCTTTAAGGTCCGTTCCAAACCGTCCTGTGATTCCATGATTTTGTTCCTCTTAAAGTATGGCCAGGGCCTTGTGAAAACACTTTGGGAAAGTGCTTATCCATGGTAGTTTGAATGGAGTTTAGTGTGAAAACACGAGCAAAGTGCTGCCCCAACTTGAGGGAGCGTCAGATTCCCGGCACAATCCCTGGGCGGGATGTTGGCCCATCTCTGGGATACCCTGAGCAATCCAAGTGCTCACACGGTGGAATGGGTGCATGGCAGTTGTGCACTTTACAAACACTTCAGAGCAGCAGAGAATTGAGCAGAAAAAGGGTTTCTGGAGGCGGCAAAAATTATACATGAACATATCGACCTGGCCAGCAGAGTTTATGATGTTCAAAAAGCCCGAGCCTGTTTAATTTCATAAGTTGCTTCTGCTCAGGGTAAATATTTTATATATGCACGTACATACATGGCATCTAAAATTTTTGGGAAGGGAGCCTTGTGCCTTAACAAAAATGGTTGGTTTTGTTTGGTCTTGTTCCCTTGGATATTAGAAGAACTGTGGTCTAAGGAAACGCAGAGTTTGCACTGAAAGTCTCCCAGCACATCCCATATTCTGGCTCTCTGCTCCCTGCGTGGCGTTCACCAGAATCACTGTGATCCTGGTATCCTAAAAAAATTAAAAAAGGGGGAAAATGATGCGGGAGCTTCAGCCTCCACATTTTCCTTTAGCACAGACAGGGTTTCAGAAATTAGTGTGTCCTCCCTGGGCTTCAGATATAGTAGAGGGTAAAAGATTTCAAAGGCAGTTTTAATGAAAGAGAAATACTGAAAGGAAGAACACAGAGAGCAGTGACACTATAGTTCTGCTAAATTTTACATTTAAACTAAGAGGCGAATCATAATTTATTCCCTCAAAAAAATGACCTATATGTAAAGAAGACAAAATGCGACTTGATGATTAAAGACTTGAAGGAATATTCTCTCTAGTTGTGTCAGTGCTGCATGTTACTGTATATGTAATCTAAAGCAGCTTTTGAAATTTCTCCTAATTATATTTGGAGCCCGGACCATGAGGTCCTTGGGGAGATGTTGAGTGCGTGGCAGGGATGTGGCAGCTTCCCTGCACTGCCACTTCTGATGGCACATCTGAGCTGAAGTGGTTTTTATTTTTTAAATGCTTTCAGCCCTGGGAAGGGCTGGGTCAGGGAGGGTTTCCTGCAGGTGACTGGGAAAGATGCCCAGCAATGTCTTGGTGGAGAATCAGGAGGCTGCTGCCAGCAGGGGCTTCCTTTCTATTGCTCAAAAAAGTCATGTCTCTAAAGAGTTTGGGATGGATTTCTTTATTTTTCTATTTATAGCCGTGCTGGTTGGCAGATTTAATTTTTTTTTTCAGTGGCCTCAGAGTGGTAGAAAAGTGCAATTCTTGGTTTGATGTGAGCTTGAGCAGAGCCTCGTGGATTGTGTCCTAGAGGTGAGGGGGTCTGAGCACCCAACAACAGCCTCCCCAAAGCAGGAGGCTCAATTTGGAGTATTTGTAGCTTAATGAAGAGACACGATGTTCAAATACTTACAAGGCTTTCCAGAAGTTGGAGGACATCCTGATTAGGGAGAGATGAAACAGGGAAAATTACCTCTTTGATCTCCCAAGCAGTTCCCTCTTCTGTGGCGCCACAGAAATTTGCCTTCAAATCCCAGATACCAAAAACCTTCGTTGTGTTTCTGGTGGTGGAATCTGGATCGTGAGGAGGGATGTGAAAGGAGAAAGGAGAGCTGAACCTGAATTTGGTGGGGACGATTAAATTCTCTTCTAGTTGAAAGGAAACAAACTTGTTACATTCAATAATTAAAATTGCTCAGAGGCGTTGCCTGATAAGAGATTCATCCAGACTCAGTGTGCAATATCAAATGATTTTCTTTTTCTTCAAGTAATTGAAAGAGAAATGTAGATAAATTCGCTTTTCCTCAATTAAAACAATTGATGTTCCTGCACAATGGTCTGATAACTTTTTTGTTAGGTTTTTGTTCTATTTGTGCAGAGGATGAGAATCAAAATAAGTATACTATGAACATAGAACCATTCTGAAGACCAAAAAAACCAAACAACACCCAACCAAAAAATTGAAAATAACAAAAAATTCTGTTCAAAGAAATTAATTTCCTCAAATCAGTGTAGGGTTTTTCCCCCTATGGGACATGAGATCTAACCTACAGGTAGTTCAGATTTTGCTGACAACGCCCTGGACTGCTCCCAATGGTTTCCATGGAGGAGGAGGAGGATGTGAAGCCAGAGAAATCTGAACACATCAGAAAAGCCCTTAAGTGACAGTGGATGGGACTTTTGGACACCTTGAGCTGGAGAAATCTGCTATGCAGCATTTTCATATTTATTTTGTGTTCTACACACCTTCACAGTCTGTTCTGCAGGATCTCTGGTACATTCCTGGTTTCCCTGGGGCTGGATGAGCAGAGCTGAGACTTGGTTGGATGTCTGAGTTGGGCTGAGCCCACCAGGGTGATGGTGGCCATGCAAAGTGGTCTTCAGTCCTAACACTCCCAAGTAAAAATCAACTGTTCCAAACTGATTTAATTTTTCATGGATGTGTAACATCCAGGTCCATCTGCATCTTGCTCTGGGGGAGCCGAGATTTCTGTCAGACTCAAAAAAATTGAGAGTATATTGAAGTGATGTCCTGCACTGATCCATTTAGGAGGATCAGGTTTCTCTGGAGAAGATTAATTAAGTTTGTCCTGCTCTGCAAGTGTTGGATTTACTTTGAGTTTGGTTTTCATGGGTGTTTTTTAATTGATTTATTTTCCTTTTGTCTTAAATAGTCATTTGCTCTTCTCCGAACCTCAAACCCACAAACTCAGAATGTTCTCCCCACTCCTGTTTTGTATCTCACAGTTGAAATATGTAAATAGCAGATGTACCAAGGAGAATATAATTGTCTTACTATATGCCAATGGATTTCCTCTGTTTATTGGAATCAAATTTTCTGCAAGTCCATTCCTGTCATTCTCAATCCGAAATCAACATTTAAGGCTCATTACTCAAATGAAATAATTATTTTAATTTTTTCCCATCCATAATACATAAAATGTTGCATAAATTTGCATAGCAAGGAGAATCTTGATTGCAAAAAAAAAACAAGCCAAAAAAGATACCCATGCCCTTGTTATCATAAAATTGTTGTTGATACAAAGCCATGGGAGGTGGGTGTGCAGAAGTTATGGTTGCCCAGCAACTATAACAGAACAATTTAATGCCTAAATATTGCAGATTTAAAAAAAAATAAATACAAAAGAGCACTGGCAACATCAACAATCACCACATTATTGCTCTTCCCCAGTAAGAGAATTATATCCTGTAATGAAAATTATTCAATATAAGGTCTGTGATATTGTATTAATTTTCTAAAATGTATTTGACTTGAATTTACTCTCAGTACTCCCTGGGATCATTATAAGATCATCACTGGAAGCCAACTATTTGAGCATTATAAAAAAGATTTTGCAAAGAGGATGGAAAGCATTAAGGATTGCGAGTTATCTCCCATTTATATTGTTCCCAGATTTTAAAAAGAAGAAAATCCAGCTGGTGTTGCAGGAGGCAACTTGCCAGCAGAGGAGAACGGAGCCCTGAGTGCCTTTTTGGGGCACTGTGGTGCTTTTGGGAGCTTGGATTTAGCTTTTCCTTTCTCTTGGAGGCACTATTTTGGGCACGGGGCTCAGTGCTCCTGGTGCCTGTGTGGATGGAGAGAGGGAAAAATCGAGGCTCTGCTTTGAAGTTGAGATGCACCTGTCCAGCTGGACTGAGCTGGGACCACTCCGACGGGTTTTTATAAAGATTAATCGTTTTAAAATTGAATGAGATGAAATCAAATTATGTATTTAATCTGTACAGCAGGGGAAAAGCAAACTTTTTTAAAAAAAATTAAGGCTTCAGCCTCATGTATATCGAATTCTTCCATGGGAATTATTGGAGGAGGTTTGATTGAATCTATAAACCTTGAGCAAAATCCCGGTTTTCCTGGGAGGCAGAGCGTGGTCTGTGAGTGGCAGCCTGGTGGTGGGCCCGTGGTGGGGAATGGTGCCTGGGAGAGCAGAGGAGGCTACAGGGGCATCCCAAGGGATTTGGGGCACCTCAGTGACTTGCCTGAAACAAGGAGGAAGGCCCGGAGGGAGAGCACTCACCAGGCACAAGGTGCATAGTGCAAATGTTGGGCTGTATGTTTCCTTGAGCTAAAAATACCTGAAGTGATTTAAACACCATTGTCCGTGGTTATTTGAACAGTTGGAACCTGAAAAGATCATTAGAAAGCTAAAACTTGCTTTTGCTTCTGACTGTACCGATGCTCGTGTGCTTTATGTGTGTGCGTCAACACTCCCCAAAGTTTCAGTTCATTCTTAATCAGGGTCGTAATTACTGCTGGCAGAATATTAGTGTGATGAAGCTCTTCAGATATAAAACTTCCCCTCATTTATGCCAGCATTTATTCAGTATTCAGCAATCACACCCGAGTCACTTGGACTGAATCTGAATATCCTGATGCTGATCACAAGGACCATCCCGTCCAACCCTCAGCCCTGCACAGCCCCATCCCCAAGAGTCCCCCCCTGTCCCCAGAGGATCATCCCAACCCTCCTGCAGCTCTGGCAGCCTTGGGGCTGTGCCCACTGCCCTGGGGAGCCTGGGCACTGCCCAACCACCCTCTGGGGGAAGAACAACCTTGTCCTAGATCCCTCCCCCGACACAGCTCCAGCAGTTCCCTCAGGTCCTGTGATTGTTGATGGCATCATGTTCTGACGCTGGTGATGGAAGTAATGGTCCATATCCTTCCCCATGCACTGGGAGAGGAGAATTTGCACAAACTGACTGAGCCTGATGCCACATTCTTGTATCAAACTGGGACATTTGGCAGGTTTCCCCTGCTGTGGTGGAAAGCTGGACAGACACCTCTGTGTTTTCTTAGCTTGTAGAAAATGATTGTATCTAAATGATGGAATCTAAAAGGGTCTGACTGGATTTTGCACATATCTCCAACCCTGGCAGCCTTGAGGTTTGGCCAGTTCTTGTTTCAGCTCAGTCTCATTTTCAGCTCGTATTGCTGCCGTTTGCCAAGCCTGTCTAGGAAATGAAAATATAAGAAGCTTTAAAACATATGGAACTGGAGCAGAGCTTGGATTTATGTATTGAATATTACACCTTGGGCAGAGAAATGAGCTGGAGCTCCTCCCCAGAGCTGGTAGTGTTTGTGTGAGTCTGTAGTAGCTGCTCCAAGGCTGCCAGAGTTCAGGGAGCATTTGGACAACGCTCCCAGGCATATGGTGGGATTCTTGGGATGTCCTGTGCAGGGCCAGGAGTTGGATTGGATGGTCCTCATGGGTCCTTTCCAACTGAGGACATTCTATAGTTCTACTCTTGTCCTTGGCTGAGGAAGAAAATTGTTTTCTGCCCTGCCTGCAGCCACGGGAAGCTCCTGTTTTCCCTCTCCCTTTGGCCAGGGATTCTTCCAGAGGGAGAGATGGTTGCCTCTGCTCTTGGCCGTGCATCCAGTGCAGTTCTGAGGGGTTGGAGGGGCTCTGGTCCCGTCTTGGTGTGTTGCCCAACAGGCTGCCAGGCCTTATTCCCACGGATACATCAATTCCTGGACATGCCTTGGGATACATGAGACAATCTAGACAATAAAAAAATAAATAGCTCAAATAAGGTTAATAATCATTATAAAAGGAAATTAGACAAGGTAGCAGCAGCATTAGGAGAGTGTCAGGAAAAGAACCTGAGATTATATTGCTTTTCCTAATTGGGATGAGACAGTAAAATATCTGGATCATATCAATCACTTCACGGAAAATCCAAATCTTGGCTGTCTGGATGCCCCTAGTCAAATTTGTAAATATTTTCCAGGGGATGTCTTTAAATTCCATTTTGGTTGATGACTATTAGATGTTCATTTATGCATGTGGAGAGATTTTTTTTCCCCTTTTTCAATTTTTTTATTGCTGAACTATTTGGCTTCTCAGTTAGGGCCAATATAAGGGTTAATTAGGTAATTTTTATTTGGGTTGCAAATCCCCAGTGCCTAATCCTAATTATTCAGAATTAACACCTACTATAAAAAGTCTATTCCATAACTTTTTTTTTTCCTAGCTAGATCACAAACAGTTTTGCAAGAAAAATATGTTTCTAATAATATACCATCATTTTCATATTTTAGTGTAATAATTAAGGTAGCCCTAATTCACGCCTAAAATCTAATTTTCATAAATGAAGCATCAACTAAATATTTAATTGCAATGAGCAGATATTTCAGAGCAGGTGTTTTAGGAGCTGCTGGATGCTCCTCAAACATTGGCAGGCTTTGGGGGTGAAGCAGTGGATGTTGGTGGGGTTCACAGGGGTGGGTGAAGCTCTTGAGGGAGGCACTGGTGACTCTGCAGCCCTTCCTCAGCCAGGGCGCACAATCAGATCCTTGTCTGCACCATGCCAGAAAAATGAGCTCAGAATCAGGCTTATCATGATGACACAATCCATGAAACAAGAACATGAAACGCGTTCATTATGGTCTTATTTCCATGAAAGGTCATCTAACCCCTTGCACGTGGTGTGTGCTTTCCACAACAGCTTTTCCTTAATGTGATGCCATTTTCTCTCCTTTTAGGCTTCTGGTTGGCAATTACATTTGTATTCACCTCCAGGGATCTCCACAGGATATTAAGGGGTTTTGAAGGGACCTGAAAGGTCACCTGGTCCCAGCCCCCTGCCATGGGCCAACCCAACCCTGCCCCATCCTTGGACACTTCCAGGGATGGGGCATCCACAATCTTGCTGAGCAACCTGTGCCACTGTCTCACCACCTTCACAGTGAAAAATTTCTTGCAAATATCTCACCTGAATTTCCCCTCTTTCAGTTTGTCCCCATCCTCCCTTGGCCTGTCACTCCTGATGGAGAGTCCCTCTCCTGCTTCCCTGAAGCCCCTGCAGGCCATGGAAGTTGCTCTGAGGTCTCCACATGTCCTTCTCTTCCCCAGCTTGAACAGCCCCAGCTTTCTCATCCTGTCCTCATAGGAGAGGTGCTTCAATATTTTTGTCGACTTTGTGACCTCCTCTGGACTTACTCCAACAGTTCCACACGTCCTTCTTACTTTTTGGATACCAGAATTGCACCCAGTGATCCAGGTGTGGTCTCACAAGGGCAGAGCAGGGGGGGATGATCACCCCCTCTGACCTGCTGCCCACATTCCTTTGGATACAGCCCAGGACAAGGTTGGTTTTGGGGCTGTCAGCACTCACTGCTGGCTCGTGGTGAGTTTTTCATCACCCATCACCCCAAAGTCCTTCTCCCATGGCTGCTTTCAATCCCTTCTCTGCCCAACCTGTCTGTGTGTCTGGGATTGCCGTGTGGTGTAGGACCTTGTACCTGGCTTTGCTGAACTTTGTGAGGTTTGCATTGGCACCTCTTCAGCCTGTCCAGGTTCCTCTGGATTCATCCCTTCCCTCCAACATGTGACTGCTCCAAAAAATTTACTGAGGGTGCCTGGACCCCATGGTCCCTGCCACAAACAAAACAATTGAACAATCAGCCCCAGTCACCCCAAGGGACTCCTGAACGCCTCTGTTCTGAAATTCTTGGCAAGACCTCAGTCAGAACCAGTTCCTCCAGGCAGGATCCTCAGCCTTTAGCACCCAGCCCACCCAGCAAGAAGGGCTCCTGCAGGGCTTGGGCACAAACCCCCTGATCATCTGGATCCCACCAACCTGATACATCCATTGGCTTCCCATTGCCATGGCTGAAAATGAGGAAATATCTGCTGGAAACATCTGTGGGAAAACAAATAGGATAAAGCATGCCAAATAGTGCTTAGGAGAATATTGTGGGGAAAGGCCACTTCCCAACTCAGGGAAAATGTTCCTGATGATGGGAGATGGTCAGGGTGGGCAGGTAAGGATGGTTTCTCCTGGAAGGGTGTTGCGGGGAGAGCAGCTCCTTGCCAAATAAATCTGAGGGAAAAATCCTTTGTTAGAGTTCCCTGGAGATTTAAGGGATGTGGGATCCAAGTTTTTGCCTGTAAATATCCACAATATGCCCATGAAGGTGCTGTGCCTCCCTGTCAGTGTCCCCTTGGGGTGGAGACACACCTCAAGACACAATTGAGGAGAGCAGCAATGACTGGCTGTGCTCCTCAGTTGTGTTGGGGCGTTTGGCAGCTCCTGATGTTGGATTCTGAACTCTGAGTTGAGGGAATGTTTCTGAATCTGGAAGCAGCGAGAGGTCAATAAAAATTCCTTGAGGTTGGATCTATACCCAGTATGCTGTAAGACATCCTGGATGGTTATTTTTTTAAATTTTATTTTTTTTCCCCTTCATAATTTAAATTGGGAAAGTTTTTTAAAACGAGTTTATTGGTGATCCACGAAATTCTGCTTTTGTTAAACCCATCTTAAAAAAAGACATAAAAATATACAGATTTTTATATTTAATGCTGAGCACAGCTCAGGTTCTCTCTCTACTGGCTTTAGGGGTGGAGGGAGAGGAAGGAAGTGGATTTATTTTACCCATAACTTGCGTTAATAAACATTTATTTATTTTTTTTTAAAAATCTCATTTTCCTTGACTGTGAAATGAATTTAAATGAACACATTAAATAAGCAGATTTGCCAGGAAGGATTTGGATTAGTTTCCAATACCTACAATAGATCTTTCCATCTGTCTGTCCTTCGATGCCCCATCCCATTCTCACGGGCTCGGTTGAGCCTCCAGGGGGTGGAAACTCAGAGAGGATCTTCCTCTTCTTCCTCTGACTTCCAAAAATCAGAGAAGAGCCACATCCCTCGTGGTGTCTCAGCAGGAGCCCTTTGGCCACCCAGCCCTCCACGCTGGCGGAGATTCCCAGGACTGGTTCCTTTCTGGATGAGCTCCAGTGGCTCCATGGTTGGGATGGGGAAAACCTTCAGTGCCTTTTCTGGGTCCCACAAAATGTCGTTCAGGTTTAACTGAGTTATAAATTGGTTCTCTTAAAGCGCCTCTGGCTCTTTTCTGGAGTTTCCCTCCCTCCCTCTGGCTCTCCCAGGTCACGGGTGGGGTTTGGGGAAATTTCAAATACTCTTGACCCTGACCCTGGGACTCAACATCACCTTAACCCCTGAATCTTCTTCCAACATCCCCTAACACCCCCAGCTGCCTCCACAGGGGGAGAATTCCCATATTTTCCCAGGAAAAGAAGGCGGGCAACTGTGAGAGACAAAGAAAAACAAAGACTAGGCCCTCGGCTCAAAAATTAACATTTTTTCTTAAATACCTGTGCATAAGACGACTTGGTTTATGTATTTCCTTAGAAACCAAACAACCCGGGAAATGGCATAAAAAAATTATGCTAAAAGGAAGTTATTTTAGTTGGTAGAGGAAAGACCTGTACGTTCAGGAATGCCAGATTTACAGGCCTGTGTGTCTGCAGCCCTCTTTGTGCTCCCATGAGCACGTGCATTTACCACACAACCTTTAACCACATAATCACGTCATATTTTCCCTTTGCCTCCCTTTTAATATTGGAAGTTGGACACATAAGTGGGAAGAATCAGGATTGCACAGGCACTGGTTAAAAAAAAAGCCATTTCTTAACTTTCAAGTACTTGGCTTTGCAACTGAAATAACTTTCTTCCCATGTCATTTTTTCATATGTAATTATATATATCCAGTGCTGAACGCTGGAAAGCAGTGGGGATTACTGGCAAGCTTTTGGAAACTCCTTAATTTCCTTCTCGGTGAACGGGAGACAGCACCTTCTTTACTGTAGATTTCCCAGAGAATTCCTCCATTCTTTAAAAAGTAGATACAGCTCTGAGCAAACAACCAAAGAAATAATAAAAAAAAAAAGCAGAGCAGACAATATTGTAAATATTTTTTTTCTTATTTTTTTATCATTAAATACATGATGTTGGAGCTGTGAGGAAGTTTAATGCTGAAGAAATCGGGTTTTAATGAACATATGCTGCCATGGCCTCACAATCTTGCTTCATCTCCCCTATTAACTTCTTCTGCACCCAGGAAACCTTTGGCTCGCTGCCTAAGTAATAGAAGAATAATTAGAGTAGTAATTGAAGAATGCCAAGTCAAACTTCTAAGGAATTTATCTTTAACAACCACTCTGAAGTGTGTTTCCAACCCTGCCTGGCATGGAGGTTCTTAAGGAATCATTTTGCACGCTTCCAAGAAAAATTAGAGGGTCAGGTAGCCATCAAAGTAAACTTGTTATGCCTTGTAAAATAGAAATAAATGTATTTCTTTCAGCAGTTTTGGGAGAAAGTGTGATTTATCCTGTGGAACACTCACCCCGTACCTGTTTGCCAGCCTCACTGTTCCTCTTGAGTGGGGCTGGATATATAATCTGTCAACTATCTGCATCCCACAGGATTACAAGGCTGGAGTGATAGATTTAACCCAGAATTTACTTGCTTTGGATGATGAAATTCCGGATGTTTAAGACCTGCAATTTCCTATTTTAATTAATGTACATCTTAGATTTACAGAGAAATATTTTGCACTAGTGCCTGGAATTTTCTATCCAAAATGGAAATCTTAATTTAGCAATGGTAATTGCTCTCCAGCTTTGATCCATCAAGTTTTTGCTGGAGAACAACACAATTTGTCTCACCGCTCCACTCCTTCCTCATTGGGAGTTTTCATATCAGTTTAGTGGTCAACAGGTGATGGACGACCCATCAATTTCCAGCTTGGGAGCTTATCCAGCTCCCTGGAAAGCTGATGGAGGCACCTCTCAGTGTGGCACCAGGCAGGATATTTCCAGGTGATGTTTGAGGAGAGGAGTTGCCCCATTCCTTCTTGCTTTCCCTACATCCAAGGGCAGCTGGTCTGGAACATTTATGCCATGTACAGCCTCACCCTTTGCAGGTGATGAGAGTTATTCCCAAATTATTCAGTATCACGTGATGCCAGGTGGGGTTTACACTGTTTTCTTGTATTTTCACAAACGTTTCCCTACAACTCTAAAGTCCAGCAGCTCATTTACAGGCTGAAACCCAGTGAGAGCTCCTGATTCCTGGTTTTGACAAGTCAATCATGGGACAAAAGAGTGAGGGGAAGAATGATTTTAAGGCCAGTTTGTGCAGCAGGATGTTGCTAAGGAGCTAAAGAAAGGAGCCTTCATATTTAAGGAGACGTAGCAGCCACTGCCTGCTCACAGAGCAAGGTTTTTTCATAATGTCACTTCATCTTTCAATAATATTAAGATGTGGAACCATATTCCAAGTGTTTAGTGTCATGGGAAATGAAGTGGAATATATTTTGTTGGTAATTTCTACAGCAGCAGAGAAGGCGGGGGGGGGGATGTGAGAGCATTCCAGCCAATTACTAGTTTCAGGTACTTCTATATTTAAATTTCTTCCCAGTTACCTCAGCATAATTAATAAATGATATTGCCTCGTCTTTCCAAGGAAATCCAGACAGCTGTACCACGTATCACTCCTTCCTTTAATGCTCTGTAGAAGTTCCTCCTCCACACTGTATTGTGTTGTTGTAATTAAGGACGTGCATCAGGAAATGCCAGGCTTCAAACCTGAGTTTACTGTGGGCTTGACAGACTCCCACAGCTTCCTTCTCCAGAGCTCATTTCCATGGAAAACGCCTCGTGAAGCCAGCAGCTTGTTCTCATGAAGGCCAGCTTGATATGCAATGAGGGTGCTGATTTTAAACTCGTTATTGGGGTCAGATTCAAGGCTCTAGTACAGGGTATGTTCTCCCAGTGATACGGGAATGGGTGCAAAGCATGTGGTCCAAGAGGAGTGTGGTGAGACAGAGGGAAGATCCATTTGTTTCCTGTTTTTGGTGCTCCAGGTATGAACCAGGTATGGAAAGACTGGTAGTATTCTGATATTAATTAGAAATATGCCTTTTTGTCAGCTCTGAAACAGGTCCAGCATGGTACACCCCTGTTAATACTGTGGCTAATGATCAATTTGCTTGGAATAAATGCACACTTCCATGCTCTTCCCTGCATAGCTGGAGTGTTCTTGGGTGTTTATAACCACACGTATTCCTCTCTCCTGTTTGCCTACAGAGACCTCCATATGATTTACATGAAGGAAATGGACAGCTGATTCCTGTGATGGCCAGAAATCCATGGGGGCTGGGAAGGATGTTTTTGCAGGAGACTGAGATACCAAAGTGCTCCCATGAACCCAGACACTGAGGCATTAGAGTGTCCAAAAGAGGGAATGAAGATGTGGAAGGGCCAGGAGGGGAAGGTGTGAGGAGCAGCTGAGGGCACTTGGTGTGTTCAGGTGGAGAAGAGGAGCCTGGAGGAGTTGTCACCTCATTGCAGTGACAATTCCTGGGGAGGGGCAGAGGAGGGACAGGCCCTGATCTCTGCTCTGGGGGGACCAGGGACAGGAGCCAGGGAATGGCTGGAGTTGGGTCAGGGCAGGGGCAGGTTGGATCTCAGGACAAGGTTGTTCTTTCCCCAGAGGGTGGTTGGGCAGTGCCCTGGCTCCCCAGGGCAGTGGGCACAGCCCCAAGGCTGCCAGAGTTCCAGGAGGGTTGGGATGATCCTCTGGGGACAGGGGGGGACTCTTGGGGATGTTCCTGTGCAGGGCTGAGGGTTGGACTGAGTGGTCCTGGTGGGTCCCTCCCAGCTCAGCATATCCTGGGATTCTGGGATATCATCTTTGTTCAGACACAAGAAGAGCTCAGATCCCAGTGTGTTTTTCTCCAGGGGACAGAGGAGCACAGGATGCTCCCAACACAACCCTTGTCTCGGTAGCACCTGCCTGTGTGAGCAGAAGGGAAGGTGACTCACGTCGTGCTTAAAAAGAAATTCCACTTCTATTATTAATGAGAGAGTCCCGATGGAAAAAAATATTGTCTTGATCTCTCTTTTAGACTTATCTAAGGCTCTGGCAATTGTAGTATCTGAATTTCAGTTTGTCTGGTTTTCTTTCTTCTGGGAG
Source organism: Pitta sordida (assembly GCA_013390025.1). Lineage (NCBI taxonomy): Eukaryota > Metazoa > Chordata > Aves > Passeriformes > Pittidae > Pitta > Pitta sordida. The sequence continues at coordinate 65,034 of WEKX01001782.1, read as the reverse complement.
CAGATGATTTTTCTGCTGTTTTTCTGGCCACACA
>WEKX01001782.1:0-60000 GCA_013390025.1 Pitta sordida | reverse complement strand
GGTTAAAATCTGAGGTGAAATAACATCTGGGCAGCAGCTGGAAAACCATTGCAGCACCTCGGTGGTGGAGAGGAGCACGAGCATCCCTGGGAATCCTGGGCTCTGGGCATCCATGTCCCAGCCTATAATCCATACACTTGAACATATGTATGAGTGGGGAGAGGGAGAATAGTCAGTATAAACCCAGTGAGGAAAAAAACCCACCCTGTGAGTGTGTTGTATCTACTGTTACTTTGGGGTTTGGAGGGCATTTCTGTGAGCAGAACAAAAAAACACTGCACAGCTGTGATTGCAAGGCAGTCTATTATCTGCATTATCTCTCCTTAGGATGGGCAGGAATTCTTCATTTCATGCATCATTTAAAACTTGCTACAGTGATCCCACAAAGTCAGTAACGATGCTAAGTACAAAACTTTAATAGTGTTGCTGTTCAGACACAAGGCACCAAACTCATTTCCCTGCAAGCTGCAGCATTGGCTTGTACCAGCAGTCACTTGAAATATTGCAATCAGCCCAACACTCAGGCGAACCCAACCAGAGCTGCTGGTGCAACCTCAGAATTTCCCATTTTTTTCCACGCTTTGGTGTGATTTATGGCTTGATGAAGTCTTATCTCCCCAGCCTACTGCCATAGGCTAATAGTCTGTAACAAAGCTCAGCCTCAAAAATGTCAAACATAATGAAAACGGGAAAATCACGGCAGAGGAAGTTGGTGGGAGCCTGTCCTAAGGGTGTCTGTCTCAGAGGGTGTCGGGGCTCTTTTGGTTCAGGTGAGCAGGACATTGTCACGCTGTGCCTCTGCTGCCTGTGCCAGCTCCCAGCCTCTCCTGCCACAGGAGCATGAGAGGAGAGACAGTGCCCTCTGCCAACCCGAGGAAAACATTGCTTCCTTTCCTCCCCAAAAATCCCAGCCCTGAGAGCCAAGGGGCATTTCCCCAGTGCCACCCGGCCCTGGGCAAGGCTGACTCCAGCAACTGTGCCTTGATGCCACAGCTGGGGGGACCAGCAGCAGATTCCTGGTGCTCTGGGGATGCCAGAGCTCTGCCTGGAGCTGAGCAGCCTTTGGTGCATCACCCACACTGTGTTGTCCTCTCCCCTCACACAGCACAGCAGCTGTGAGCCCTTCTCCTGGAGCACCACCACCGAGGTGCAAAGCTCTGCAGGAAACACCATGTCAACCTATTAGATAGTTGGAATTGATCGTTTTAAAGGTATTTCCCAGCCTTAACCATTCTATTCCTCCTAGCAGAGGGAGTTATTCTGAATAATACACTGATTATAGGTTGGCATTGCTCCGTTCAGACCCACATTTCCAAGGAAAAGCTGCAATATTTCATTGTTAAATCGTCCTTGCAATAACTGCTAAGCAACTGTTGTGTTTTGTTAAAAGATTGCCCAGATAGTTTCAGATTTCTCCTTGCTGGCTGTGTGATGCTCCATGACTTACCCATCCCTCAGGGACAAGCTTTACCCAGGAATTAAAGGACAGGGGTGGCCAAGAGGGAGTTTTGGCTCCCAGCTGTCCAAATTGAATTTTAGTTCCCTAAACCACCTTGTACGAGTCCTGTTTTCTCTTCTCCTGCCTTCTTCCAATACATGGGCAAAGTGGAAAAAGAATTCCTGTATAGCTTTCAAAAACAAGTGCAATTGTTGAATAAAGGCCACACTAAATACAAGATGTCATTAGTTTGTTAACTAAGCAGCTTCATTACACCCCAAAACGTTCTGCCCTTGGCCTGTCCAACCATGGAAGTCCCAGATGTGAGAATACGAGGGACATCAAGATAATCTGGTGGCTCTGATGAATTAAATGTGTTGTTTGAAAGCCTGGGATTGTCTGCACCTGCCAATCTCCACGTGCTGCTCAGACACAGGTGACACACCTGGAATCTTTGTTCTTCAGGTTTCCTGCCCATAAAACGGGTATAAACAGTGGCATGAGGAGCTTGTCTTTCTTTTGCAAATGTTAATAACGCTTCCAGGTCTGATGGAAGATGTTGTGTAATTATAATAAATAGAGATTGACTTCAAAGAGTCTCTGTAGATCTGGGCTTTTTGATCCCATTCTAAAACTGTAATTATCCCTTATCCCATAGGCTGAGATATAAAATTATACGAGTTTCAGATTTTCATCTGTATTCTGCTGGTGTGTGGTTGCACATTTCCAAGAGGAGGTGGTGGGATATGGGCCCTCAGACAATAACAAGTGTAGACGGCTGTGGTTTTACTGAGGGATACGGAATTTCTGGGATGAACTGGGGTGGCACCGACCCCATTGTGGGTCCTGCTTGGACCAGGTGGTCATGCTCATCTGGGAGAGTGGGCACCTGGCTCCAGACACTTGTTGGGCACATTCATGATGCCCCAGCTTGTATTAATATAATTAATATGTATTTGGGACAATGTGGCTCTGGCTGAGGTTGATCCCATCTCCAGATACTGGCCTGGACACCTCAGCTCAGTGGCAAACACCACAAAAATACCTACAGGGTCAGGGACTACATTTTCAACATTCATTTATTCTTTTAAAATTTTTGCCTTTTTACATTCTTATCAAGCGAAAGAGGCCAAACAGATTTTTCCCTCTACTCATTTTAATAAAATTGGCTTCCAGGCTGCGATGTCTGGTGCCAAAATTCAACCTGGAAATGCTGGCAGCCTCCTCACTAGAGCGACGCCAGCAGTGGTGTTGCAATTATCAGTTGATCTTCTGTTTAAATACAACCCAGCATGTGAGCTGAATACAGACAGGTTGGAAAAAAAACTGTGAAAAAAGGGAAAAAACCCACCACTCCAATCCTTAACAATTCTAAAATGGGCTCGAGCCATGACATACAAATTGTTTGCTCAGCTAAAATGTGTTAAAGCAAAACAAATTAAATGTAGCAGAGAATACGATAGCAGAAGGGTGAAAGTCATTTCAACAAAAGTAAAAAGAATTGGCGTTTCCTTCCAGTCATCTGCATGGCTTTGGTTACCCAGACAGATGGAAAATTGTGTAAAAAAAGGAAGAAATTGCCATCAGAAATTGCAATCAGATGCTGATGCACTAGAGGGCCACTTTGGGGGTCTGTTCCTTGCCCACTTGCTCCAGCTCTGGAATCCAGAAGGGCTGTAGAGCAGGTTCAGCTGGGACTGGATGTGTTGAAGAAATCCCAGTTGTCCTGCTGACCCTTGTGCAGCATCTCCCAGTGAGCCACAGGACCAGGGGCATCTCACCTCCATGGGAATACCCCAAAAACCACTCCAAAGAATTTGAGGGCTAAATGAGACCAATGGCCAGTGGTGTGAAATGGTGTAAAGTTCTTCCCTCTTCTGGGGGACAAAACACATGGTTGTAACTGGGACCTTCTGGTACCTGAAGGAAACCTACAGGAAAGATGAAATGGGACTATTTACAGGAGCATGGAATGTCAGGGTAAGGGGGAATGGCTCCCCACTTCCAGAAGGCAGGATTAGATGGGATATTGGGATGGAATGGTTGGCTGTGAGGGTGGGGAGGCCCTGGCACAGGGTGCCCAGAGAAGCTGTGGCTGCCCCTGGATCCCTGGAAGTGTCCAAGGCCAGGTTGGAGCCACCTGGGATAGTGGAAGGTGTCCCTGCCCATGGCAAAGGGTGGCACAAAATCATCTTTAAGGTCCCTTCCAACCCAGGCCATTCCATGTTTCTCTGATCTCTGTCTGCATTTTATGCTTACACAGCAATAACATCTCCTGGATTTTCCTGCTTTCCTTAGCAATGGAAAACACAGAACCAATGGAGATGCTCAAAGCCCTGACATGTAAAACGTGCCCTCCATGGACAGGTGGCCAAGTGCTGACACGTGTCAGCTGAAGGCAGCCCAGGCACATTGGGAGCAGTGGATGGGGAGCCAGAATTGAACCACTTGAGATATCAGGGAAATGTGATTTTACAAGTCAGAGGAGTGGAGAGAGGGCAGCTGCTTTTACAATACTTAAAACACTTGCTTTCATGCCACATTCAGGCCAGATTTTGTCTAAAAAGGCTGTTAGACAGCTCCCCAAACCACGATAGGAACCCTCAGCTCTAAAATTCCAGTATTAGCATCTGTTCTTTCTTAGGTTACCCCCTTAAATTTCTTTTTCCAACTTGAAAACAAATCCAAACAGTCCTAAACTATAACAAATTACCCAGCAGAGCATATGAGTGGTTACAGGTTTCCAGCTCCACTGGAAACATGCTGGTCTCCAAACTGTGCAAAGAGAATCCAGCACTTCAAGCACAGCTTCACGCCAAGACATGTGTCCAAAAAAACCCAGATGCCTTCAGTGTTTTATTACATGGAGCACTGAGCTGTTCAATGGCTCTGAGAGCAGTAGCCAGGAATATTGGGAAACTGCAGATGCAAACACATACACATGCAGAGAAATATGCAGCCCTGTGACTTTAGCACTGGTGAACATTGGGTTTGTTGCTCAGGATAAGAACTGCTTCCAAGCTGGGATAACTCTGGATAAAAGCAGATTGTTTCTTCACAGGCGAATTCTGGTGCAACTTGATACAGCAGAACTTTGGAACTGACTTACATGTGTTTAATAATGCCTACAAGGTTTATACTCTCGGATTCAGTGTCAGAAGGAGGGGTAAAACAAAGTTGGAAATGACCTGTAAGTAACAGTGGAACAGGGAATTGAGCACTGAGGTCATGGGAAGACTTGCAGGTGCCCACCAGTGTCCTACAACAGAGAACAAATTAAAATTTCTTGTTTTGGAGGTCAGAAAATGTTGAGATGCTCGTGGTGGTCAGGTTAACTCTTGAGCATGAATATGAAGTTTTGTTTTGCCTTCACTTGCCTTGTTTTGTATTTGGTTCAGGCACATTCACAGAGGTGTGATTTTACAACCGCAACAGTTCACAGAGATCCTCAAATGCACAGAAGCTCACTTCATGTTGTTACCAGAAAATCCAAAATCTCTTGGACTATTAAGCAAAGAATTTATAAAACTTAAGTGGATAAACACAGCATAAACTTAATTGAATATGTTTTTAAATGCTACAGATGCAAGTATGAATTTTAGATTTTTTTTTCCCAATAATTATTCCATCTATTTCAAATATACACAGTGAAAATTATCAAGGGACTCATCCCCTAAGACACTTTATGTTTCTTGGGGATATCAATAAGAAGAACAAACTTTTGCTGGATAGATGTTACATTCATGGGAGAAATTAATAGGTTAGTAGTATTTAAATGCAAATATTGTAATGGGTGCATCCTTGTGTCTAAAGGCACAGCGTGAGGGGAGAAAAGTGCAGGTTGTTATAAAAATATTTGGATATTTGACCTGATTCAGGGGTTCTTTCCCAGTCTGGAATCATCTCCAGATAAGACTGGCAGGGTAGGAGGTAGATTTGCAGTGACAGCACTGTTGTATATGGGAAAGGAGAATGTGATGAGCTCCTGGTAAAGCAGGAGCAGGGTATAAGGTGTGGGGGAGACTCAAGAAGCTCTTCAGCCACTTGTCTGATGTTCAGACTGTGTTCAGCTGTAGGGTCCCCATCAAAAGAGAGTCGTGGATCCATTGGAGTGAGCCCAGAGGAGGCCACGGAGATGCTCCAAGGGCTGGAGCCAGGCTGGGACAAGGGATGGAGGGACAGGACACAGGGAATGGCTTCCCACTGCCAGAGGATTAGATGGGATATTGGGAGGGAATTGTTGACTGTGAGGGTGGGGAGGTCCTGGCACAGGTTGCCCAGAGAAGCTGTGGCTGCCCCTGGATCCCTGGGAGTGTCCAAGGGCAGGTTGGAGCCACCTGGGATAGTGGAAGGTGTCCCTGCCCATTGCAGGAGGTGAAACTGGATGATATTTAAGGTTTCTTCCAACACAACCCATTCCATGATTTCTTGTGCTGTGGAGGTTGGAAGTTCACAGTGATTTCCTTGGCAATTTTCCTTTTTTTTCCCCCCCTCTTTCCTTTTATCCCTCCTTTTCCCTTTGCTGCAATCACAGTCAATGTTTGCACTGCCTTCAGGAGAGTGGGCAAAAGGTTTCTCCATTTAACTGCTGCTGTGCTGGCACTGGATGCTTGGATTGACAGGGGCTGAGCCTTGGAGACCACGCAGAGGCACTGGCACTGCCCAGGCTCTTATCCCAGGCACTGTCGGGTTAATGACCTGCAGAGATCTGCACAAACACTGCAGGAACATCTGCCAAAAATGTTGGCACGTTTTTGTTGGCCCCACAGCCACACATCAAGACCACAGCGAGGGGCAATTTGTGGATACAAGCTTTGTTGGGAGCCAGGGGGCTGAAGGAGAAGGGAGGTGAGGTGTGACTCCTCCAAGACTCCTGGGAGCACCAGTGGCTTGAGTGGCCACAAAACCCCTGTGGGGTCCCCAGGGAACAACTTGGGGCTTCAGTTGTTTCCCTGCTGAAAAGACAAACTGAATTCCTGCACAGGACCAGCGCAGCCCTTTTGATGTGGCCTCTGACTTCTGGGCCAGTTTTGCAGGAAGAATATTTTCCACTTTGCTCCCAGGAGTAGAAGAGCAAAGGGAAAGGTGAAATGCACCAGGAGGAACACGATAGTTGTGGCAGCGGCAGGGCTCGCCACGTTGGGTGGTCACCCAGCACTACCTGAGACATCAAACCCTGAGGGGAGAGGAACAGCAAGACTGAGCTTTAATCATTTCCCAGAGAAAACATTCAACTGTATTTTAGTCAGTTTTTAGCAGACAACACACATGGAAAGGTAAAATTTAGATAAGGGGACAACTTTAAAGTGGCTGATTAAAACAGCAGGAACACAAGTGGTTTGGTTTTTTGATTTTGTTTTTTTTTTTTTTTTTTAAACATACTTTGTAGAATTTCAGGTATTTTTCTGGATGGGAATCCTATTATATGATAGTTTGGTCTTTTGAGTGAATTAAGGGCTCTCCAGTAACACGTGCAAAAATGCCCTTATGAGTTCCATGGTATTTATTAAAGACTGTGGTAACTGTACATGTTCATGAATTATAGAGAGTTGGTGTATGCCCAGGTCTTTTCCAAACAAAAATTAGCATCTCTCCGACTGATAGCAACTACAAATAAGACTGAACAAAGTGGAGTATTTTATCTGAGATATTTTACCAGAGCTCTCAAGTGCTGCTCTGAAGGGTTGGCGCAAGGTTGGAGCCTGAGGCAAGAATTGGGTCCACACCGTGACACAGGATTGTACAATGATTTGGGTTGGAAGGAACCTTATGGATCATCCACTTCCACCCCCCTGCCATGGGCAGGGACACCTTCCACTATCCCAGGTTGCTCAGAGCTCCATCCAGCCTGGAATTCTGGAAGGGAGGGAGCTCTGTGCTGCTCCTCCGTGTGTGTTTGTATAAACTCCCCACATTTTCAACACTTCCCTGCATTCAATTCAACCATCACTTGAGTGTGACTTACTCACTTTACCTATTTCCTCTTGTGAACTTGGCCGAGATGAATTTGAGATGCTTTCAGGAGGTTCTGGTGTTTGGAGAACTGGTGTTGAGCATTTCGTGAAAATCAGTTTTTTTTGCAATGTTAGTTATTAACACAAAGCTGGAGGCACGGCTAAAACTACCCAGGTAAGAAAATCTAGGATGTTCCCTTCAAGGTTGATTCAGCAAGAAACCGCTCTGAAAATTATCCTATCAGCTGTATTAGGTGGGAACTGCAAAAACCCCCCACCCTATTAAAAATGCGTTTGGATAATAAGTGTGTGTTTATACATGTAGTGTATATACAGATATATAAATACCCTACGTATGTTCTATGTGGAAGGGCAGCTGTTCGGTTTAATATAATATTCTATTTGAAAGTTAATATATAGATAATTTCTGATGCTGCTGAAGAGTGTGCAAAGGCATTCAACAATTTCACTGGGCTTTGTAGGGAACTTAAACCTGTATTATTCATTTGTGTTACCTATTGCATTCAAAAAATCACACTTACCTATAAATTTTCATCATTCAACTTTTTAAAATCGATGTGCTAATTACCCTTTTCGTTTTCATAACTTGAAAATTGGTAGAAAGCTGCATAATTCACTTTGAGAGTATTTTTGTTCTTTATTTTATCGCATGAGAGGTCAATGCATCATTAGCTCATATTTGATCAGTGCTTCTTTAGGAACTGCTTTTTATTTTAGCAAACACTGACAATTTTATCTCTTCAGGTCCTTGAAAAACCACTTTGTGTGTACTCATGTAAAGAATGTTCCTGCAAACGGTTGGCACAATCCTGCACTCATTAAAGAGGAAATTGAGATTAAAAGAGAAACATGCCAGAGAATTATCTGTAAATAAAAGCATGTTTAGCACTGTGCTTAAACTGAGGAGGTGCTCAAGTCTCTTGGAAAACAACCTCTGTGCTCTTTGTGTTGCGCTTTTTTAACAGCACGAACTTCTGTCTTTGTATTGTAATCAGAATTCCAACGTCTTTGCATCTTGTCATGTGGCCTCTGGAGTTGAGAATGATATAAACGAGATATCGCTGGTAAATGTCAGGGATGCTGATGAGATGTCAGCAGACCACAGCTGAGAGCTCTGGAATTCAAATCAAGAGAGACTGATCCTTATCTCAAACGATGTGTTTGAGATTCCTTGCCCCTTCCCAAACTTGCTGGGGCTCCAGGACCAGGGCTGAGGGATCCACGCGATTTTCCTCTGCTTAAAAGGCTGAAAACTTCTGGAAATTCGGCACATTCAGGGTGAGAGTCTGTCAATTTAAGCAAAAAGAGAACCAGGCAGGCACTTTCTTGTGAGCTTCGAATTTTATGAGTCGGCACTTTCGAGCGCTCTTCCACCTTCGGCACATTTAACCCGAGTCCAAAGGCACTGATGTGCTGCCCTGGTTTAAAAGTAGGCAAGAAACTGCCTGACAGAGACACTAAATGCTATTTTAGGATGAAACCCCTTGAATACCTCAGCTTACTTCACAGGTTCCAGCAAGATGCTCAACTAATGAATCATCATTGAGCACCTGCATTTGCATAACGGGGGGAAGATGAGGCGCCACACAGAGAGGGCAGCCTCTAATTTATGAACAGGAGACCAGATTCATTTTTTTTACAACATTTTTTTTTCCATTTATGTTTTTATATGTCAATGTAAAAATGTTTCCATGGAGACTGTAAAGGTTTTTATTAAAAGGTCGATAATATACCTCCTACATAATAATTTAAGCAACTTGAGTGAAACCTTATGATCTTGTTTTTCGACATGTTCCAGTTGGCGTTTTTCCCCCCATTGTAGCCTGTGCCAGAAAAAAGGCAGCGAAACTGTAAAACCTGGGAATGTGGCATTGTAGCAGTACATATATATAGATATAAAAATATTAATGTTTGGAGGTAAAAAAATACATTAGCACGAGAAAAGTAAGTTGGCTGGGTGCTGTGGTTACGTAATATTCGGTGTTAACATGTAGCATGTACTGCTTATGCTACACCAGCATATTTTGTGATATATAATCCAGTGTTTATCTATATTCAAATTAGAATCTATATTTTTACTCTGCTCCCTGGAGATGTATTATTTAAACAATCTCAGTCACAAAAAATAAACGTAAGGACTAAAGCTAAAATAACTCTGAGGTATTTTTCCCAGTCCTGATTACACTGCACTCTCTGCTGTCTCAGTATATCTTTAATTATTATAACTGATCTGAACACAAAAGGGACGGATTCTCAGCTGCAGGGAGCTGGCTTAGCTCCATGGAAATTTCCAGTGGAAGGGGGTTAACTCTCATCAGGAGCAAATCAGACCCAGCTTCATATTCCCTGGGCTGTTTTGCCCTGTCCTTTGCATTTCGCTGGGCTGAGGCAAACTGAGCAAACCCCGACCTCTGCTCTGTCAGGATTCGCTGTCTTTTCCTTCCCCTCGATTTCTGGTGCTCTTTGGGTCTGGGATGAGGAGGCACAAAGAGCAGCAACCGCTGGTTGTGCATCGACGCTCCCGTTGGTTCACGGGCACAACTGCAACGCAAGGGCAGAGAGCTGAGGGCTGTTGGAGCATCCAAGGGCTGTGAGGAGTTTATGTGCTCCCCGGGATAACGTTCCTCCCAGAGAAGGAGAACATTTGCCCTGAGCAGTAGCTGAGGACACCATAAAGCAAGCGGGACCCGGAGCTGGCATCAACGCTCCCGGCTCCCCGCTGCCAATGACACTTCCCTCAACCCCTTCCAGAGCCACTCAATAACACAGAATGCCACAAATGCCACAGAATAACAAACCCACTTCACCCTCCTGAAAGGCAGCTCTGCAAGGAAACTTCCCAGCATTTGCATAACCTTAATCTTGTGGTGAACGTTTGCAGATTCTACACTTTTGCTTTCAGCAGCCAAGTAGCAAACACGAGGCCTTTTAACTGTGAGCTTTTTGATTAACCAGAAGTATCCGGGAATAATAATTGGTCATGGCCATCCATCCTACGGGGTTGATTAAGTAGGAATGAGCTGCACATTTTTTCTCCTTTTTTCTGTTTTTCTTCCTCTTTTTTTTTTTTTTTTTTAAACTGTAAAGCTTTTCTGTGGTAATTCCACCATTCATTAGGATGGAGAAATTGGCTCTAAACCAAGTACATCTGCCAAAGCCATTATTTCCATCATCACACTCTGCATCAGTCTGCAGTGCAGCCTTGTAGGAAGACAATGTTCTGTCCCCTTGTGGTTCTTAAGTTATGGGTAAGGAGCTTACATATATTAAAAGGAGGGTCTTCACTTAGTCTCTTAATCTTTATGAGCACTAATAATAGTCAACTCCATTTCCAAAATTTAGAAACACTTGCTTTCAACATGGAAGGGTTGCACATGTTAGAAGATAAGTCTCAGTTCAATGAGATCAGGAGCTCCATGTTTTTGTCAAATGCCTACACAATTTAGGGTTTAAAAAAGGGGCCTCTGTAGCTTTAATACATGCACTCTTCCCCCCTATACTTACATTCTGTATCTTTAAGAGGATAATTGCTGAATTGAAATTTGAGAGTGTTATCTTAATAACCAATTACTCAAATAACTTTGAAATTGGCTTAAATTGGCTCGTCATGCTACATTTACCTGAATCTTTTTATGGGAAAGTTAGGAACAAAAAAAAAAGAAAAAAAACCCCGTGTCAGCCTGATTTGTTTAGCATTGCTGGAGGTTCCTGTTTGCAGCAGGGAGAATGGCCCAGTGTAACCCCAGCATGGACCCCCTGCCCAGTCACCTCCGGTATGGTGGAGGAATGTGGTGGGAGGCTGGGATGGCGGGATCCTGCTGCCTGCTCATCCCATGGACTCTGATCCCCTGAGCCCCTGCCCAAACACTGCCTGCTGTGACCTCCTGGCAGCTAAAACTTCCTGGGGAGGGGCAGAGGAGGGGCAGGCCCTGATCTCTGCTCTGGGGGGGACCAGGGACAGGAGGCAGGGAATGGCTGGAGTTGAGTCAGGGCAGGGGCAGGTTGGATCTCAGGACAAAGTTCCTCTTCCCCCAGAGGGTGGTTGGGCAGTGCCCAGGCTCCCCAGGGCAGTGGGCACAGTCCCAAGGCTGCCAGAGCTGTAGGAGGGTTGGGATGATCCTCTGGGGACAGGGGGGACTCTTGGGGATGGGTTTGTGCATGCCCAGGAATTGCCTTGATGATCTTTGTGGGTCCCTTCCAGCTCGGCACATCTGGGATTCTGTGATGACTTCAGCCCAAAGAGGGATTTGGGAATGTTCACTGACTGGACTGATCTGTCACCTCCTCACAAAGCACTCACAGCTCTCAAGCTAAGGGTATGGAGAGGAGAAAATGGAGATATGTGTCTTCCAGCTCTGCTTATAATGCTAATTAAAAATTGTGAAATGAAGAGAAAATTTGTTAAAGACTTTGTATGTTTAATAATATGGTTGGATAATATAGACATGGTTCATGTGTTTAGTAATAAGAGGTTCTATGTGGTGGTAAGTGTCCCTACCTGGCGTGTGGGAGACCTGGGATGGTGGTTGTCACCCTGCCTTTCACACTCAAGTTTCGTCATAATTTCCTGATACAAAATAGATTAAATGAGAAAACTTCAAATGCCTTTACTTGGCACAGCTCAGACAACCAAATTTCACAAAAGTTTTATAGTAGATTTGAACAGAACTCATTTACTGTGTGAGGAGATCTCCATTGACATTGACTTTCCAAACTGACTTGTGTTTCTCAAAGCTCAAAACTCAGCACTTACCAGTTCAGATTCATCATTTTATTTTGGAACTCCTGAGTGTTTTCCCCTGCTCTTGGAAGCGTTGGATACGAGATCATGTTGCCTAATACCCAACACAGAGGACATTGCTGGTCGTTAATGGCTCGTGTTCTCCGTGGCCTGGCCGCCGGGAGGTGGAGCCGCGTCTGGAACGTGACGGATCTGCCGACAAAGCAAAAAACTCATTCTGAATCCTCTTTTGTTTTGCTGCATTACCAAATTTCAGACAAAGAGGGTCCACATGGAAAGAACCAAAATTTGCAAAAGTAAGTCTGATTTAGGAGGAGACAGAAGAACAAATAAAGTGCTACATGTTGTGCTCACTCGTGGGCAAGGGGAGGGTGAATCCAGAGAGCAGGAAAGGAGAGTTTCTGAGACTGAAGGAGCCCACTGGACGCCCTGAATGCCTTGTACCTGTTGTTCCAGTGTGCTGCCCTCACAGACTGCTATGGAACAGCACAAAATGAGGTTTTGGCATTCTCCTTGATTTTTTAATTTTTTAAAAATATTTTTTCATGATAAAGTCTTTCAGCTTAGAATATATTTCCTCTCCTGTTAAATACTATCCCATTAAATTGAAAGACTGTGTTTTCCTATAAGATTATTCTGAATATTTGACCTTTGGATAATCCTAAAGTGCAACAACATTTCCCTGCAGTGTTATCTTCACAGAGCATCTCAAAATGGAGACAGTTCAAAATCAACGTGGAGTTGGAGTTCTGTGATAATAAAGCCTCATTTTTCTGAGTGATGTGACAGGGAGGAATAAGGAGCAGCTCTAAATAACCCAAATCTCACTATTAGCAATTTCAAATATATTTACCAACTAAACAAGGCTACTCCTAGTCCAGTTTCCTCAGTTGAATGTTCAGTTTACCTTTTAATGCCTGGGAATACCCGAGGATGCAAGTGGATTTTTAACTGTTCATTTTACAAAGCGTTATCTATTTTTATCAACAGCCCCAAACTCTGTCAAGGTGAGATAAAATGCCCAAAGCAAGAGTCTGATCACTCAAACTTTATTGTTTTCCTCTGATTCTCAACCTGTGTGAGCATAACAAGAGAAATTTCTCCCAGCTTTTTTATTTTCCCCAAGCTCTTTTTCTAATCCTTTCCTTCAGATCTCCCACAATTACGTATCGCTAAACTCAATAAACTTTTCGAACTCATTCCAATATCAGATTAAAATTCAGTTTGAAGGTCGAAGGGACATTAAAGATCCTCTTTTCAGTTCTCAAAGTCCAAGAAATTAAATTATTAAATTCACCTATTTCTTCCAGACCCTGCCCATCATTTTCATCTTATCTTTGTTCATTTCAAATACATCAACTTCAAAAGTGAGTATTTTCACAGCAACAAACTGCAAATACACATCATGCCATTGTGAGGGCAGAGAAAATCTTGCAATAAAATCAACTAAATTTCACTAATTCCAGCCACAAACTAAAGATTCGAAAGTTCCTACACTTTTGAACCCTAACCCCAGCCTTGTCTGAAGAACAGACACAGAATGTTCTCTCAAAATCAAATATAATATTCACAGTATCACAGTATTAGCAAGGTTGGACAAGACCTTTGAGATGATCAAGTCCGACCTATAACCCAATGCCAAGGCAACCTCTAAACCATGGCACTAAGCCTGACAGAATTCCTACTTCCTGCTGGTGGTCCTTAGCCAACATTTGTACATTCACAACCTGTGCCCATCCCAAATTCCTTTCCCTGGGTCTTCTGGCCCCACCTTAACCTCCCACAGACACCTGTGGCTCTTCTGGCCCTTGTCCTCTCTTTCCTCTTGCTTTGTGTTCCCTTGTGCTGCTTTCTCAGAAGCCACTGGAGGAGGGGCTGGACTTTTGAGAGGGAGAATTTTTTTTGGCTTTGTAAAACACACACTTTCTCTAATGATTTTCTGAAGTGCCAAATGGCTCAGGGCTAGAGGAAGAATGCACTTTTCCTGAATACTATTTCTTTTTCTTTCTTTAATAGAAAGCAGGTTTTATATGGGATCCATAATGGGAGAGGAGAAATGTGAGATTTCTGCAGGCATTTAAGGACATATGTATAGGATTTAGGCGAGTATAAATTCAAGTGCAGAAATGATAAATGCAATACCAGCCACAGAATATTATTTATTTCTGTCCATAGACTGTTCTACTCTGATTTTCCTTTAAGACCCTGGTCCTGCAGCTACACCTGCGTCAGGTCTTGGAGGGAAGTGAAGCCACAGTGATGTGGCCCGTGGTAGCTCCTGTCTGGGGCTGGATTTGCTCCAGGAAATCCTCCTCTGGGGCAGGAGCTGCCTCCACTTCACACAGATAATACATTCACAGCAGTTCATCAGGTCTCATCGTCTGTAACACGAGGAGCTGAATTCCTGCTGGAAACACCGACTCCAATAACGACGTACAGAACTTCGGGACAACTCATGTGTTTCCAGAAATCCACTTTTAACCAGGAACATGCCCAGCACAAGCTCAAATCAGGAACGCTTCCAAGGGAATTCATCAGCCACTGGCTACACAGATGCCTTCCCACAGATGTTGGGAAGAAATGCTCCTGGAAGCCAATTGGACACGGGGCAGACACCAATTATCTGTCCATGCTTCATGTGGCTGCATCTTTCTGCCCAAACTGTTTGACAATAATGACAGGAAAAGAGACTTTTCATCATCAACTAAGACAGGCTTCTGAGGTCCCATCTCAGCTGGCCTTGCTCAGCCCCTCCAAGTGCTCCTAAGCTGAATTCCAGAACAGCCCACATGTATCTTTGACTTGTGATACAGATTAAAATAAATCCCAAGCTTTGACCTTTAAAATTGTAGCATAAAATCCCCCTTGCACAGCAAAAAATATTTGCTGGAAGCACGCAGGAGCTTGCACCATTCCCATCCTGCCTGAATTCCTGCCCCAGGGAGCAGCAGCCAGGAGTGGAGTCTCCATGAGCTGGGTGTCTCCTCCAGCCAAGGCTCCTGTGACACGATTATGGCGCGGCTTCAGTTAAAGCAAATTGATAAATTCTCTTGTCCACACAAAGAAGTCCATACCCCATTTAGCAGTGCAATTTGCCTACCTACCATCACTAACATAAATCTCCTTTATTAACTGACTAATCTTCCTTCCTTGCCTCTTTTTCCCTCAGTCAGACTTTCTTTAACCCTCTTTATATTAAGCATAAAGTACAAACCACAAAACCCCACTCCATTCTTTCTGCTCCCCCCAACTGCAAAAGCAATGACCCTTCAGGAGAGCCAGGGCATTTTTCAAACACTTTTGGGTTTGACCTCACTCAACCATCCACTGGACATTTCTGCTGCCAGGTGTGGGTTTGTTCCTCCACACCGTGAGAAAGATTTGCTCTCGCAATATTTCCCATCCAATTAGAAGCAGGAAATACTGGAAATTTTACCAATTTTTTTTTTCCTCCAAGATTTTCCATTCCAGCTTTCCAGACCCAAGGGACTCTGGAAGCTGAGGCTGGATAACCACCTGAACTGCTGGGCTCATGTTTAAGCTGCAGCCAGCTCAATACCATCGTGGCTTGGTCACTTCTGCCCCAGCCACCTGCATCATTGTCATCTGCCTTCCACTGCCTCCACAGGTGTAAATTAGTCTTCCTACTTGCCTGTGTTAAAAAAGAGAAGCAAAGGGTTAAAAGAAACCTTATAAGCCAGCCTGGAAGAAGTACAAGGCATACAAGACTTATGTAAATGTGCAATAAAAATGAGGAAAGGGGAAAAAAAAATAATAACTTGAAGATGAGGGTGCTGTTTTTATTCCCAGTGTGGGCTAATAATTAGGGTGAGAATGTCATGCAATGAATTTAAAGCATCTCGTATTTGCTGTAGCCTTTGTTACTGTTTTTACCTCCTATTGGATTAACTTCCCTCCTAACCAATACAGTATTTTTCAGCAATAAAGCATTCACTCAATATTCCTTTTTCATAAAACCCTCCATGGCTGTAAGAAAAACATAATTGGATGTGCACTATCCAGCTTGAGCTTCATAAACATTAAGTCCAACAACATGTTATAAATAATAGTGATACAGAAGATTAGCTCTATTAACCTCCTAACTGAGCTGGAAGCCTTCGCCTCTTCCAGAAGAGCTACCGCTCCACGACGCCGTGCAAAACTTGGTGTCTGCCTTTAATTTGCACCCTCGCTGCTGCTCCCACATCTGCCTGACAGACCTTCCATGCTTCTGGTCCTCTCCAGGTCAAAATGCACAGTGGCAGATTGGCACATGGAGCTATTAATGCGCGGCTCTATGCGTTACAGATGTTGCAGCAGTGACCGGCGCTCCATCACCGCGCCGTGACACGGGGGCCTCAGGGGCGGGAGGCTGAGACCCAGATCTGTCTACAACCTGCCTACTCCAGCAAAAAAAATTTAAAAAAAAAAAAGAAAAGCAAAGGAGAGTTGCCCCTTATTGCAGAATCACATTCCAGCTCGCAGAGTCAATTTTTCAGATGTTCTTGCTTTCCTGTTCCTTGTTCCTTCACTCAGACCTCATCTGGCCGCGGTGAAAAATGATGTGATGCAGTTTTTTATTCTGCACTTGACACCCTCGTGGAAGGCAACGTGGCTCATTGATTCCAAACTCCTCAAAGGTCAAGGCACCAGGAACAAAGATTTTTTGGAAGCAGCCCAGGATAAACTTTAAACCCGGGCCCTGCCTCCCCAGAAAAAACAGAACTGTTAATTGTTACCCCTTCTGTCGCTATTAAGAACAGTCTGAACACTGAACATATGTTCCCTGATCATGTACTTTTATATTAAAATGTTATTGAGCCACCAGGTGAAATGTATATTAAGTGCACAGCTGAAAATAGACAGTAGGTTTAAATCTTGACAGCAAACAGCTGTAGGATTTCGAAAACTTAATTCAAATAATGTAATCAATAGGTTATGCTACAACTTCAAGTTTCCTCAAACATTTTCATATGAAAAAGGATATTAATTCGTTGGAGATTAGTTGAGCTAAAAGATAGATTTTTCTCTGTCACCTCTAAAACACAGATTAAAAAAAATTTGGGATGTTTTAAGAGGTGCAAAATGTATTTTTCTAGTTTAGCACACCACAAAATCATGTGCCTTAACCCCCCCTCACTCCTTCTCCAGTGCAGATTGATAATGACAACTCACTCCACTGTTTACTCATTCTGCAGCTGTACAGGTTTTGAAATGCTAATATGTGAATTATGTTCTCATTTTATCATAAAAATTGGAGAATGGGTCTTATCCAAACAAAACAGAGTGTAAGGGGAGAACCTGAGTTTATTCAGATACATGTAAAACATGCCATGGAAACTGTGGTGGAATAAAGCCATGGAAAATAAACAGGAATATTTGCTTTTGAACCATTGGTTGAGTCCTTCCAGTTGATGCTTTCTGGGAAGTTGGGTCTTCGTAGAATCATAGAGTGGTTTTGATTGGAAGGGGTCTTAAAGCTCATCTCATTCCAATTCCTGCCATGGGACAGGGACACCTCTCACTGTCCCACGTTGCTCCAAGATGTCCTTGGATACTTTAGGGATGGACTCTTCTCCCTGCTCTTGAAGCCGTCATCCATCAGTGCCTCTTGAGAGCATCCTTAGGGAAAATCCTCAGCTTTTTGTGGCCACCAGGCTGTAGATGCCATTCCAGCCCTTGGGTTGGGTAGGGTCCTTTGCATGGTCAGGAACCTTTGCAGGGAAAGCAGGTCTCAGTCACAGGGAATTAATTAATGGTTAATGCAAATCTGCCACTCTAGATTTTATGACATGGGAAGCACCCATTTTTGATAGGGGCCCACATGTATTGAACATAAATGAATCACTGAATTTATTGTACATTTTGTAGATTTGTGTTAAAATTACACAGCCCTGTGGCACAGGAGCATTTTCTGAACACTGGAGCTCCCAGCACCTTCAGCAGCAGAAACTCCTGAAAATTCCATTTTTCACAAAAATATCAGAGGTGTCAAAGGACAATCTCAGCTCTCACATATGGCAGGGACTCCATTATTTTGCTTTTCCTCCTTTCCAAAAGATTTTCTTCTGTTTGACTCCACAGGTTATCTTAACATTTTAATGATCTTATTTCTATGTATTTACAGAAAACTTTTACATAGGGAACTCAGGAAAGGGTCTCACGAAGTTTAGAACTTAAATTCAGTGTGAAATACCAGAAAGTGTGAAAACTACTTCAGCGTGAAGTTCTAGAAGAGGGTCTTCCCAAATTATCTTCAATTTGTGTGGATCCTGCTGAATACATATAGAAAAGTATGTATTCCTCTAGGCAATATGAGCAACACCAAATTTGGACCCAAAGGGTTCTTTTCATCTATATAGAAGTGTATTAACCTGAGCTGTTTCTTGTTATTTTCCTTATAAAAATAAATGTATTATTGGGTTGTAGAGAACACAGATTTTCAGTGTTTTCTGAGGTCTAACCCCACCTACTTCCTCGGTGTGACTTTAGTCGGGAGTCAAGCATCTTGGACTGGATTTCTGGGATAACATGAAGCTCCCATGGAGAACAAGAGTTGAAACCCATCCTTCACATTTACACCCCTCACACAACCGACTCCAGATCACTCTTCAAACACTTCATGTTCCTGTAGAACAGACCTTCCTGCCCTGGGAAATTCCTTTTTTCTGGGANATAACATGAAGCTCCCATGGAGAAGAAGAGTTGAAATCCATCCTTCACATTTACACCCCTCACACAACCGACTCCAGATCACTCTTCAAACACAGACCTTCCTGCCCCGGGAAATTCCTTCTTTCTGGGAAATCATACAGAGAAAATTCCTTTTATTAATTATCACCTGGTGGATCCTCATTACCAGATTACCTTTAATCTGCAAGCCAAACCAGCACAGGGAATGTACTTCCCCCCCCCCCCCCCCCCCCCCCCCCTTCTCTGTGCTTTGAATAACGATTTGTTGACTCCCTTTGATACCAACAGGATGGAGAAGGTGGCTGGGGGAGGTGGAGAGGCAGAGTTACCTCGGGGCTTTTTGCTCATGGGCAGGAGAACCTTGTGGGGAAGCCAAAACTATCTTCACTTGGA
Source organism: Pitta sordida (assembly GCA_013390025.1). NCBI lineage: Eukaryota > Metazoa > Chordata > Aves > Passeriformes > Pittidae > Pitta > Pitta sordida. Next base: position 40,760 of record WEKX01001782.1, on the reverse strand, counting down.
AAAGGAAAAGGGATTAAAGGGAATTGCAGCCCTTGCATGTTGCCAGTGCTGTGCTGCAGGGAGAGAAAACTGCAGCAAATCCCCCCAAAAGGGAGATCTCTGCCAAATATCATTTGAAGGTGCCGCAGGGCTGGGAATTGGCCACTCTTTGGAGACGCTGAGATTTCTCTCTTTGGAAGGGCAGTCTTCCAGCCCATGGAAATTCATGGGAGGTGAACATGGATATGCAGGTAAAATCTGCCAAAAGTTCTGCCAGGTGGGCAAATTCAGCAAACTGCACTGAAAGTTGTTCTCAGGAAGCCAAAATCTTCTTGCTCATTGCCGAAGGGTGGCAGTTTGAACATCTCTAATATTCTCAGTGCTGCACTGTCTTAGCTGGGAAGTCAAATTCAGTATAGAAGGTACATTGCTCAATAGTATCCAATGATTGCTGATTTTTAAATACATATATACAACTAAAAATAGTTAATTTTCATTAGCTGACCAATTTTTATAATGATATTTAGTTGAAGCTTCAAAATAACCCTATCAGGTCTCCCTGAGTTAAAATCATTAGAACTATATAAGAATTAAAAATTAACATTCTAGAAAGCCCAGACAGAAATAAAATATAAGAACTTTAATGTCAGAGGCTGTCAGGTTTGTTTGTTTGGGTTTTTTCCCATGATATGTGTCCTGGCCTTAATATGGAATCACAGAACGGTTTGGTTTGGAAGGGACCTTAAAGTGCATCACGTTCCGCCCCGTCAATGGGCAGCGACACCTTCCACTAACCCAGGTGACTTTATCCATAAAGAAACCCAACCTGTAGAAAGGTTTGTACAAGGAAGAGCTTCAGGAAATGTCACCCAACTCAAACCCAAATTGTTGCTCTGGAAAGAGGCAACACTGAATCTTTCCCCTAGGACTTCTGGGAATGGCTCTGATCAACATCTCAACTGCCTTGATGAGAATTTGGGTTTCTCAGAGTTTTGAGTGGCAGGACTAGACACTTAAAACTCCATTTAGGACTTAAAACAGAGAGATTTATTTTCTGATGAAGCCCGTGGGGACATTTCTTAACCAAGTTAAATGAAAAGGAAATAATTTCGGAGGAAATTAATTTGAGAAGGAATCTTCTTTGCCTTTTTTTCCCCCTCCCAATTTGTTTTATTTATCTTTATCTTCTGAGGTCTTTCAAACAACCATCCCACCCCATGCACAGCTGGATTCATCTGCACTAGTGGAGATGAGATGCAGGTTGTAAGCACCTCACATCCCTTCTCCCACTGCCATGATATGGAAATTTCCATGGATGTACCCCCTTCCTCACAGCTCCCATAATGCCAACCATCAGCTGGGCGAGGAGATTAAACCAGGAGAAAAAAAAAAAAGGAATAAAAACAGCAGAGCTGGGAATAGATACATTAAGCATTCTATTGTGCTTGCCCCCAAAATGATAATCTTGGGAATTTACGCAACGTTTTATCACCTGCTGTATTTAAAAATATATACTTCATCCAACTCTTCTTTACACAGTGGTGCTGCTAAACTTTTAGCATATTTTATGTCTTCAAATAAACTTGAGAGCATGGCTTGCAATGTTAAGGGAAAGGCAGCAATTTACTGGCAAAACTCGATTCCACACTCATAGTCTTTAGCCAGAGCCTGACATTGTTATGTTTGCTAATTGCAAACCTTCTCACTTTCCCAATGAGCACAGAAGTTTTATTTCACATCTGGGCTAAGGTTTAAACCAAGATGGAATATCACAAGTAGCCAATAAGAGCAGGAGTTCAGGATCGGAAGGCGTGACTAAACTTAATAATTTCTAGTATTTAAGCAAATGGTTAAAAAGCATGAAACTGTCTGTGGTTTAGGCCACTTTCGGTGAGCAGAGAGGGAGCGGGGTAAGAATGTCGACAGCCTGGTGTCTCCAGGAGCTGCTTCAGACTCCAACACCTACATCTATAGCAACAATTTTCATAGGACTTTCTTCCCTCCAACAGAAATGTGAGGACAGAAAGGTGTTGCCTCAATTTTGTTTTAAAAAATTGTTTTCCGTGAGTATTTCTAAATGTTCTTTAAAAGCTCAGGGAAAGGGCATCTTCCGACTCCGGTGGTCACTTGGCTGGCTACAGACTTACAGGTTTCCAGGTTATTCTGAGTTGGAAAGCACCCACAGGATCATCGAGTCCAACTCCCAAGCGAACGCCCACCCAGGGATCAGGCCCACAAGAGTGGAACTTAGCAGATCACACTAATCAGCCACTCCATGGGTTTACTTTTTTTCCAGAAACATGATAAAATGCTGCCTTTCAGGGGGATTTCTGCCTGCAGTGATGTTTGCTCTGCCTGTGCCTGGGAAAGAGGGACCCTGCGGTCACACCAGGCACTCACGTCTTCTGCAGGCACAGCCCACAACCCGAGTCATCTGAGCCAAGCCAGAACAGTTAAACTTGTCGCCATCTCAGAATTAGAAAAGTGAACTTAATCTTGGGCTGTCAGCTCAAATTTTCCCCACAGTTTCATAGAACAGCCTTATTTTCCCACAGGGAAAAAGAAACAACTATGGGCTTCTAGCAAACCTTGGTGAGGAGTTATTTTGTTTGCTTTTTGCAAGATTATCAACAAACCAAACTATGTAGGCTTGTGTTTAATTGTGAAATTGTTCCTATCATGCACTTTCCAACTCCAGAGGAGCAAGGCCACCAAAAATGAAATGTGAGGGTTTGTAGGATTTGTCCTTTGGATTACATTAAATTCCTCATTGATGTCTCAAGCTAAATAACTGTCACTGTGGCTGTAAATTGGCATGAGCCCCATGGAAAACTCACAGACTTGAAGGAAACATTCCAATTTTCGCTTGGCGTTGTCTTCATGCCAGTGACATGGTTTATCAATGCAGAGACAAGAGAGAGAAAGAGGAAAAATCCTCTGGTTGTCTCTCATCACACAACTCATCCTAGAGCCAGGGCCAGTGATTGGATACAGAACAAACAAACAAATACTGCTAAAGGTTGAGAAAACAAGGCCATAAACCACAGATGTGATGTTTTCCCTTCTTGCATAGACTGGTTGGATGCACGGATTGCTCTGGTGGTTGGGTTCAGTGTGAGTTTGATGGAACATGGGAGGAAGAGAGATTGTCTCAGGACTGAAAAACACAGCAAAGGAATTTCTGGGCACGTTGGGCTGCTTGGAATGCAGGACTGCTCCTGGTACGGCGTTAAACCAGGCACAGCAGAAGATGTGCCAGCTGGTCATTTGGTGGCTTGAGTTGGAAGGGACCTTTAAAGGTCCTCCTGCAGTGAGCAGGGATATCTCAGTTAGGTCAGGTAGAGCTGGCAGAGAGAGTTTTTCTCTGTAGTATGTGAAGGCTGATGCAAACAGCCCTCAGCACAACCTCTGGCCATGGCCATGGCTGGCTGTCCCTCCTTCATGACCAGGGTCAAAGAGCTGTGGCACAACCAGGTACCAAAACTCCACGATATGGTTTAATGTTCATGGCAGTATTTGGTTGAAAGTTGGGCTTGATGACCCTGCTTTTTTCCAGACTTTCCTATGAGGAAAGGCTAAAAGAGTTGGGAACATTCAGCCTTGAGATGAGAAGCTTTGGGGTGACCTAATCATGGCCTTCCAGTACCTACAGGAAAGATGGAGAGAGATTATTTACATGGGTCTGGAAAGACAGGACAAGGGGAATTGCCTTCACACAGGCAGAGAGGAGGTTTAGATGGGACATTAGGAAGAAATCCTTCCCTATGAGGCTGGTGGGGCCCTGACACAGGTTGCCCAGAGAAGCTGTGGCTGCCCCTGGATCTCTGGAAGTGTCCAAGGCCAGGTTGGAGCAACCTGGGACAGTGGAAGGTGTCCATTCCCATGGCAAGGGTGGGACTGGATGAGCTTTAAATTCTCTTCAAACCATTAAGGAATTTCCATGCAAAGGCCACTTTCTATTACAACAGACAGATTTTACAGCTGACTGAAGGAATTAGTGGCCTTTATTTCAGGCAGCTGGAGTAGGAAAATGAAGATTCTCTTTCTGTGCAACTTCCTGCAGGTACTTTGGAAGAACAGCATAACAAATATATGCTCTTACCTGGACAAATCCCTCATCTCCTTGCATTGGAAACACTTGAGGGGTGGCTGGAAGAGGATTTCCTTGTCCAGCCTCCTGGGATCTTCTCTGACAAACCGTGTTTTGGAGTTTCTAGTATCAGCTAACAGCAGAAACCTTCATTTTTAGCTGTGCTGGCACAATTTTAGCCTCTTAAACAGTAACTTTGTGCTGTGTAGCTCACACTGTACAACCGCATTTCCTTCCAGAGTGTGCCACGGAGTCACTGAAGGGCTGACTTTAATTAAGAGCAAGTTCAGAAATACAATTATATATGATGGTACGTGGAAGGCAGAGAGCAAAGATGCAGAAAGTTCAAGGCCCACGTGCTGGTGCTGGGAGATGAGCAGAGGTTTGCTGCAGGCAGGTATTAGTTTTCATAAAAGTGCTGGAGAAATCCCTGAGGCTGTCAGGGAGCTTGTACTGGTAAGGAGATGAAGTTACAGTAGGAGAAAAACTTCTGATATGGGATTTTGAACCGTATCGGCTTCCTCAAGCTGGTGCCCTGCTATCATTTTCCAAATTGGGTACCGAAACTCAGTACCTAATTGCCTTAATTGTTTTCCCAGGGAAGGTAACAGAAGGTAATCAGTACATCCAACTGCACAAACCTTATGTTATCTTTATTAAAACAAGCCACAGAATTACCTATATTTTATGCCTGGGAAGATTTTTTGACAAATGCAGAGATGAGCATGTGTTAAAATAATCATCTCGAAAAAAATAAAGTACCGAATATCAGAAAAGTCACTTGTATTTTAAATTATTGCTTCTAATCAGTACTAAGAAAACTTCAGTCCAGAAAGCGACTTTTCAGTGTTTTGATACTGAAACCCGAGGAAATTATTCACATTAAAACCGATCACGTTGACGATGAACAATATCAACCATAAAGAAACCTCTGTTTTTCGGACGTGCAGCGACGGGCTCGTATTTTCCCCTTTGCAGATGTTACAATGAGGGTGTCAACACTTTGATTTCTTTGTCCGTGCATTTAAAATTATGGCTGCTTCATGAATTGCTAACGTGCTCAGAAGACGCGGGCCCAGCTGCAGTGCACATGAGTTCAAGCTCCTGCCCGGGCCTCATGTTTCACCATGACCTCAGTTTCCTGTGCTGAATGGGAACCAACGCGAGCGAGCACTTGTAAAACTGTTTTTGAAGAGTGGAGTTATGAAGAGGTGCTGCAGTGTCAAACATCTGTTTCATCCATTACACTCAAATAGCAGCACTGACTGTACAGTAGGGCAAGAGCCGTCAATAAATTAAAATCCTCTCGTGGCCACGCTCTCCTGACTCTCTTGAGCCGCCTGGTTCTTGTGCCAATTTGAGCCATGAAATAAAGAAGCTGAATCAGAGGAAAGAAATTTTCCTTGTTCTGAGATAGCTCCTCGCTCCACCAGCAATTAGGGGTTTCTTACACTGTTGCAGGGTTGATTTTAGGACAAACAACTTGTGGTTTCACTGGTCAATTAATATTTGCAAATGCTCACGGCCAAAACTGGAATTTTAATTTTTGGTTACAGTTATAATGGGAAAAAACAACAAACAGGAGGGTTTTTTAGAAAGCTGTGCAGTTTACAGATGTGTAAGCACTGAAATTCTATATTTATGATTTCTGGAACCCAGTACAGTTAATTATATTAAGATGTATCCTGTAACTGCACTGCATATCTCTTGTCAAATTTGGCATGTACGTTAATTACCTAAGGAAAAATACATGTTGGCTTAATGGGATAGTTGCTCATTTTGATAAAATATAAATTGTATTCCAGGCAAGATATGTTGTGCAAAGTAAGCAAAATCTTAAAACCAGAGATCTATTTATATCAGGAGGGGGGAGTGAGTGTCTGGGAACAAGCACATCAAACCAGGCAGTGGGAGAAAATGTTGAGAGGCTGCAAAGTTGTTCACCTTGGGGTTATTGGTTCAGATATTGCTGGACTTGGTCATGTTCACCAGAAGATGTTACCGCCTCGTGGATCTGCAGGGGTGGACATGGAATGGGAGCCCAAAATATACCCCCACAGCCACTGACACCATCACTGCTGGTGATCCTGTCCATGAGTGCGCCTGAGAATCCTCAGTTTTCTCCATTCCCTGCACAGGCAGCACAAACACGTCTGAGCCAATCTTTGGTCCAGCTCATTCAACAGCCAGGACCATCACACCCCTCGGTTTGGGTCCCACAGGGACTGAGTTCAACTTCTGATCCTGCACAGGCCCATCCCCAAGAGTCCCCCCCTGTCCCCAGAGGATCATCCCAACCCTCCTGGAGCTCTGGCAGCCTTGGGGCTGTGCCCACTGCCCTGGGGAGCCTGGGCACTGCCCAACCACCCTCTGGAGAAAGAAGAACAACCTTGTCCTGAGATCCAACCTGCCCCTGCCCTGACCCAACTCCAGGCCATTCCCTCAGGAATGTAGGAGATGTAGGGAAAATTTAATATGAGAAAATGAGATGCGTTGGAACAAAGCAAAACACTACCCAGGAGTTTAAGAAGATAAATGGTGGGACTACTGGCCCCTGTTTGTCCCTGTTGGGCCTGGACTGGTTTTGTTGAGGAAAAAATGAAGCTTCTGGGCTTAAAGGCATCAGAGAGAATGATCAACATGTTCAAGTGAGCCAAACTGAGTCCTGTCCAATCTCTTGTTACCTCCCAGATGTGGTGTACCATACATATCACCCATCCTAATTATCTCAGATTTAATGCCATGCTAAGGTGGCCATATTGTTCTTGGATCCTGTGCACTCCCCTCACTTTCCCCTTCCTTTCACTCTCTACAAGCAGAGGAACATACAGGATTTTACCACAATATCATCATCAAAATACCAATTCTCACATGAGTTCCAAAGGATCTTTAGCCTCTAGTAGAGACCTGGCTTCACACCTGTCTGCAAAATGCTCTGCACCATCTTAAACAATTCGACTTCCTGACCAAACAACATGTTTAGAGGAAGGGATTCTTTTTCATTTAGTAGCCAAAATTCTCTGGAAGTCTCTACAAGTTCATCCATAAGCTCCATAATGAAGCATTGTAATTGGATGTCCACATAACCTGGGGGGAAAAAAATTAAAGGATATTTTGGATTTAGTGGACTGTATCTCACATAATACGATATAATCTCTTCAGAGCCAGTGGATAGCTTCAGGGATCTGGTTCAGTTGGAAAAGTAGCCTCTAGAAAAAAAATAGAGATGTTTTTGTGGCTGCAGTTAACTATACAAACAAACAGAATCAGCTTGTGAAAAAACATTTGGAAAGTGTGATAAATATCAGATACTCCTTGGGTGGATGTGCAAGTCATGGGGTTCAGACAGACCAGAGCAATAATTTAAAGGCAACACATGGAAAAGTGTCTGAAAATTCCAGCACGTTTCCTCCTGGTTTGCTGGTGAAGGTGGACCTCAAAGCAGAGTTCAGTCTTTGAACTTCTCTGTAAACTCATTCCTTTAGTGTAGATAAATATTTAAGTCTTCCAGTTGGAACGTGCACCACGAAAGACAGAGATAACAAAATTGCTCAGGTTTTCAGAGTGACTTAGGGATTTACACACCTTCTTCTGGTGCAAACTGGAATCCTTCCACTGACTGGTTTCACCAGGAATCCTGGAAAAGAATGAGCAAAAAAACAAACATGAAGCAAAACAAAACGAGAAATTCTTGGCGCTTGGGGATTTGTTTTGGCCAAATGACGAGACTGAATCGCAGAATCTCTGTTTGGAGAGGATATGAAGTCATTGTTCAAATGTGCACAAAAACTGGATCTAGAGGGATAAGACTGAAAAAATTTACAGAGTTCAATCTTGTAAAACTATCAATTATACAGGACAGTTTGTGTCCATTTCTGTGATTTTTTTCAGCAGAACAAATGTTTTCTTTTACTTCCGGGCAGACCAGTGTGCTGGTAGAAAAAACTGGTGGGCTACTAAAAACAAGGGGCCAAAGATCTGCTCAGCAAACACTTGATGGCTTCATTCACAGAGCAGTTGCTGTAGGAGGAATGGGGTTGGCTGTTGTGAAATAGGTGCATGGATGGAGAGATTATGAATCCATCTGCATTTTACAGATGGATCCTTTTGATGTTCTTTGAAAAAAAACTATTTTGAGTGCCGGGAAAGTGGATTTTCTTCTTCTGGGACCATGTGGCATCTCAGCTTTTATGGCACTTAATTTAATTTCATTTAGATGAGATAAATGCAAGCTGAAGTGTGCTCTGGGTGAAGCATCTTCCTGCACTTTCACAGGGACATGATTTTTGTGTCACATTCCTCTACTTAGACTAAAAAATCTTAATTGAACACCAAGATTGAAAGATTTTGCTGGTTATCCGATGTTCTAACTAAAGTCACTAAAGCGTAGCCTCTAGTTAAAAAGTGTGGAATACATTATATGGAATCCAATTTTTGGTGAGCTGCCTTATGGATGGCACCCTATGGTGGGTGATATTTCTGGTGCTGTGGGAGATGAACTGGTGAGTGCCAAAGTGCCCTGAATTTTAGTTCAAATCATGCAAAATCGCTGCGATGTGGTACAGTCTGTATGTCTTCCTCAGAGAATCATAGAATGGTCTGGGTTGGAAGGGACCTTAAAGGCCTTCTTCCACCCTCTGCCATGGGCAAGGACACCTTTCACTATCCCAGGTGGCTCCAAGCCCCGTCCAACCTGCCCTTGGACACTTCCAGGGATGGAGAATTGAGCAACCTGGTCTAGTGGGAGATAATCTCTACTTCCTGAGCGATCTAGTTTCAATTTCTAGAAAGTGAGATATTATAAGATGGTGCCTTCAGAGATCTGTGATTCCTGCAGGTTGTTTGCTCAGTATTCTGTGCTGATGCAACATCTCTGAATGTGCTCCAAATTCTTCTTCCTGCTACAAAGAAAGTAAAACAGTAAACCAGAAGTTTCAAAGTGGATCTTGACGTTCCTAATGCCACATTTCACTCCACCACCAGCAGTACTGCTGGACCTTGTTAAAGCAAGTTTACAATCTCCTGCTTCCTTAAAGGATTAAACCAGCGATTCCTTCTGGCTTGTTTCTCCTAGTGAGCTTTAGGAAAGTGTCAGAAATTTCAAATAATAAAACCATCTAATAAAAGAAGTTTGTGTATGTGGAGAAGTCTGTCTGCCTGAATTTGTTGATGAATCCCCCTTTCCCTAAGATTCACTCCTGCATCAGTTTGATTTGCTGAATTTGAGGGGCGAGGTGGAGGGTAAAGCAGATAGATAGTCAATGTTCTGTCCAATCTGGTGTGTTTCTATCACAAAATATTCAATTACATCGTAATATTGATTCCATGAAGTGCTCATGGGCAAATCCCTAAAGACAGAGTGGTTTTGTTGCCTGAACTCTGGTCTTTCAGAAAAACAGAAAAACAAAGAGGAAACCAGAGGTTTGTCCCGAGTCCATCAAATGTCTTCGCCGCGCCAAATCGGGTTGGAAACTCATGAGAACATCTCTCCTGTGAGACTTCTGGTTCTCCCTGCTCCAGCTTGTGCTGTAGACGTCACAGGCACTCACACAGCTTTTGATGTGGTATTTCAACACCCCACCTGCCACGCTCGGCCGGGAGTCAGCGGCTCGGAGACGCTCAAAAGCACAAACCACCGAAGAGGATGGAGAGAAACACAGGGGTTCCTTGCACAGGTTGTTTTATTTATTGTTTCATTTGCATTTTTGCTAAGATAGCAGTAAATACTCTGGGTTTGAATGCTAAGCGGCCATAGCACTGTTTCAATTTCACGTTTACTTTTCTTGGAGGTGGTTGCTTGTGGGGCACATCCTGGATGCCTCTTCCCAACAGCAAACCCGTAGGCTGGAAAACTGAGTGAAACCCTACGGATTAATTCACAGCACAGGAAGAGCTGAGCTCATTCCCAGCCCTTCATTCCCAAGGTTTTTGAGGCCACGTGTGGTTTCTTATGTGACCACGGGTGGGATCAGGTGGGTGGCACTGGCTGGAAAAGGCGACGTGATCCCTCCCAGCTGCCAGATACGGGAGAGGAAAAGTCCCGTGCAGCCAGATGAGCAGCCAAAGGAAAGGTTATCAATTTGTCAGGTTAAACAAACCTCTCAGAGTTTCCCATTCCTTATTTGAACTTTTCACAAGTTATGGAAAAGCATTTTAATCAACAGCTCTCAGGTTTTAAACCAAAAATCAATAAGGTTCACGGGTTTCTTTAAGTGATGTCCAGAGTTTTCCTCCAAAGTTACAGTTTGACAGGTTTTTGTTAAATTTGTTGACTTGAGAAGATGTGATTGTGTTTTAATATGAAGAATTAATAAAAGATATAGGAACTTATATTTATATAACCCAGTACAAGAGAGTCAGTGCATTTCCCACTCTAATTTTCTTCACAGTTTAGATTTAAATGAATTTGATTCTTCAAGGAAAAACATCATAGGAAATAAAGGCATAACCCCCACACTCTTTGACTCCCATCACACTCATTCACTGGAAAAAAAAAGAGGAAAAACGAGAAGGAAAAGGGAAAAGTAAAACTTAGACTATCTTAATCTATATTGACTTCATTATTCTCTAGATAAAAGGCTACTCAACATAAATGAGGACGCCGAGTTCAAACTTTTAAAGAATTCACATATTTACATCAATTTTTAAAAGGTTTTATAACTAATGAACTCGGATTTCTTTTGGCATGGCATAAAATCCATTTGTACAGTTTTTAATTAAGAATGCAGCCTACGCAATTAAAATTAAGGGTAGAGACTTCATCAGATGTCCTGTGAGAACCCCAGTCGAAAAAATTATGTTAACGCTGGATGTCCTAAAAGCATTCTCTGAATGTTGGGAACACTTGGTGAGGAATTATTTCTGCTATACAATAAGGATTTATTTAAAGTTGAAAATTAAGAGCTTTTAATTTTGGCATGTTAGGACCTTGTTTATCATGAACGGCTTTGGCATTTGGGAGAGTGCTTTCAAAGCTGAGGGGATTGTTTAAAACTGCTTGAATTGTCCTAAAAATTCGAATCTGTGTATAAATGCATATATATATATATACATATAGAGAGAGACTGAGACATGAACACAATCTATAATGCAAATAATGCAGAGGTAGCCGAGGGAATTCCTAATGCAAACTTTAATATTTAAAGTGACAAGAGCCATTATTGGGAATATTAAGACTCTCCTTTGTTGAAATGATTCAAATTCCATTTGAAATAATGAATGAAACGCACACATAAGAAAATTATAAATAACTAATTTCAAAGTTGTTTCAATTGTACAGGAAAATTAAGTTTGATGTAAATGGAATGTGTTAAATGAGCTCCACAGAAAACAGTTTTCTCTTCAGGAAGTGATGCAGTGTGATCAATAGTGGGACAGGTTTTCCCATTTCCCAAACTCTGGAAACAATTGCTTCAAAATTCCTGACTGTAATTGGGTTTTCCAGTGTGGGAGATGCTCAGGGAGGAATATTGATACTGATCTGAGGGCGCATGTGGGTGAGCTGATACCAAGACAAAACAAAGGCATGTGATCCATTGCTATGTAATATCAGCCTCTTCCTTCACATTGGGGGCAGGGATTTGCTTTCTTCCCTTTTCCTTTTTAACCTTTTTCTTTTCAACATGGCTTAATGCAATAAAAATGCTTTATATTTAGAAGAGTAACAAGGGAGCTGAGGCTTAGCTTTGGAAGGCGAGCCAAATTTCACAAGGGTTTTAAAGTGTAGAATAAGAAGGTTTGGCTCGGAGGAGAAGTCAGTTCCAAGCCAAAGACCTGACATGAATAAATGTGCAAAGAAGAGAGGGGGAGACAGGTTCTGGGGAGGAAAGAGCTTGTGGTGATGGATGCAAACCAGGCAGGAAGGAACGTAGGACCTGATGACCATGACTCATGGGGGAGAGGTCTTGGATGGGCAACCACTCCCCGTGTGGGGGTCACATGAAGAGTATTTTATAAAACAAAGTGATTAAGGCCAAAATCCATGGATTTTAATACTTGAATTCAACAGGTTTTCAAGCAATAAGGTGTACAATAAAGTGTCTTTCCCTCAAGGGAGAGGTGGCCAAAATTCAGCTGCGGTTCTCGGGCTGATGAGTTTTGTAGCCTCAGCTCTGTTACTCATAGCCAGCAGAGCTCATAAAGAAAAAAAAGCAGTTTTAATCTTTTTGAGCTAGCAGACATTAGTCAAAAAGAGAAAAAGATGCTCACAACTGAGTTATAGGTGGCTCTTATCTTTAGAGAGGCCAGTCAACAGCTCCCAGCTAAATCATAAATAGCAAAACGCTTACATAGCATCCACCACGGAGGTAATTCTCCTCTAATTTACATCGGGTTTACATCATTTGAGCTTTTTCATTTTCACTGGAGCTGCTGGAGATTTACTTGCTTATGAATCAGAGCAGAATCAGGCCCCCAAATAGCTGCATAAGGCCAAAGATAACATTCTGGCCACAAACCTCATTTTTGTTCTTTCCTCCACCCACAAACCAATAAAATTACACAAGACCTGGACCTGAAAGGGCCCCAGATCCGGGCCAAAAATAAATACAAAAATACAATAAAATTTTAATGTGGGGGCCTCGTTCAATCTTTTAACTAGTGCAATATTTAACTGTATGAACAAAAGATGAAACAGCAGCCAAGAAATACATTTCACCTATAATTCCATAAGAACATAGGAAGAAAGAGCAAGGGAAAAGAGGAAAAATCCTTCCATAAAATAATAGTAATACTCCAGAACTTTAAAATGCCCATAAAATTACAGCACTAAATTATTAGTGCCCATTTCAGATATTCCTTAAGTTTGTCAGAAGCATTTGATGAAAGGCTGTCAAGAGTTTCAAAATGAGGGGAATAAAGTGAGGCCAAGGAAAAAGAACTATTAAGAATATTAAAAGCAACATGCCTGATCCACTGGTGCCAGTGCCTGGAAAGCCAAATGAGGCACATCTCAGCCCCCAGGAGCGTCTTGTCCTGACAGCAGCATCACTCCACCACTGGGGAGTTCCTGCAGTGGATGGAGGAACCCATTCCCATGGGGGATCCCTGCAGGAAGTGGTGTAGGAGGGATGTGTGGCTCCTACAGCCACAACAATGCAGTGTCTTTGCTGAGTCAACACCTAAAGAAAGAATAAAAATCCTTTTGTATTAATCCAGGATTTCAAGCACCACGAGGATCTTAATCCAGCCTGAAGTGCCAAATCAACCCAAATCAACCCAACCATTTGGAGAGGAACACAGGCCAGCCAGTCCTGCAGTGACATCTTACTCCAAAAATCTGCACAGTTGGTCCCTCAGGCATTCCTGGCTTGCCCCGAGCTGGGTAAAACTCTGAGAATTTAAGAAAAGTAGCAATGCAGTATAAAAAAAGCCTCAGGTCGATAAGAAAAATGCAGAATTAGGTCTTTTTCTTTCTAATTAAGACTGTAGGAGTTACCACCAAACTCAAAGGGTTATGGGCCTTATCAGGGCCAACCCAGTTTCTCCAAAGGAGTGAGCAGGTCCATTGTGATTTGCCTTCAGGAAAATTCCCTTTAAAACTCCAAGAGTCAGAGCTTGTGTCATAAATATATGGAACTTAATGCAATGATTTATAATTTATATGGCTGGATGATCTGTTCTGACTCTTCTTAAGATCTTCCTCTTGTCTGGCAAAATACCAGACCTTGCGGGTTTTTTTAGTAGGTTTTTAAGCAGATACTTAAAACTATATGGAGTACTTGTTGATGGAAGCGCTCGAATTGCTCCAGTCTGATAATGAGAATATTCAAAAATGTTTATGTTTACCCACAGCCTTTTAATTGACAAGCTCAGTTTGGAATTATTTATAGATAAATTATAAATAAATGAAAAATAAATTAAATAATTAAATTAAAAACTACTTTTTATCATGAGTGATGGGGTTTCATTTTAGAGTTGATGGATATGCCATGAGTTTTGTCCTTCTGTCGGGTTTTGGATTTGAAGGGCACTGAACTGGGACTTGTAATTTATATCAAATTTACCTTTGGCTTTATGGACCTTTCAGATCCTTGTGCCTCAGTTTCTGCAGCTGGATCACGGACCAGACACCACTGGAAAAGTGCTGTGAGCACTGGGCTGAACTGTTTGATGTAACACTGGGTGTTACCATTATTTTTGTATTATCTCTGCCTCAGCTTCAGGTGGCTTTTTTTTCCCAGGGTTATTAGGTAATTGATAATCCCTCAGATAGAGGAAAGAAAAAGCAGCAGGCAGAGAGGCTGGTTTTCTGGATTGGTTTTCTCATGTTTATCTTGTAATCTACGGATGGAAGTAAATGTAGTGTCGAAACCAGAGAGGGTTGGAAAGCAGTGAGTGCTAAAGGTGAGTGTGTGCACTCCTGAAAAAGATAAAGTGCAGATGGAGCAGTCACAGACTGTACCATCAATTCCCTCTCAACCATGACCTGGAGAAATCACCTTCCAGTTGACAGGGGCTTAGGCAATATTTCAGAATCTGGTCAAGATTTTACAACACCAGATCCTGTTTCATTCTCGGGGCTTTCTCTGACCAAGGAATTTTTAACTGGGGCAAACTGTCAAGTATGCGGCGGTTTTGTAAAGCCGAGCGCAAGCCAAAGAAAACTCGGCCCAGAACACCCCATTTATTGATAAAGGGCCTGCACAGCAACCACGAGGTGGACAAATGCTGTAAAAACCAGCTGGGGAGCTCTGGGGGAGATGGGGAAGGGGAGCTCTGGGCAGCTTCTCAGCCAGGGTTGTGACTCCGGCCACAAAGTCCCGCCTCAGCTTCACAAACTTTGGTGCTTTGGCATAAAAATGTAAATCAGCACAAATACAAGTTTGCTCAAAGACTTTTCCCATGCTGGAGCGGTTTTGTGTTCCCTGCCAAAGCCTGTGTTGCAACCTTTGGCATCCAAGTGTTGTAAGGTTGTTTTGGGTTGTCGGGTTTTTTTTTATAAAACTTTGTGATAATCTCGAGCCTGATCTCATAGTGCAGCAATCTTGTGGTGCTTCGAGTTTAGTCATTCAGCAAAAGTTCTGCATTTCTTCTGCTGGTTAAATGAAATGCCTCCGTTTTTAATAATTATTTCTGACATTTCACCCATTATTCCCTGAACATCCTCTAAGGATGTAAATAACTCATAATTCTCTTAGAAAGCAAATGGGAACTGCATAAATATAAACACAACAGTCCTCAAAATAAAGATGCTGGGGTGTTCGAGGAGCCAAGCAAAGAGAGCTCAAAAAAAAAATCCATATTTGTTACGGTTGGTGTGGCAACTAAAAGAGTTGGGCTGATTCCTCCTCTTCCAGATATCCAGAACTAAACATCAGGAGCAATTAAAAAATTGTGGTCTTTTGTAAATTACTCCCAGAAGAAATCTTGGAAATCTTTCATTTTAGTCCTTTCGGTCCACTGAACCATAAAGCCATTATGAATGAACAAAAATACTAGTGAGAAAATTGAAATACAACAGTAATTAACAATATGAATATATCAACCCCCAACCCAACGGGCAGGATGGGGCCATCAGACGTTTTAACACGGAATTGAGTGACGGGCAGGTAGGGCACCTTTGGTGTCACTTTGTCACCAAGCAGGGACTGAAAGATGAGCAGTGGCTGCTGATAGAGAAATGTTCTGATAATTTCTCTCTCCAAACCTTGTATTCAAGGTGCCCACCTTGTTTACCTTCGAATAATAAGTAATAATTCTCATTTTAGCCTCTTCTTTTCTGTTGCCATATGCTAAATGTCAACAAAGGATTATAGGAAAAAAATCATTGGAAATGTGCAGCTATCACAAATAGAGATTTCCCTCTGGGTTCTCTAATACTTTACAGACAAATGTTAAAGATTTATTGCACATGAACATCAAACATGGTTTTACTACAGTTCTCATTTGGATCAAATTGACACATTTTACATTCATTTTAGCCTAATGAGATTCTTTCACTCCGCATTATATTCCAAGTGACCTCGTACATGAAATTTGTGGCATGGAACAAACCCACTGATATAACAAAGCCCTTTTCCAACCAACTTTTGGACTTTTTAGAAAAGGAAGAGTTTAGCAAGGTCATGAATCTTGAACATGCATTTATTCATCAGCACTCAAGGAAAAAAATAACTCGAATCTTGTGTAGATTATCAGGTGTTGCCAAATTTTCATTTTCAGCGTTCACACTTCAGGAGCCTTTTGAACTTTGATTACAATCAGAATATTCAACAGTTTGGGTATAAGCCAAATATTTATGTTTTTTACCTGAATTATCAGTTCCTGCAGAATTCCTGGAATAATTTTGCCTCTGGTGATCAGAATTAGGCCACAAATGACCGACTTAATCCCGGGTGCTGGAATCTGACTTTTGAGAGCAGCTCACTGCAAAAAACCTTCCCAACAGTTTCACACAATGCAATATTTGCTTTTGCATGTCATTCAGTGACTTAAAAAACCCCACCAAACAAACCAAAAAACACCACCAGAGAAAAATGTGTAGCAGAAAGTAATTTTTGGGGGGGCTTATCAAAGCAATTATTAACGAAATGTAAGTTTTTAACACTGTGCTGCAATGTTGTAGCAGGAAAAGGTTGCAGATGACCTTGAAAGGAGGTGAAAGGAAACTAGAAAATGTTAATTAAAATTATTAGTGCTGTTTGAGGTGCTTATCTTGTTTACTGCTAAGGTGTTGCTCCCTTCTGCATAATTAGGGGTAATTTTACTTACTTTCAAGTCTGTAATTTTAAATATCACAAAGTTTTATCTTCCAACAAGAAGTAATTCACTCTTGGTTCGTATGTAACTGCTTGATGTTTTAATCAATATATGCAACTTCCACAAAGTCTGTTAGAATTTGTCAGGAGGTTTTATACATCTTTTATAGCGTGGGATTAGGCATGGAATATGAAGCTGAAATCCCATTTAGTAATGAAATTTGAGCATAATTCTGTGTTTATGATGTGAAGATATATTTTTTACTTGATCTGTCCTTTTACATTTCCCTTTATCCATGATTACTGGAGGACAATGATATCTGGAAAACAAACCACAGTGAAGTTAAATCCATTTGAACACAAAGAGTTCCTGTCAGTTAATCCTAACAGAGACAATACCCATTTTTTAACTAAACTGCTTAAGAAATGAATATGTCTTGCATGCTTTCAATTTGTTTTAAATCCTAATATGCAGAGCTCTTGGCTGTTGTCTAATATTTGCATAAAATATTTAATCTTGTACTTTAAATTAATGATATTAAAGGTCTAAATGTTTGAAAAATGTTGTTGTCAGAACAATGTAATCTTTTCTCTCCAGACTTCTTCATATAATTGTGGTGCCCTTATCCCAATATACTTGTAACCTTCCTCCTCATTGTCCTGTGCTCCATGTTCTCTGCCAGGACTTTCTTTATTTAGTTGTTTCCACACTTTATTTTCTTTAACATTAAAAAAAAAAAGTGATCTGGGCAAGTCCCTCTGCTCGCCCAACAGAATGAAGTATTCCCCAAATATCTCAGGAGTGAAGTTCCCCGTATTTCACGTGGGTAAGGGGCATTTTTAATTTTGCCTTCTGTAACAGTTGTGATAAAAATATCTCTGCTCTTTTATCTTCAGCAGAGCAATTAAAGACATGCAGGGTACTTGAAACCCTGTAATTTTTAACCACTGGCAGAGGAGGTAGAAAGGAGCATCCCATTGCCACGAGGCTTTAATTAAACCATAAAAAAATTGGAAAATGTCTTCAGGAGTACATATTAAAACAGGCAAGGAGCCTCAATTCATTTTCTTAAATTCATTGAATATTGAGTAGAGTGAAACTTTGCTGGTTTAATATAATAACAGCTTAATATGGAAGTTGCATAAGGGAATATACCCATTTTTGTTGTGTTTGCCCCAAATAAGTCAATGATGCCTACTAGGGGGTTATGCTAAAGTGGTGCAATTAGGTTACTAATTAATTAAACAAGTCAAAGGCAGTGTGTGCTCTGTGAAACACAGGAGAGTGGCTGGGCAGGTGTGTGGGACTCTGTCACCGACCTCCACCTCCTGTCTGGAGCAAGGTAAGGAGCTGTGACAAAGTGATTAATCCTGGAGAAAGAGTCACAAGGAGGAGTTTCACCAAAAGAAAAACTAGGAAGAAATTATTTCAATTTATTCTTCATTTCNGTCCAGTTGGTGGGGAGTTGCATTAGATGATCCTGAGGGTCCCTTCCAACTCTGAATAACCTGTGAACCTCCATGGAGGGAGCACATCCTGTTGTAGTGCAGCTTCCATTCCTGGGTTAAAGTCCCCAGCAGCCAGGGCAGAGCTGCAGATCCTCCCCCACATTCTCAACTCTCCTGGCAGCAGCTCCGCAGATCCTGTGGTGAGGGAGGAAACCCTCTGTCCTTTCTGGGGGCTGCTTTGCTCTGGGAGGATTAGGATCACCTGTAATTCCTCAATCACAGCTCCCTCAGCTCGGTGAGGGTCCCTGTCCTTCCTTCCACCACAGACATTGCTGTTCCCCACCGCCTTTCCACGAGTAGATGGAGCGATTTGGAGCCCCCAGACCGAGGAGAGCCAAGGCACCGGCAGTGCTGGGCAGGACGTTGTGCCAGCAGCTGGGATGCTCTTGGCTCCTCTCTGCCACTGGAAGGGCTGTTGTTTCACTGGTGTGTCTGCTCAGAAGCAGCAGCAAGAGCAGAGCAGCGACGTTGGGGGAAAAAAAGGGGAATTAATTCAGCTTGGAGAAACAATAGAAGAGGAAAGGCAGTAAGGCAAAGAGGCACATGAAGAATCTCAAGAGCAGAAGACAGCAATATTTTCAGGGATTTATGTGGCACTAAAAGGGATGTATTATGGCAAGTAGATGAAAGGACATATTATACTGCCATATTTGATGCATGGCCACATAATCACACTAAACTGAATTTTGAATAAGAATGGAGGAAGATTCCTGTAGTCAATTGGAACTACAGGGAGAATTTAAATAGTAGACCTAATAATCTGAGGAGCTCAGTGTCATGGGGTGAACTTTGGTTCAGCTGAGAAGGAAAGCCATGGAAATTTCATGACACAGGTTGAAAGAATTTCTGCCTCATTTTTGCTTTAAAGGTGGATAAGGTGGCACCCAAACCCCAGCTACACTTGGTGGTGAGGCTGTCCCAGCACCGGGCACTCCTCACTCAGGAGAAGGTGCCACAGAGCCACAGAGTTTCTGCAAGACCCTGCTCTGCCTTTGAAGACTCCTCCCCCCATTCAAAAGGTGACTGTAGCCAGGCACTTCCCTTATTTCCAGTTGGATTTCCCAAAGGTCAAAGTCTCCAAGGGCAATATCAAACTTTTACCTTTGTTTCTACCCAAATCCATGGCAAACCGTGAGCTTCCCATGATTGACAACTCTCAGCCTGGATTCCCTTGCAAGGCTCATGTGCCAGAGCAGAGCTGGAATGGAACCTGATCCAAGCCTTTTGTTTGTAAGGAAGATCAAAACCTGGGGAACTTGGGGTTGTTCCTTCCAAACATTTCAAACAGTTCCAGTGACATCTAGTGGGGAGCAAATCCCTGTGAACGGCTCCAGCCTTACGGAAAACTCCCATTATCCTTTATTTTCTTTTAACCCACTGGGCAATAGTTTCCTACTGAAAAAAAACCCCTCAGCTGTGGCTTGTGTGCCATACACCATGATTGAAAAATAGTTTCATAGTCCACTGAGAATTTCTCCTTTCTGGAAACATTTCATCTATTAAGGACCATTTGGAATTTTCTCTGGGACATTCCACTACATCTAAAATAAACTCATGGAAGAAGGTCATGAAGCCTTGGAAAAAAAAAACAAAAACCAACAACAACAACCCCCAACTCTTGGAAATTTAAATTACTCAGAGAACAACAATAAAAATCATAGTCCAACCATTTCAGGCCTATTAAATAGAAGTGTAACTAAATATAGTTAAAATGATGTAAAATTAGCTTGGAAGAAAAACCAGGTCATCTTTCTCCCCCTCCCATCTCCCACTTCCCTCTGCGCTGTCTCCCTCTACACCTTCTGCACGTGTTTCATACTCACTGTGTTTATGGAAGGTTACAAATATCAACCACACTTGGCCTTCTCACAAAGCCAATATTCCCCTCCCTGTTTTACTCAGAATGAGTAAAACCTGTGTCAGAAGCACTCCTTGATTCCCCTATATCCTTTCCCCCCTTCTTTTTCAGGCACTGTGCAGTGTCAACCATGTTTTCCTTATTTCAGGAGCTGCTCAAGCTTTAGGCTTATGAGAAACTCCTCCATCCAGTGAATGCCATTTCTGAGCAGGGTTCCTGAACGAGGCAGGTTTTCTAGTGGAAGGGTTGGAACTAGATTGGTCTTTAAGGTCCCTTTTAACCCAAAGCATTCCATGATCCCAAAGGTGTGAGTTCATTTGCAGAAGTGTGGCCCTCAGCTAATGAGCCAATTATTAACCTCGGAGGGGTGACAGCTCAAAGTTCGGCAAGTCAGAGCCAAGGTCTCAGTGTTTTGAGAGCAGAAAGATTGTGGCAAAGCAAGGAATGTTTTCCCTAAAATGAGGAGATTGCACCACTCAATGTAGGGGTAGATTTACACATTCACATAGTCTTTTTTTTCCCCGATTTGGGATCATTTGACTCAGGACTTCCTGCGCATTTCCAAGAGCAGTGCCAGAGCAAAAAATACAATATTACCTTTGGGTGGTGGTGTGGGTGTTGTTACATTGACCTGCCACCAAAAGAATCCCAGGAAGTCCAGAAACATCAAAGCTTTAAAAACCACAGACTGTTCTTGAAGCTTGTCCAGCCAATACACTCTGGGTAGGGCTGGAAAATCTGCCTGAAAATTTCACAAGAACTGAGATTCTCTCAACTTTTCAGCTCTACCCTTGATCCAAGCTGTAGCTTGGATCTGCACTTACCAATACATATTAAAAAAGAAATAGAAACATCATTTAGCCTGGTTGTTTTTAGAAGTTTCCATTTTATTTTGCAATAAATTTTAGATGCAGGCTCTAAGAATCATGTTGCTGTGACAAGGGCAGCTGTGTTTCAGCAGAGAAACTGCCATGAGTCACCAGTTTTCTTTCTCTCTCATTTCTGTTTTCCTTAATCCGAAAAAGAAAATAGTAATCTAGACTGAAAAATATCAACTTTGCTCTTCGTGGATGGGAAAGGCTGGAAAGTTCTGTTCCCAGGTCTTGCAATGGGGTTGAGGTGCGAGCAGGAAAACTCCCTCCAGTTCTCTGAGTCTCACCCCAAAATGGGCTGAACTGGTCAGGACTGGACATGAGAACCTCCAACCACTTGGAAAAGCGGCTGCTTGGATCATGTGGAGCCTCCTCTTTATTTTCAGCTAACAAAGGCAGATAAAATCCATCTGAACAGTTTTCCAAACTTTCTTCTGCCCTACGTAGATTATTGTTTCAGTTGCCATAGAGATTTTGGGCTCCCACCAGAATTGGACAAGGATTTGCTCTGGAGATGCTCTCCCAACCAAAATGTCTACGGACAACTTGGAAAAATTCCAGGCTAACTAATCCCTGATTCATCACAGTGCACTAATTAAAAATTAATTCATGCTTGTAAATCACTCGCAGTTACGTAGAGAGAAGCAAAAATATTTATGATGTTCCATTTTTAGTTGCCTGAAAATTCTTGGAAAATGCGTTTTGTCATTCTTCCTTCTAAAATCACTGATTTGTTTTTATTTTATTTGTGTGGGTTTGCGAAACAGCACAAAAACCCATAAAATATTCTCTTTGTAGCATTGATTTGGTTTGGTCTAAAAACCAGTTTTTGCCAAGGAAAATGTATTCCTTTCAGCAAAGCCATTTCTTGGTCTCTGCTGTGCACTCACAGGCTTTGAGGTCAGAGGGTAAAATTTGTCTTAGTTGCAGCCTATTTCCATGGGCTGGATCTTACATGATTAGCAGTGTTTGGCCACTACTGGGAGAGACTGGAGAGAAAGGAAGGTCAGGCGGGTGTCTTGGGAGAAAATCAGAGAGAATTACGATAAAATATGTGCAGTTAAGTGAGAAAATCAGCATCTGCTGGCTGTTTGTTTTCTTTGGGGCTTGTTGTTTTTTGGGTTTTTTTTCTTTTTTAGAGGTGGAAGAAATGTAACAAACACATTGGTTTTGGTTTGGTTGTAATTCTGGAGGGAGAAAGCGAGGAGGATGAAGGTGGGAGATCAGGGAATGTGAGTAGGAGGTGAGTATTAACAACAGAAGCTGGAACAGTAATATTATTTTCCCTGGCTGCAATCGCGTGGAAGATTAATTAGGTAAAGAGAGAAACAAGCCACTTCTCTGGGTTTCTATCAGCCCCACTTAGGAAAGCCTTCCATGTAAATCTCCTTTCTCCTTTCAGTAGGAGCACCAGGAGTCTGGTGTCTCCCATCTGAGCTTCTCAGGGCAGCAGAGTCTGGGGTCAGCTTCTTTAGTTCTCATTTGGGAATAATATGGGGTTGGAGGGGGGGGAGCTCTGGGAGATGTTGGCATATATGAAACAGGTAAAACTGAAAGAGAGCAGTTTGAGCTGCCAGAGGGCAGGGTTACATGGGATATTGGGAAGGAATTCTTCCCTGTGAGGGTGGGGAGGCCCTGGCACAGGGTGCCCAGAGAAGCTGTGGCTGCCCCTGGATCCCTGCAAGGGTCCAAGGCCAGGTTGGAGCCACCTGGGATAGTGGGAGGTGTTCCTGACTCTTTCAGGGCGGTTGGAACAAGGTGACCATTAAAAGTCTTTTCCATTGTAAACCATCCAGGGATCATATGAAAACCAACCCAAGTTTCAGCCAAGGAGGCAAAGTCAAGCCCAAGACCTTCTCTGGGCAGGTATAAACCCCACAAATGCTGAACCATCTTGCCCCAAATCCACACTCTGTGCACATGATGTTTTTTATTCCCAGATGTTCTTTTTCAGGAAGGCTGGTTGTTACTGTCTTTTTTCCCCAAAAAATGTGATTCTTCACCTCATGAGCCAAGCAGCCTCTGTGTCAGGGAGGGGATCTTAGACACTGATGGGGAGCAACACAAGTCATCCTTCTCTCCAAATCTAACAGTGCTCACAAACCATTAGATAAAGCATTTTGGTTACGTTGCAATTATGGTTTCGCAAGAGCAAAATTCATCCCCCCTCCAGTTCCTGTGGGAATGTTCCCCACTACGAATGAATCTCCCAAAGCTCCCTCATTTGGAGGTTTCTCCCCAGTGTTTGTCACTGCAGTGGATCCTGCCTGCCTGGGTTCTCCTGAACCACCACTTATCACACCGCTCTCACTTCCTGAACCTTAATCACCTTCCAGGGTGATTTGTTATAACCAATTCTGAACCAGGAATCTCTATCACAAGCGCTGAAACTTTGAGGAAGAGGAGAGAATACTCAGAAATAATATCTTGTGGCTGTCTCACACCACCAGCCTGGAGAAGTTTACACCTGCTTTGAAGATACTCCAGTTCTGATCTGTTGATGTTTAATAGCTGTGAATATTAAGTTAATGTTAGGAAAGTTATGGGGTTTGACATTGCCTTGGGCATTTATCATCTCTATTGTCCTTCTGGGGGTGCTGTGTGAGGCAGACCACCATCCAGCCCTGCTGGCTCTGGGATGCCATAAATAAAGTGTGGGGAAGATGCTGCAGTGCTGTACAGCCCTTCCCTCATCTTCACTGCTCTGGCCAGCTCTGCTTGTGCTGCTTCTCAAGCGAGAAACTCCACTTCCCCTCCTCGCACTAATTTCCAGCGCCGGGATTTATCCCTGAGTGCCAGCAAAGAGGAGAAAGATCCCAGTTTGTTGTTGCTGCTGCCACGTCCATCATGAAGGTAAATTTTATACCTCCCCACTGGTTGCGTAGATGGGCACATTCCAGTGTTGGCAGAGCGGGGCTGCTCCTCTCCCACAAATCCTTCGGCGGGCTCAGACCAGCGTCACCCGCCAGGCTGAGCTGCCACAGGAGTCTGTGCCTCAGTTTTACAGATTTAACCGCCCCAGGCACTCTGTGTTCAGGCAAAAATGATGTCAAAGAGGTAAAACAAAGAGCATTGTGCTTGGCCTATCTTGCAAAAAATTATGCGCGGAGGAAGAATAGCGCGGAAGTCGAGTGAGTACAAAACACACAGAGAAGTGTCTCGGCGCTTCTCCGAGACAAAGGCAGACAAAATTAATCAGCAATGATTTGTTGTGCCAGAAAACTCACGCTCCTGACTATCTGTGGCAGATTATTGCCAAGGAAATAGTTCCTCAATATCCCAGGCACATTCCTGACCTGTATATTATGAAGTTATTTCTGCTTTATGATTTGTAACCTGCAAAATGCCTGTGATCTTAATAAATGAGAGCTTGTTGCCTCCTGAAATCCACTGTATTTCATCTTTTGCTTCCCTCCTTTGGCAGTGTTGTTATTTAGGCTGAGTTAACATTAGTATTCTCTCTGAGCATATACACTTCCATGAATTCGATATCATCGCTGCGAGCGAGCACCCTTAGGACGGTGTGACACCATCCATATGACATATGATCATGGGTGGAAGCATAGCTGGAGGCTTTATGGAAAACACTGAGGATTTCCCAACCTGTACATATATTTTGGGTTGGGGTTATTTGGGTTTTTTTTTTCCCCTTTATTTCCCCACAAGGAAATATCGTGGACTTTTTTTTAATTGCTTAATCGAACCCACGACCCACTGTTAGTTCTTGTAGCTTAATAGGAAACCTGTAGAAAGCAAAGTACACGGGGTTGTCTTATTGACAGTGTTCCTACAGTACAATTCAAATTGCCTGAGGTGCAGCCTGGCACAGCTTCTGAAAATAAAGATATTTTCCTTTCTGTCAGTGTACAGGAAGTTTTCTTGCTGTTTACAGGAGTTTCTGGTGGTGGGAGAACCCGGGTGCTGCTCCCAAAGCTTTCCATCCATCCTGGGTGCAGCTGGATGGAGCCACCCATGGTCAGATCTATGGAAAAATATTCAATATTCATGGAAAACACAGAGTATGAATCCCCTCCATGCCTCTCAACGCCTTGACTGAAAACAGCACAAAAGGCTGCAAGTCATAAATTAAATTATAAATTTATAAATTAAACTACACTGAAAGACAATGGAATTATACCGAAATTAATTTAAAAACCAAACCCTCCCACCCTGTGCTCACAGGGGCGACGTGCAAACCTGTGTGAACGCTGACCCTTCACACCACCCAAATTATTGCATCCTCTTTCTTCATTCACTAAAATACATCACATTATGTTTTAAATAAAAATAATTTGCGTTATTAGGGAGGAAATATCCAGTGTTAATGCCCGAGCATGGGAGTGGTGTTGATATGAAGGGGGGTGGAAGAGATGCACAGAGGGGAGTTCTCACCCCAAAATCCCTAAAAAACCTCCGGCCCCTCCAAGCTCTGAAAAAGCCAGACATCTTCTGAAGGTGTTTTACGAGTGCACATGGAGAAACTGCCGAAAATATAACTGTTTGTGAATAAACTGGAAATTAGTGCTGTTCTGTTCACCTGCAAGTTTTTCTTTAAAGCCAGTGATTGCATTTGAAACCTGCAATTCTCGACAAAAAGAGAAAAGTTCAGTGCTGATTGCTGGATATTTGGACCTCCCAGTGCAAACATTAACTGGCTGAGAGGCACTCTGGAATGTAATGAAGGAAACAATACTGGGAATGGAGCCAAAGGCAGAAACACTGGCGCCTGCAACCAAGGGATTTGCCTCCTAGTAATAGGAGCTGAACAAGGCCCAGCACTTCTGTTAGGCTGGAAATGACATACTGTGATCCTTGACTTAGCCAAAGGGATTTTAAATGGAGGAAAGAGCTGGCAAGACAAAATCTCCTGCACTTTTCGCAGTGTTTTCTAAAACAAGCAAAGGAAATCAGGAGAAAAGACTGTAGTCTATTACATTTGATCCAGTTAAGTCAAGAGTGGAAGCTTTTTAACTGCTGTTATTATTTTTTTTTATACTTTCTCGTCATGTCACACCACCCAGAAAGCGCAGACAGAAAGCAGAAACTTGAAACTGCTTTCATTCAAGAAGAAGGGCACCCCAACATTGCGTTATTGACAGGAGGGCTGCAAAAACTGACAGCTGCAGAAATTGTACAGTTGAAGTTCAATTCCCAGGAGCAGGAACAATATACTGATGGTATTAATTCCGTTTGGAATTGTTAAAATAAGAAAAGGTTATGGGCTGAGGAAGGGACCTGGTATTTTTTTTTTATTTTTATTTTTTTTCCCCTTCTTCTTTTTTGCTTGTAACAAAGGCGAACCTTCCTTCTTCCCTGGTGTCCTTGGACTGTCATCTCCAACCTTTTGAAACTGTATCTGATTATCCATGTGGCAATTAATCATAATTAAGCAGGCTTGAGATTTGGAAAGGTACAAAGAAGGTGGCTATAGATCTGGCTTTTGTCCTGAGTAACCTCTTTTTTTTTTTTTTTCCTCCCCCCTCTTTTTTTTTTTGGCTGTTGAATCTCGTGTTTGGAGCCATGAGAGGGAGGACTGAAAAACTGAGGGGGAGAAAAAAAAAAAAAGAGAGAGGCAGGAAAAGCAGCATGTGTGTGTGTTTTAACATCAGAGCCCTGAGCATCCTGATTCCTCTTTCTTTCTCTTTTTGGACATCACAGTCCCTAGAAACTAAGTTCCAGCAAACTTGGAAGCAGTGTGTTTCCAAGAGGAAGCCAGGTAACAAATTACCTTTCTAATGCCAAGTGATTTGGATCCATTCTTACAAACCAGATTTTTTCAATTTATTACAGGAAAACATTCAATCATTGTACGCTGGCACTCTGTCTGGGGCACATGGAATACCATTCTACCCACTCCGCCCACCTCCAGTTTTTAAAGGCTTAGAAAGCCCAGAATGTCTTCTTATTAAATGTTTTATATATTTATAATTAAAATACAGGGCTGGCATTAGAATCATTTTAACAGATGTAACCTGACACAGGCTTTCTCTGCCCAGGGTCAGGCTGGGAAACAATGGCTTCTTTAACTCCTGCGTTCTGCTCAGGTTTCTGTTTGCACATGGGTCCAATTTGTCCCATTTATGATTAGGTTTAAGTAAGTTGATGTGCTATTTATTTAGGAGAATTGCCATTTCAGACTATTACCATATTCCCCTACAATATACATTACAGTGTGGTCTATGCCTGCACTGTCCATTATTAGGTTATTATGGTCCTGAATATGGTCCCAATTCACCAAAACAACAACAACTGACTTGATTCAGGCATTAAGTGATTTACTGCAGCTCTTTACGTTGGAATTAATGTACACACCGCTCACAAAAGCCAACACCCCCCTCCTTGCCCCCAACCCTGAAGGCTTACAAGGGCCATGTGCTGGCATGTGAAAGAGACTTAAATGTCTATGTAATTGATTTAAACATCAAGTACCAACAGTGGAAAGGGAAAACCAAAGGGGCAGGGGCTGCTGGCTCCCAAAATACCAGATCAAGGTGCTGCTCGAGGGTGGCAGAGTTGGGCTGACCTGTGGGAGCTGCTGGGATGACCTCTCTAGCCAATCACTCCTTTCCCATCCCACGGAGCTGAGAGCATGGGTTTGTCCCTGTTCCTAATGAAACCCACCCTTCATCTCTGACACAGCACCGAGGCAAGAGCGGGTGTCACTCAGAACGACTGGCCTGAAACATGTGGCCAGTTCTTTGCCCTCCCCCTTCCCCGGCATAACCCCTACCCCTGGCTCAGAGGAGGAGGTTTATTTAAACCAAAGCCCTTTTCAGCAGCTCTTCAGCTCCCTCCAGCTGTGGCAATCCCCTGCCAAAGTGCAAGTGTTATCGTCCCGTGCCATGGGAATCGTCCCTATTGGCCAGTGCCACCAGTTTGAGTGGATGGTCCTGCACGACTGACTCGAACATTCCTCTACTCCCAGTCTGAGTCAGTGGCTGGTTTTTGGGTTTTTTTTCTGTTCATGGGTAAAGCACAGGATCAACAGCTGGAATTCACATAATAATAAATTAATAACCACAGCACTGGTGCGTTCCAAAAGCTACAATGAAACAGCTCTATCACCTACGCCACCTCTGCCTGGCACGAGCTCTGCTCCCTTTACTTGCAGTGAAGTCATTGGTCACTCTTCCTTCAGCTGGGAAACTGAGGAGGTTCCCAGTCTCCTCCTGAAGGGCTTTATTCCAGAGCTCTGAGCCCTGAGCAATGAGGGGAGATGATGCTCTCACATCAATGCTGCCCTGGGCTTGCTGGACATTCCATGGTGGGCATCTCTTCCTGTGGTGTGCATTGGCCTGATGTGGGGATAACCTCTGGATTTTGGAAGTAGCAGGGTGACCACAGAGGTGGATCTTGGTGTCATGACCCTGAGGAGCAGGTGAGACCAAGGACCCTGAGGAGCTTGGGATGGTGCAGTGCCCTAGAAAAAGGTGACACGGGGAGAAACACTGAAACAATCATCAAAAGAATGGGCAAATAAGGGTGGTTTTCCAGCTGCGGCACACACTCAGTGCCACAGGCCAGGCAACACAGCGAATTCCTGCCACAGGAGAAGAAACAGTGGAAATGCCTCATGTTCTGGACATGGAGGAGCTCATGGTGCTTATCACAGTGACCACCAAGAAATCCACTTGCAGGCCAAGGCTGAGGCTGTGAGAGGAGCTGAAATCCGAGCTCTCTGCTTGCACAGGAAGCCCTGGATGTGCTGC
The DNA here is from genome assembly GCA_013390025.1 of Pitta sordida. Taxonomy (NCBI): domain Eukaryota; kingdom Metazoa; phylum Chordata; class Aves; order Passeriformes; family Pittidae; genus Pitta; species Pitta sordida. The sequence continues at coordinate 12,045 of WEKX01001782.1, read as the reverse complement.
CACTGAGGCAAGGAAAGGCTGATGATTTGGGGTCCTCTCCCTGCCCTCTCCACAGGCACCCACCACACACTCCCAGCTCCTGGCCGGTACTCCAGCCTGTACCACACAACTTCTATTTCTGAGCTTTCAAGTCACCCAGTTAGTAAATCACAGATATACGGGGTTCAATTTACACTTACGTGTCGTGTGATCTGTCCTGAGAGTAACCTCTTAATAAATTAAACCAAGCCCCAAAAGAGGTTAGAAAATGAAGTTAAATGCTTCACCATCTGGGACTCAGCCATGGCTAGATTCAATATTTGGAGCTATGGGAAGGCAAAAAGCAATTGTTGTTGTGTATTTACCAGTTCTTGTATTTTTTTTCCCACAGAGATAACAAGATGATAAAATAACTTCACTTTTTTATTATGTTACTTCTTTTTTTCCTGTGACAGGGCTTTAAGCTGAGTCTTCCTTTGACACCTCCAGAAAAGCAGTGCCACTAAATAGCTTTAAGACTACAAGCCTGGAGTCTGGGAGTTTTTCTGCCTTTTGGAGGTGAGGCAGATTTCACAATTTGGGATTCCTGTCTGTCTCCTGCAGCATCCACGGAGCTGAGCTCCCTCTCGCCTGCAGCCACATTGGTTTAGGAATCTTTCCAGGTCGTTTGGAAGTCAGGCTTGGAGCCTGCTCCACTCACACAGCCACATAATGTAGAGCTATGAGAACTTGGGAAGACCTGCTTGGCAAAAACTCCTTTATTTCCCTTTGGCTTTAAAATTTTAAAAGTGTGTTATTTTTTTCCCCTAAAAAAATCCCTAAATCGACCAAGCTCATGAATCCCGCACAAGCATCATTAAAGACAACGCAGAATTTTAAACTGAAGAGGGAAAAATCAGGGTAGCAAGAAAAAAACCCATGATTTTTGGGTTGTTGTGTTGTTGATTTTTTTTTTTTTAATTATGCTGTGGAGTTTTCCCTCTAATGGCCTCCATGGCAGAGCCTTCCCTGCCCAGCCCCTGGCACGTGCTGCAGCTGCAGATGGATCAGGAGCAGCGCTCAGAGCCCTGCAGAGCTGGCACACAGCTGCCAGCCCCGTGTCTGCCAGCTCGGCTCCCTTTGGGGGACATGGCACAGTGCTTCAGCACCGGGCAGAGGGGGCAGCCCTCCACCAGCACCAGCACCCCCCCAGCATCCACTCCCAGAGCTGGTCCCTGTCCCCGAGCCCTTTCCAAGGTGGCAGCAGTTGAGCTGCCCCGGGGGATGCTTTGGATTTATCCTCCTTGTAAATCTGACCTCTTTAATTTGGTGGGGGTAGCAGCCCCTGCTGCAGGGATAGGGCTCAGGGCCTGCCACCACTGAGGGGGTTTGTTGTGAGAGATGCTGAGCACAGCCCGCCCAGGGCTCCTCAGCATGCCAGGCTCTGATCCAGGCAGTGGGTGGAGGGTGCTGAGCTCCCCAGGCTGGGCCATGGGGTCACTCCACAGCTCAGCCACTCGAACTGCTCCTGCCCAGCATTATTTTAAATATTTTTATAATGAGTATTAGAGATATCAGGTTGGAGCTCAGGACAAGGTTGTTCTTCCCCCAGAGGGTGGTTGGGCAGTGCCCAGGCTCCCCAGGGCAGTGGGCACAGCCCCAAGGCTGCCAGAGCTGCAGGAGGGTTGGGATGATCCTCTGGGGACAGGCAGGGACTCATGGGGATGGGCCTGTGCAGAGCCAGGAGTTGGACTGGATGATCTTGGTGGGTCCCTTCCAACTCAGGATAGTCTTTGATTCCATGACAAGCTTGCGTCTGGCTTTCCCTACAACAATAATCTGGGGAGATGTTTCCCATCCTGACTTCTGTCTGTTCCTTGCACACACGCAGTGACACTAAGGATCAGAACTATATATCCTGACTGCTGGAAAGATGGATGGAAAGAACAGCAGGAGAACTTAAGAGAATAAATTGTATGAGGGACAGAGACAGAGCTCTGCTTAGAAATGACTGCAGAGCACATACCCTGCACCATGACCACTGTGTCCCCCCTACCCTGCAGCCTCGGGCACCTTCAGTGAGGAGATAAAAGCCAGAAAAACCATGGAATGCTGTGGGCAGATAACAGGAGCAATGGCAAGCTGGAAAGTGACTTTTGGAGCTGGGAAACAAATGGCATCCACCTCCCGCTCAGAGCAGACCCAATAAGATCAGATTTATCTGTGAGTGAAAGACGTAGAAATTGAGAATCACAGAATCATTAAGGTTGGAAATGAACTCCACAGTCATCAATTCCAACCTCTGACCAATCACCACCTTTCCAACCAAACCAGAGCACTGAGTGCCATGTCCAACCATTCCTTGAACACCTCCAGGGCTGGGGACAGCACCACCTCCCTGGGCAGCCCCTTCCAATTCCTGAACACCCTCCCAGTGAAAAAAGCTGCCATTAAATTTCTCCAAGGTTCCTTACATCCAAGTTCTGCTCTTAGATTAATCACAATACTGCTTTTATTCCTACAGTGGTCTTAAAAATATTATAAAGACTTGGTCTGTCCCCAAATTTGGAGCTACTGAAGGACTTCAGGAGCATCCTAGGGCTACCTGGTAGCACCTGTGGTGACATGCCAAGTGCCACACTGCCTGTTAGAAGCTCTACATCTCTCCAGTTCAAGCTCTATCATTTGTGGGACCGTATCTGAGACTTTGTTTAGTGAATTTGCAGCATCATGGCCTGGAGGCTGCAGTGGAGAAGTAAGAAATGTGGTTAATATTGCCAGCACAAGGGTTTCCCTGAAAATGAGGCCGGTGTCCAACTGCAGAGTATTTGGGTTTGCAGGCTCAAGCATCAGCAGTTGTTGCACTTCAACCAGTTCCTCATCCAGAGGGAGGGAGAAGCCCCTTTTGTTCCCCATCTCCATTTTGGGGGGGAGGTGCAAGTGAGGAGGAAATGAGAAATTAGCGTGTAATCCTGAAAATCCTTTTCATTTGGAATACCCAGGCTGCCTCTCTCCTGGAGCTACCACCCTCTTTGACCATTGACTGCTGTGTTCTGGCTGTGTCAGTTCAGAGGAAAGAAAAGGATGCATTTTGATTTTCCTTTTTTCTCCCTAAAGTGTTCTTAACAGTTCAGTTTTATGGACTAAATATCCAGAAGAAATCTGCCTTTGGGGGATTTTATGTTGCTGTGCATAACTTGTAATATTGCATATACGTGCTGGAATAAGGTGTACGATGGAAATTTCATATCCTACAAATTAGATTTTAAGACTGCCAGTACTGGATTTTTAGATTTTGATAGTATTTAGTGTTCTTGTTAATTTTAAAATTTAAGTTGGGGTTTAGTCTGTGATTTTTTTTCGAAGTGGAGCCAGGCTTAGGGCTGGAAATGGCCACAACAAACACTGTTTAAAAGTCATCTGTAGTAAAGACCAAAGAGGTTCCCCAGAGAAGTCATGGAACAGGTTTTGGAACACATTGCCCAGAGAAGTGGTGGATGTCCCATCCCTGGAAATGTACAGGGCCACGTTGGACAGGGCTTGATGCAACCTGGGATAGCAGAATGTGTCCCTGATGTGTCCTTGCCCATGGGGTGGAACGAGATGATCTTTCAGGACCCTTCCAACCCGAACCAGTCTGTGATTCTCTGAAACCTCATCCTGCCAACTGGAGTGAGCCCAAGAGGTGGAACAGCTCCAGGTTTGTGGAGGTGATCAGAAACACCCAGCTACCAACAGCACAGCACAGCAGGATGGAGCTGGAAACAACCTGTGATGGAGCATCCCTGGAATACATGAAAATTGGCTCAGGCCACAGCTGTGCCTGGAGCTGGGAAGATAGGCAGTGCCAGCGGGTACGGCAGCCCAGGCATTCCCAGGGGGATGCAACTGAGCCTCCTCTTCCAAGCTCTGCTCATTGCAAAACCACAGCACCTCTCTTCTGCACTTTTCCTCATTTGCCTCATGTTTACTCTGGCCTTGAACAGCTTAAACTTCACTCCAGGCACAGAATCAAGTGGCTTTCCTCTTGTTCTGTTCTTACCTGGCCTCAGATACAGCAAACCAGGTCCTCAAGGAGAATACAACACACTTTATATTGGCTCCCTTAATACTTAAAAAAAAATAAAAAAAAGAAAACCTACAAAAGACTCCCTTCCCACACAGCCAAATTTTACAGTCCAGGAGCCAACACTCCCCTCCCCATCTCCAGGGAAGTGGAGGGATTCTATTTATTTTAGCAGAGCATTCATTAATTGTTAAGATAAAAGGGAATGGATGGATTTGGTTAGAGGAAATGGGGGTATAAAACGACAGGTAAGGCTTATTGGTACTTCCTGAAGCACCTGGAACCGCACAGAACCACTGAACAACTGCCAGGAATCATTTCCCAGGGCCACCACTCTCACTGATCTTTGGACACGTTCAGAAAAAAATATACATAAAGGCACCATTTCAGGGATTCCCTTTAAACCAAAGTGGGCCTTTCCTTTGAGTTCAGTCTGTTCTGGATCAGGACCTTAAGCCCAGCCCTTGGATCTGTGTGACCCCAGCTTTGCCTCGCACAACCCCGCCGTGCCCAGGCCGCGGCCGAGCGCCCGAGAGCTCACTTGGCTCCTGCTTTCGCTAAAACACGAATTTCCTTTGGCTCTGCTTTATGCACTTGTATTCCAAGCAGCCGAGCCCTTCCCTCCCAGACCTGGGAGGAGGAACACTGAAGGAGAACGTGGATGTCAGGAAGCGGAGCTCAGGAGCGCCGAGGGTCGGCCTTGCCGGGGCCGGGAGCTGCCCGCTGCTCCTGAGAGCTTCCCCGAGCAAATGTCAGCTCCCTGCTCCATCATCCCTTTACCTTTATAGCTTCAGTGAAATGACAGCTCCGAGATGTTGCTTTGCAGGAGGGAATAGTGCAGGTCACATCCTGGGCTAATGCGAAATGGCATAATGAAATGCTGATTGATACCCGCCAGTAGCCCGGCTCGCTTGTTAGCTACGCAAATGCAGGTAAAAATCCTTGTTAATCTAAAATTTCAAAGCCTTGGTGGCCCTTGATTCGGGCAGGGAAGGTGCATCCACAGCGTGCAGCTACAGGTGGCCTCTGTCCTTCAACACCGAAGCTTTGAAGAGATTTAAACAGTGACAGCGAGTGCCAAAGCAATCCTGACGAATTAAAATGAAACGGGGAGGGCTGAGCTCAGAAAACCAAGGGAAGGATATTCAAGGGGTTGTGTGGCTGTGCAAGTCTCAAGCTGGAGCTTATGCATTTCCAGATTTTCTAAAGTTGGCTGAGTTTCTTTCAAAAGGAGTATTTCCATGTCTCTCTTGGGGTTCAGGCTCCCCATCTCCAGCCAGGATATGTGCAGGGCTCCCCTCTGCCAGGTAAAACGCTGCTACCAGAGAAGGGACTGTCTTTGAAGCCTGTTCAACCCCCTGTTTATGGGGGAATCTCTGCAGCTTCGTGGGAGAATAAATACAATCCCGGGAAGGAGCACCAGTGTTACTCCAGTGCCTCAGCGTTCACAATTCCATGGGAAACATCAGCATTTGGTGGTCAAGCTCATTATTTGCTTTGCACCAGAGCAGGGCGTTTCAAGCCAGGGAATGAGCTCTGCTCCTCCTTCAGGTTATCAAAGGGCTGGGTATTCCTACTGATATTTAATACATTTCATCTCCATCTTTTAATGCATACATTGAAGTACACTGTGTCTTTAAAAAAACCTCTCAGCTTTGACTGTTAATTTGCCTCCCTCCATACAGTCTCATTTACTGTTATCTATTTTTATTCTCACTGGGGATTAGGTAAGCAACTCACAGTATTTTCCAGCTGTCCTTTTAGCATCACTATTTGAAAACTGTGTAGACCACAAAGAGCATAATTACAAAAACAAATTGCTGGTACAACTGCTCTGCTAATAAGTAGGGACCTGCTGTAAGTTCTGAAACTCAGAAAGACCATTTCAGGCTCCTGTTTTCATTAAACTGTGGTTGCCAAGAGCAGATATAATTGCATTTCTTTTCTTTTTAAAGGCCGTGGGTTACCTGGAGTAATTTGTATATTACTTCTTTCCCCCCTCCCCCCCCCTCTAAATCCAAATCAGTTCTCTCAGTGGAAAGCATTACATCCAAGGGGTCATTCCACAAGTGTTTTGCATTAGTGCAAGAACTGCACTCGTGTACTGAGATGTTTAAGCACCTACGAAGTTGTCGCCAAGCATCTGCAGTGCTGGTAGCACTAAATCAGCTAGGCCCATATGCAAAGCCAATGTAATTTATCTGTCAGGCAGTATTTCATCTCAAACATATTCCTGTAAAATATGAAATACTTAGAGGCACCCACTTCCCTATTTGAATCTGACGTTTTCCATTACTGCACGGGCAAAATTGTCTTTTTAATGGAGCAAGAAAGTCTTTGGGCTCCAAGAGTGTGGCATTAAGAAAAAGGGTTTCAGTTTGCATTATGTTAATGGGCAATTATTGACGTAGGAAAAATGAGGGATGTTGTAGGAGTGTGTGTTTGGGGGGTGCTGCCTCTGCTCTGCCTGGGGAATGATGGTGCACCAGGTGAAACTTCCTCCTGCAACTCCACAAGGTCCAAAGCCAAAGAAGAATCACAGAATCACAGAATCAGTAAGGTTGAAAAAGACCATAGAGGTCATCAAGTCCAACCTATTACCTAACCTGTTCCCTAACCTGTTGCCATCCTGCTACCAACACACCATCCTACCAATAACACACTACCCCAATATCTAGGTCATGCCACCAAGTACATCATCCAACCTAAGAGCAGCCAAGGTTTTGTTTCATGGCCCTGCAGAGAAAGCCAGGTGAGCTTTAGGAAGCTTGAGTTTAATCTTTGACTCAGATTTATGCAAGGAACCCTTCTAAGTCTGGGAATAACTGGTGCTGTGCTTTACTACTCCCCATGATCTGAGAGCCACACTCTCCACACAGGCACAAACACGAGTATTTTTACAGTTCATGATCCAAATTGTTCACGCAGAAAATCTGAGCGGGGGGTTGGATGGAGAAATAATCTCATTTCGTCCTATTCTTCACTCTCTGCAGGGCCCGGTGTTAATAAAACATGTCCAATAAACAAACTAACCAGCCCTTATATTGCTGCTTTTAATACAAGACACAAAAGGCTCCGTATGATTTTTCCAGATTCTGCACCTGATTAATGACATACCACCGAATTTATGTTCAGGGAAAGTGCAGGCTGTGCTTCCTTTGCAAACAGGAACAAGATGTGCAGGCTCCTGCTCTTACCTGCACCACATGCCTGGCAGAGCAGGAGGAGAAGCAGCAGCAAAACCTTGTCTGAGGTGGAGGCAGGATGGGCAAGATCTGGGGACAGGGTTTGTGTTTATCTATTTGAGTTTATTTATTTATTTAGGTTTATTAATTAATGTTCATTTATTTAGGTTTTGCCTTCCCACAACCAAAAGTTGAGGTCTGCAACTGCTGGGAGCGAAACTCAAATTGAAGCTTAACTTACCAACAAGGTAAGTTAATTCACTGTGAGATGTATAAAATGTGCATGAATAATACAAGTATCCAGAGAAATGGGACATCTTGTTCACAGCAAAGGCAACTCAAGTATTTTTTGTATAACAAAAATTTATATATCAGTTTTATATATCAAATTTTACATATAAAATATTTTGTAATTATATGTATCAATGTTTTTTTAATAAATCAAATAATTTCTGATTGTACCAGAACGCAGGGCAAGGTCAGGATTAGGTCTTTAAAGAAATGTGTTGTTACCATCAAGATATCGATAATGTCACAATAACCCTCTTAGCAATGATGGAACAACATTGACCTCTGCTCTCTGGCTGGTAACATAATTGTACATAAATTAGCATATCCAATGCATTGAAATTAAAAACTGAGGTCACAGTGCTAGAAAAACCTCTGTGTGAGTGAAGTCAGGAGAAGATTCTAAATTTTTAAAATATTCTAAATATATTTAAAAATAATAACCCAAGCCACTCTTTGTGTTCAAGAGGCTCGTGTCCATCAACAGCAAAGCTGACTGGAATGTAGGATGATTCATTTTAATAAATGTCCTTTTCTCCTATGAAACTCAGCTCCCACCTCTGATGTTCGTGGTGGTGACTAAAAATGATGAGTTTGATAATTTATGTGAGACCAGAAGAAGTGGAGGAAACCTGCACCAGGTCATGACGTGCAGCATCTTGCAGAGCCAGCCATTGTGGAAGTGAGGAAATGGGGTTGGAACTGCTGATGAGAAGTGATGGACACAAAATCCGTGTGTTGTGTTTGGCCCAGAGCACCCAGGGCCAGACCCAGAATGTCACAGCAGAGATTTCATGTCACATTTGGCTGGGAAGGGACCTTAAGGACCATCCCATTCCACCCCCTGCCATGGGCAGGGACACCTCCCACTATCCCAGGTTGCTCCAATCTGGCCTTGGGCACTTCCAGGGATCTCATCCCCAACCATGCCTCTGGCAAAGGATATTTCCCGTCTTTCCTTCCAGGTTAACAGGGAAAGCACAACTTGATTTTGATCATGTTGGTGTAAAAACACGTGTCCGTAAACATGTTGCTCTAACGATGCACCTTTCAAATCCCTTGTCCAATGCCCCTCTATGCCCCATTTCCCTCTCCTGCAAAGGGGGAGGTTTCTGGGAGAGCTCTGTGGGCTAAAAGCGAGGTTAAAACCAAGCACTTGCCCACACTGTTGGCCTAACTTTTAAAGCAGTTTTTAATTGCACGAAAAGCTGCCCTCATCCCTTTTGATTACATCCTTCTATCACCCTCAGAACGGCAGCATCTGAACATCTTATTAATAAAAGCCATTTTGGAAAGTAAAACTCCTTTGGAATATATGAGGATTAACACTATATATAGACCACGATGGCTTAAAAGAGATTGTTATGGTCTATTGTGCAAATACATATTTACTAGAGCTTTTGAAATACAGATCATGCAAATATGTATTCAGGGACTTTTAAAAATGCAGATTATTGACCTGACAGATCATAAAGGCTCCTTTGAAACCATTCTGGGTTACAGTATCATGTAAATACTTATTTAGGCAATTTTTAAAACTCTTTGCTAGTAGAGTCACTGAAAATCCTCATGAAAATAAATGTTTTCCTCACCTGACAGCCACAGTGAGTTTGAAAGTGAAATACCTGCGTCCCCCACAATAATCCAGCTCCATCCCACAGTGGGATGGCAAAACTGTCTTTTGGGGGGTGTAACATCCCCTGTCAGATAGGTGGTGACCACCCCAAGGCTGCAGAGCAAATCCTTTTATTTACAGTCACCTGATGAGTTGGAGGTGCAGCTCCTCACCACAGAAGCACTGAATCCCAGGTTGGAAGGGAAACAAAGATCAACTCATTCCAAAGCTCTGCCATGGGAGGAAAATGCCCATGGAACATCCTTGGATAGACCTGGGCAAGGCCAGAGAGCACCCGTCCAGTCATGGGTAAGCTGAGTGTCCCCACCACCACCTCAGGACCCTGAGATGGGACAGGCTGGTCCCAGCCCTCAGATCTGGGGGAGAGCTGGCACCTGAAACCTGGGTCTGACACGGAGCCAGGGTTTGAGCAGCAGGAGCTGTCCTGAGCTCTAAGAAATCTCTGGGATGAGCTGCAGCTCCTGTTTCAAGTGTTCAGGTGCTGTTTCCGAGTCAGAAGATGGCCAGCAGTGCCAGATCTTTCAGCTCCCCTTGAGTAAGAAACAACCTTTTGTCCTCAGCAGAAGACAACACAGGCTGTTTGCAGAGGTCAGGACGATGTGTGATTGCAACAAAAGAGGGAGACTGTGCTCTGCACAACCTTTCCCATTTCCATGTCTCAGGCAATGCCTTGGAGTGCAGGAGCAGGTTGGAACACATCCATGAACCTGGACACCAAGGAGCAGACCAACAAAGATGATCCACAAGGCTTTAGTGGTGGCCAAAGGAGGGTAGTAATCTCAGAATCATGGAATAGTTGGGGTTGGAAGGTACCTTAAAACTCATCCAGTTCCAACACCCTGCCAAGGGCAGAGACACCTTCCACGACCCCAGTTTGTCCCAAGCCCTGTCCAGTTTGGCCTTGAACTCTTCTCTGGGCAACCTGTAATAGGGGATGGTGATTCAATATTTTATAAGGGAGAAAAATGATTATTCACTTTGCACAGGCCATACACAACCACTGAGGAAAGTGCAACTTGCAGCTCCAGCAGCAGAGGTTGGATTTCAGCTGGTCAGTTTGTGAATGAAAAGTGTATTTATTAGCAATTTCCTGAGCCAATTGATACCCTACACAGCTGTCTTACTATTTAATATCACATCAATAATACAATGGCATTTGTTAATATGAATTTATGCCCATGATTAAGAAAGCAAAAGCAACTTTCTGAAGACACGACCCAGTAGTCCAGTGGTTGTTATGTTTTTTTACGTGTTACAAGAGCACAGNAGGTGGTGACCACCCCAAGGCTGCAGAGCAAATCCTTTTATTTACAGTCACCTGATGAGTTGGAGGTGCAGCTCCTCACCACAGAAGCACTGAATCCCAGGTTGGAAGGGAAACAAAGATCAACTCATTCCAAAGCTCTGCCATGGGAGGAAAATGCCCATGGAACATCCTTGGATAGACCTGGGCAAGGCCAGAGAGCACCCGTCCAGTCATGGGTAAGCTGAGTGTCCCCACCACCACCTCAGGACCCTGAGATGGGACAGGCTGGTCCCAACCCTCAGACCTGGGGGAGAGCTGGCACCTGAAACCTGGGTCTGACACGGAGCCAGGGTTTGAGCAGCAGGAGCTGTCCTGAGCTCTAAGAAATCTCTGGGATGAGCTGCAGCTCCTGTTTCAAGTGTTCAGGTGCTGTTTCCGAGTCAGAAGATGGCCAGCAGTGCCAGATCTTTCAGCTCCCCTTGAGTAAGAAACAACATTTTGTCCTCAGCAGAAGACAACACAGGCTGTTTGCAGAGGTCAGGACGATGTGTGATAGCAACAAAAGAGGGAGACTGTGCTCTGCACAACCTTTTCCACTTCCATGTCTCAGGCAATGCCTTGGAGTGCAGGAGCAGGTTGGAACACATCCATGAACCTGGACACCAAGGAGCAGACCAACAAAGATGATCCACAAGGCTTTAGTGGTGGCCAAAGGAGGGTAGTAATCTCAGAATCATGGAATAGTTTGGGTTGGAAGGTACCTTAAAACTCATCCAGTTCCAACACCCTGCCAAGGGCAGAGACACCTTCCACGACCCCAGTTTGTCCCAAGCCCTGTCCAGTTTGGCCTTGAACTCTTCTCTGGGCAACCTGTAATAGGGGATGGTGATTCAATATTTTATAAGGGAGAAAAATGATTATTCACTTTGCACAGGCCATACACAACCAGTGAGGAAAGTGCAACTTGCAGCTCCAGCAGCAGAGGTTGGATTTCAACTGGTCAGTTCGGGAATGAAAAGTGTATTTATTAGCAATTTCCTGAGCCAATTGATACCCTACACAGCAGTCTTACTATTTAATATCACATCAATAATACAATGGCATTTGTTAATATGAATTTATGTCCATGATTAAGAAAGCAAAAGCAACTTTCTGAAGACACGACCCAGTAGTCCAGTGGTTGTTATGTTTTGTTACGTGTTACAAGAGCACAGCTTTCCAAGATGTTTTGCATGTGTGCAAACTGGTTGTGCCAGGTGATTGGAATAGTCCTGGAGCCCAGACACTGCCTTCATGAATAGTGGTGTAAATGCTCCAGCAATTTTGCACATAAATGTGTCAGCCCTGGTCTAACAATGGAAAGAGGTCCTTTCATGGACTGGATAAAAAAGGAGGTTTATGAATCATGGAAAAACATGCTTCCCATAGAAAGAAAAATCATGTTATGTGACTTTTCTTTGGAAAGTCCAGGATAAAAAAAACCCAAAACACCTGGAATCTGGCCAGAGCATTTTAGTACTCTTTTGTCATTCTGCTGTTCATGGTGATTAACAAGGGTGTGCACGTTTGGGTGTTGTTTTTTTTTNACAGAATTGTTTAGGCTGGCAAAGCCCTCTGAGATCATCATGAATGCAACCAGTCCCCCAGCACTGCCAAGGCCACCAGT
>WEKX01001781.1:47607-60678 GCA_013390025.1 Pitta sordida | reverse complement strand
GACACCTTCCCTTCCCAGCACACGGTGCGTCTTTCCTCCTCGCAGCACTGGGGGCTTGGGTTGGAGCCCCTCCTCGTGTGGCATCTCCATGGCTTTTCCTCCCCATTCCCTCCTGGCACTGTGGAGCTGTTCAAAACGGCCTCTTCCACCAGGGTCACACAGGAGGGCTTGTCCTCCATGCTCTCCATCATCAACTTTGTGCCTGCCTGCCTCACCAACTAGTATGTTTAAACTTGTGCTTTCAGCTTAAATATATATTTCTAGTTACTGAAACCTGATATATGTTTGGAGACAAAGATAATTCTGTGATTTTATTTAACTGCCCAGAAATGACTAACAAGACACGTCTAGGACATTCATAAATCTATGTCCTCTCTACAGCTATATCAATATTTCTATGCCTTTTTTTTGTTTTGTTTTTGGTTTGGTTTAGTTTGCTTTTTTTTTTTGTTTTCTTTTCCTATGGAATGCCTTTACTACCACTTTTGTAGAAACAAAGGTATTTCATTCAAATCCTAAAATTTCACTTTCATTAGAAAGCACTCACAAGTCATACTCTGAATCTTAAACATCATATTATTTGCAGATGATCCACAAATGTAGGGTACAAGTATGTGAAAAATGTAGTTCTGTACTTCATATTAATATAGGTTCACAAGGAAACAAACTTATGCCCCATTTATATCATAGGTCTGCTGGTAAAAGCAGCTTAACTCAGGGGAAAAAAAGGAGATAAGTTTCTATAATAAATGTATAGTCTAAGGAAGCTTCAGTTCCCTTAATCACAGAATCACAGAATACTATGCATTGGAAGGGACCCACAAAGATCATCTAGTCCAACTCACCATCTAACTCCTGTACAGAGACCGAATGCACACCCCAGAGTAGTAAACATAAACCTAGATCCCTCACAGGCTCACAGTCCACTCCGAGTCAGGAGAGACCCACAGGACTATCAGCCCTACATCCCCCAGCTAGNTACACCTAAGTCCCTCTCCACTTCACTAATCTCAAGCCACGCCTCCCCCAGCCGATAGCGGTGCATGGGGTTGCTATGTCCAAAGTGAAGAACCTGGCACTTAGTCTTGTTAAATCTAATACTGTTGGAGTCTGCCCATTTCTCTAGTCTGTCAAGGTCTCTCTGAAGGGCCTTCCTACCCTCCGGCAGTTCAGCATTTGCCCCCAGCTTGGTATCATCTGCAAACGTCCATATCATCAACAAAGATGTTGAACAGTACTGGGCCTAACACTGACCCCTGTGGGACTCCACTGGTGACTGGCTGCCAGCTGGATGTGGCACCATTCACCAACACCCTCTGAGCTCGTCCATCCAACCAGTTATTAATCCAGCATAAAGTGTTTCCATCCAGTCCGTGTTTTACAAGTTTCTCCTGAAGCTTATTGTGGCAAACCGTGTCAAAGGCTTTGCTAAGGTCCAAATACACAACATCCACGGCCTTTTTGTCGTCAACCAGTCGAGTCACTGGATCATAACAGGAGATCAGGTTTTTAATGGCACAAAAGGTATCTCATTGAAGCCAATGTTACCAGTTGTCCAGAAATCCTCAATTTTTCCCAGTAGGCCAGGAGAGAGGACAATGAGTCAGTAGTTCAGTTTTGCTTGGGCTTGTTATCAGCTGTTGTCCTTATGAGGTTGTGATTTGGAAAGTACAAGTTGTCATTCTTCCTGTGTTTTCTCTCTCTCTCTTTCTCTGCCTGGGGGCGTAGCAGAAATGTTGCAAGATGAAGCACTCCACATCTCAGCTAAGATAAGAACATCTTCATGAAAGGAAGACATGGCCACAGCTATCTGCTAGCAGGTAATATCAGGAGCCAAGAACGCAAAGCTTCAAGCAGCATGGGAATGGTCCCACTTCAGTAACAGCAGAAACAGTGTGACCCATACACACTCACATAACCAGAGATTTTAATAGGAGGGTAAAATTGAAATGTAGTGTGAAACATAAAGGTCATCTTTACACAGATGACCATCCGGTGAAGGGTGATCATAATCATTCCCTACCAAGATTTTATTAGCGACTAAAAATAATGTGTCATACCCCTATAATATACAAACATTTGCTTCCAAATATACAAACATCAGTCATTACATTGGAACATAACCTGATGCAGTAGATGGCTGTGGTCGCTGCAGGGGGTTGTACATTTGCTGAAGCAATGCAGCTCCTGGGAGCATGATGTGAAGTATGATGACAGACAAGGAAGGGATGCTGTAACCAGGAGAAACCATCTCCACTACACAGTGTTGTCTGGGAACTCAGCACAACTGAGGCGGCAGAGTGGGGATCAAAGATGTAAGAGTAAATAACTATAAGTGAAATAAGTAAATATAAAAATAAGTAAAATATAAGTAATTTCTGGTGATATGCTACACAATGCTGGCATATCAGACTAGTCTAATGCCAAACATCACACTGCCATACAGAAGTGACCACAGAGATGTTGCATGTGGCTCCTGAGCACGCTGCAGTTGCACCCTGGATTGGCAGATGTTGCTACTGCATTCCTTCTGTGATCTTGAGTCCCCCCAACACTGCTACATCAGTTTGTACGGTCCCTGCACCCCTAATTTAAGTAGTTTTCACACTCCTCTGAGGCACTGAACATGTGAGCCTGCACAGCCTTCTGAGGGTGTATGGATAGGTGTGGACTCCCTCGCCCACACTCCAAGTTAGGTGAAAGCAAGCCAGTTCAGATCTGAAAGTCAGGCATTTGCACAGATTTAACAACTTGGCTACAGCCCCAGGGCCACTCCAGATATACAGATTCCAAAGGTGGGTGGCATCCAATTGGCTTGGAAAATGAGTGAGCAAACATGTGTCTGTCTGCACCTGTCCTGGTCAATATGTATGAGTCAATAGCACCATTATTAGGAAAATAAGATCAGGGCAGGGACTAGGAAGGTCCTCCTACAGCATCCAATCTGCTCTCACTCATCATGGATATCAACCTTGTATATGATTGCATACCAAATGTATCAAGCTCCACCTGAAGATAATCTGGGATGTGTTTGCATATCCGATATATAATGGGACAGAGCCTCCTGTTGTGATGCTTAGGAACTTTGTAATTCCAGAGCATTCTAATTCCAATTCTAGATTATTAACAACTATTACATGTACAATCTTTCTTGTAGCAATATCAATTCAAGCAGCTTTTCTCACTCAAGGTGGTCATCCAAGAGTTTTATAGACAACAGTTGTGTCCCCTATCTGCCTCTCTCAGCCCCTCTTTCCATCTGGTAGTTTTCAGCTTCTGGTCCACATTTTATTCTCTTGTTTTTGACTGATGAACTAACATTATACTTACGTGACCTGCATGAGTGAGAGGATGACTCTCTCTGGTACACAGGTGAATCTCAGATTTGCTCCCATCTGTTCTCTCTTTTACCTGGAGGTCATTTTGTTTCCTGTTCTATGTCAGTATCACATATGGCTTCATTGCTTTGTCTAAAACTCCACCTCCTAGGTATCTCAATTATATCCTCCTCTCTTCTGTTGTAACTGGCTTCCCTAGTTTTCTCTTCTGCCATTCCATCATCTGCCTGCTTTTTTACATCCCTTTCAATTACTGAAAATTCGTAATTAATTTCTCAAACTATTCTCTATCAGTTTGTTCTTTTTTTTGTTGGGTTTTTTTTTTGTTCCGTAACTGCATCCTTCTTCTTCTCTCTCTTTTCAGGTTAGTTTCCTAGATCCCGGCCTTAAAGAAAGGATGAAAATTCTCAGACCTCCTCCTACAAATTGCTACACAAGCCACCCTTGCTGTTGTTTGTTTTGGGCAGGTAGAGCATTGCTTGCAAAAGTAATTTTTCCTTTGGTCTTACCTGTAACAGTCTTTCACAAGAAGCTGAGTGTGTGCAGTCGTAGGCAGTAGCTTTGACAATACACATGAAACCACCAGTAGGTCTTGTACCTCCTCCTGGCACATTTGAAGGAAAACAACCCTAGGCATTCTTCTACTGCAATGTAAATCTTGCAGACCTGAGCAAAACCACTCCTGTTTTGTGTCTTATCCTACATTCTGTTATCATCTTCTCAGCATGCTATGGAAAGTGTACTAAGAAAGCATACTTCTTTCTTTCCACTAATCGCATTTTAGGTGATGTGAGAAGTCTAGCAGTGAAGACAGAGCAAGATGCTAGAGAGCATGAGTCTTTACAAAGTCATCATATACCTAGGAAATACACTTTGAAAGGGGGATCTCAGGCAGGACGGTAGAAACAGGTTATCTGGTGAAGTCTAAATATTCAGGAGATCAGCAGAACAAAGGAAACAGTTTTCATTCATTAATCTGAGTTAGTTTAGACCAAGGGTTTCCCTCCATTTTACATTGAAGCATTATCCCCTCTTTGCATTCTGAAATATGTTTTAGTTTATTGAGGTGTCCTCAAAAGAGAGCACTGGAAAGTAAAATTATACAATTTATTACATAAGATGCTCAAGAAAAACAAAACCAAACCACTTCATGCTTTCACTGAAAAGGAGATGACACAGAATATAAACTTTTTTTAATAAAGCAGTTACTTTTTCAAGTTCTCGTCTTTATTACACCCACCTCAGAAAGTAGATGTGAGATGCGAAATTCTGCAAAGAGGGCTGAATTTTGTCCTCTTGGACACAGCTCAGGAGAAATCAAAAAATGTTTGTGTCCATTCTTGTAAACAACTGTAAATTCTAAGGAGGATCCAGTAAGACTGAATCTTGTTTGGGTCCTTGCATTCCTAAAATATGACAACACCTCAGAACATGTTTATCCTCTTCTTGGGCAGACTTTCACATCTGATTGTAGAACAATGAAAGTATAAAAGACATGAATGGAAAGCTTTAGGATCTGGGCTCAGCTGAGTAAGCAGCTCTTGACATTTCTGATAAAACTGTGAAGAACATAAAGAAAACAGATTAATAAGAGATAAATAGTGTTCCCTAGCTTCAGGCATGTGATAACACAGAATCACAGAATATTCTGAGTTGGAAGGGACTCACAAAGATCATCGAATCCAACTCTTAAATGGTACCACTGCCTCCCTGGAGGGAATCAAATCCCCGGTCTCCCGCATGAGAGGCGGGAACACTTACCACTATACTACAGTGGAATTTCATTCGAATTATGCAGGAAAGACCTTTCATTTCTGGAGATTCAAATACTTCATACTACTTATTTGTAATTTAAAAAATCTAAGGCACAAAGGTAAGTAAATCTCCTCTGCCTCAGACCAAAGTAACAGCATTAACCAATGTACCGTTAGGCACCGTGCTAGTGAAAGCACAGCCAGTAGCATTAGTATGTGCAAGCAGAGGTCATTTCATGTGCAATTCACCCCAGGGCTCACGGTGTTCTGTGGCCTGCAGGGGCAAATTGTAATGTGCACACAGCTTGCATTGCATATCTCATTAGATGGACCTACCTGTTCCCAGCAGTCAGCCCACTGAGCACAAAACCCTCTGAGAAACCCTTGCTTAGTGACTCAAGCTTTTCATCAAGCCTTCAAAGACAGAAATTTTTGATTATAGAGTGGCTCGCAGCATGCCAGGAAAAATATTGATTGTTTAGTTTCACACAGGGTCTAAGATCAATCTCTTAATACACTGCAGCTCCTCTCCCATGATCTCCAGGGCTGTGTTGCATCTCTTCTGGAAGATCCATGACCTACATGGTCAGATGATAGATACAGGGTAGGGTGATTTATAGATTGACTGCTGGACTAATCCATTTGGAGTACCAAGACTGCTGTCAGATGCTGAGGTTGATAGCATGCCGAATGAGACTCAGTCCTGTTTGACAGCTTTCTGAAATTTGTATCTATTATTTATGAAGGAAACACATTGCTGTTGAAGATGACCCACCTTTTATGCTGACAGCCATGGTGGCCAAGAGACTGTGATGTGTACAGGCATGGAGTATTTATATGTATTTGGAAGGAAGGTGATTTTCTGCAATCTATGTTAATAGAATCTGTTGCTTAAGACATCTTGCAGTACCATCATTATTACTGGGTTTGGCATTTTTAACTGTAGAAGATTCCTATTCAGATACACAGTTTCTCACAACATTGGCTACATCTGAACTGTGTGGATACAACACAGTGACTAAAACTCAAAGATAAAAAATATTGAATTTTAATTCAAGCAGATATGCTTCATAAATGCATATAGACTTCATACATGCAGATAGACTTCATAAATACTGCAATTACAACTTGTGTACTTACCATCAGCATTCTTGGCCAATGTCAGATCTGAACTGTGAGAACAAAGGAGTCCTTGCTTCCAGAGCATTTGCCTGGCACAATAGAGACACACTGTAAGAGTTCTGTGAGTTACTATCACACATTTTGCTGTGATTAATGAATTTCAGTCTCTCTGCTGTCTCTCAGTCACATTAAAACTCCATAGAGCTGAATTTCTCTGCATATCAGATTAATCAATAACAAATCAACAAATCAATGTCCCGCCTATGCTTTTCCTCCTTTCAAGTGTTACCTTAAAAAATGGGAATGGCAAACTGCAACTGTAAAATATTTTCTGGAATTGCTACTTCTTTCTTTGGCATGAGTTTATTACATAAACATGGGAAAATCTGCTTTGGGACTTTCCAGTTAAACATGTGACAATGTCTATGTGCAGTTCCTACCAACAACTCTAGAAGAGTTTGAGGGAATAAATATAAATCTCTTAGGGGCTACTCTTACAAGGGACTTAATTCCACATCTCTGGGAAACGCTGAGTGTAGGCTTTCTTATCTCCTACTGAGTCACTAGTAGTGCAATTAACTTCCCATACATCAATTATTCATTAAGTTATTAAGCAGACAAGTCTTGCCCTGTGATTCCTGCCATTTACCCTCTTGCCAGTGACATCCTCTGTAATTCTAAAACCAGAAGCCAGCTAGATTTAGAGAATTATGTAAATGTTGCTGACAGTATAAATTCCTTATCTTTTCACATTCACCCACTGTGTGTCACTCTGGGTATCTAAACCTAGTCAGCTCAATCTTCTTGTACCTATGCATTGTGAAAAGTCCCTACTTACATCTGAACCCAGATGAAAGTCTAGCCCTTATAACCAGTTTAGAATCAAGGCTACCCAAAGAATAATAAACTTTCTTGCCTTCTACCGATTCCTACTGAATTAGCCAGGCCTAGTTGCTATTTCTAACAATCAGATTTAGCTTGACCAGAAACAGAAGCAGAGGTTAGAAGTAGAGGAACAACTGTGGTGATATTTAACTTTTAAAGAACTCCCACTGGGATGAATATGCCTTGTTTGTTTTTTTTCTTATTTCACAAAAGGATTGCACAGAGATTAAATCTAAAGCAGTTTTGATGAAAGCAGTGAGCTCTGTTGGTAAGTCATTTAATAATTAACTAAACAAAGATGTTGAGAGTTCACAGTAGGAAATCTGATTCAAAAAGGGTGGAGGGAACAATTTGATAGATCTGTATTTCAACATATGTATTTCATCAAGTAAATCTTTATTGTTCCCTGCCACCTAATGGTATACATGAAAAATTACAAATCAGTAAGACAATACCTGGTTAATGTTATTTCTAATAGACTTTGATATATTTACTAAAATATGGAGAAAGACAAAGGTTAGGAATAAAAATGTGAATTACTGTTACTGGCTTTCAGAGAGATCTAGGATGACTAATTTAGTCTAAATTCTGGGTGTTCGTGAAGCTGTATTTCTACACTAAATGCCTGTGCTTCTTGTGAGTGCCTCTGAAAACCTGGTACAAGATAATCTGTTAATAATTTAAACTTGTCAGAAATTTGTCATATACCTATCTGAAACAATTTTAATATAAAAATTAGAAAACATCAATACCACAACTTGGTGGTTTTTTTTAAATAAGGCATAGAAATGTTGAAGCAATTTTAGATTTCTGCAGAGTCATATGAATTTCATGACTTTTAAGCATTCCTGCTTTTAGTGGTGACTAACAGAATTTGCAGGTACTCTGTGGTGATGGAAATCTTTAGATAAGAGAATATAGAAAGATACACTTTTCTATACTAAAATTAAAAATGCACCTTGACATTTTTTGCTGGGATGAAGAAAATTGATTGGGTGAAGGAAAAGAGAAGTAATAATAAATGTCACAATCACCTACTTTATTTGAAGATGGTTGCAGGTAGGTGACTACCTTGGTACAGATACCAGTGGGACAAGGCACTACAATCTGAATATGATCCAACACTTGAAACCTTTTTAAATTGGCCTATGAAAAAGTACTTAGAACACCCATCTAACTGCACAGATGGTCAGACTAAGAGAACATCTATGCAGAAGGAAAAAACTCTGCCATTTGGATTAAATTTAAGCAAAGTGACAGCTGAGTATGGAGGTCTGCTTGTATAAAATTAGTAGCACAGGTATGATCTAGAGTATGATCCATTTTTGGGTAGCTTTGAGTATTCACATAATGAATGCAGTTTCTTCAATCTTCTTGTGTGTGACAGCAGTGAAATGTGGGTCTGGATACTGCCCTGACTCGTGCAATAGTGCTTCCCTGGCTAGCGATACTAGTTCAACAAATGGACAGGTGATGCACAGACATTGATATCTCCATATTTAAAAGTATAGGCTACTTTACAATTCTATGGCAGGATTAGATTTCACTTCTACACTGGCTGGTAGAGTACAAATTCTGTACGTTTAATTTTCAGAAATTACTATTAACATTTTGGTGTGAAATGCATTGATTTTGCAACTGATCATAGCTCCCACTCTGACTGGCAGCTCAAGGTCAGTCTGTGGCAAGGTGACCAGAATATCAAATGCCTATTTAAACCTGTTGCATATGTTGCTTGGAACATGGTTATATCTAGAGCAGCACCTGCCAGCAGCAGGCAGAACATGGTGGAAACCTGTTGGGAACTCACGGCATCCAAAGATGACTTTTTTAGATCACATGACCATTATTTAAAGCCACTTAAACTGAATAAAATTGTATCTTCTGACAAAAGATAATTCACGGATAGTGCATTTTTCTTTCTATCTCTTCTTGTAACACATTTCATGTATGTTCACATTTCACCTGTATATATGATAAGCTTTACAAGTTCCTATTATTATTCAAATCAGAGCTAACACTATCAGTCTGAATAAAATAAGCAGATAGTGATCTAATAAAAATAATTGCAGAAAAATACAGAAATATGCTTACCTATAGAGGATGAAACAGTTAATAAAGATAGCTCACTTAAACACAAGAACTGCATTGTGCTCTAGGGGAATGAATGACTGTGGGGAAACAGCAAGGCTGGGCTCAGTGGGTCCTGGCAAACATTGATCAGGCACACATTTTTAACTTCACCAAAGATGGCTGTACTATAAGCAGACATCAAAACTAACCTCTGTATTGTAGTATGTTATCAAAATACCAGAAACATATTCCAGCACATTTCATATATGATCTGACGCTGATGGATAGATATGTTCTATCCCAAAATGCTGAATACAGCACTTCCGTATATTTGATTTTTGAGCAATACATATAAAGAATCCATCACTCTACTTATTTTGGAATCTGATGAAGATTTTTTGTGCACTTTCCTGAAATGTCAAATAGCAATTCTTGCTTATTATGAATGACAACAGGTATTCTAGAAATGCAAGGTATTAACAAGATTATTTCAGTTTGATTTCACCCAGTAGTTTTGCCAAGATCATAATTTTTGTTTGAGCTACAGTGCATCTTCTACAAAGAAATGTAGTTATTATTTGAAGAATGAAAGTGATGAGAATCCAGAATGTTCTCAGATAAATCATTCCTACATTTAGCTATCCTCAGGATAGAAATGTGATCCTTACTCTTTGTACAAATTGGACTTCATTATGGCTTTTTTTTTTTTTGGTTAGAATTATAAGCTGTCAACTATTAGAAATTATTTTCCTGTACAGGTATTTCTAGACTGAATCACAGTAGAAAATAGAGTTAAATCTCCTCTGTGGTTTCAAGGCAATTAAAATTGATTGAATTAAAAAGAGAGGAGAGTGGGATTCTCTTCCTGTAATTATGAAACACTGAAATGTCTTATAAAAATAGCTGAATAATGTCTCTGTGGATAGACATCACTGTTTCTAGCCTTGATTCACTTAATGTTATGAATTACTCATGTAATTTTAAAATAAGACTGTCTTCAACTTGAGTGTGAGGATCATTCTGGTAGTGTCTAAAAATCTAAAAAGCAATTTGGGATGAAAGCAACAGTTACAGCTACAGATTGAGTGGGAAGCAGTGTCTTGCCACAGATCTGGGTCATATGGCAGAAGTAACTGGATGATTTCTGACCTTGCATTCAAATGAGTACAAAACTACTCCAGTAAAGCTTCTTCTCATTTTTGTCTGCTCTCCGCCAGACTACAACCTGGCTGGACCAGTGCCCCTGGTCTGCTTTTTATCAAAGTCAAAAATAATGGTTTCTCTGCTAGGCTGCAAAAGGGTCCCTGTCACCTATACTCCCTAAGATGGAACTTTTAACTTCTAAGTTCCATTGATCAAAACCATTGCTGCTCTGCTCTCGTTCATTTTGTCTTATTCATTCTTAGGGGTAAGACAACCTTCACATGTCTAATTCATACAGGACTGATAATAAAACCAATCAGGCCAAATGCTACAACTTGTACTTTTTGGACTTGGACTTGTACTAAGAAAGAGATGACTGTCCTAACCAGCAAAATAATCCATTGTCTGAGGAAGTAGGAATGGGAGAAAGCAGCTCTAAAGTACCGATAAACTGCAGAAAAAGGACGAAACAGATAATAATTAGTGCAGAAGAAAGATAGAAGACAGCAAACAAAGCAGGAAAACAGCTGTAGGGCCAAGACATAGGATTAGCATGACAAGAGTCCTTACTAGCAGCTCCTACAAAAGAGGGTGAATCTGCTAATGGACTGTTGGGATGGAAATATGCTACAAAATTCTTCTAATGAACCATGGAGTAGTGAGGAAAACTTACAGCGACACTGTAGCATGTCAGACAAAACTGATAAGAAAAAAACTATGCTAAAAGGAATGCAACAGATATTACCTGGATGTTTTCTCATCTATAGAAATGTTTAAATCAAGCAACAGCTGCTGGGAAATGTGACAAGTTGAGGGTTCAGCTGCAAGCTATGTAAAAATTTTGAAAGAGACCTTAGAGATCATCAAGTCCAACCTATCCAACACCTATTGTCTAAACCATGGCACCAAGTGCCTTATCCAGCCTCCTCTTAAGGACCTCCAGGGATGGTGACTCCACTACCTCCTTGTGCAGCCAATTCCAATGGCGGATCTCCCTTTCAGCAAAGAATTTCTTCCTAATATCAAGTCTAAACCTCCCCTGATGGAGTTTGAGACTGTGCCCTCTTGTTCTGCCGCCAGTCGCCTGAGAGAAGAGATGGACTCCCTCCTGACTACAACCTCCTTTCAAGTAGTTGTAAACAGTAATAAGATCACTCCTGAGCCTCCTCTTCTCCAGACTAAACAACCCCAGCTCTATCAGTCACTCCTCACAGGGCTTGTGCTCCAGCCCCTTCACCATCCTCATCGCCCTTCTCTGGACACGTTTTAGTATCTCAACATCTCTCTTAAACTTTGCTCACAATTAGATCCATGTAAATCAGAGGAAATAACATGGACTTCAAAGGTGTTACATCTGATTCATGCTGTCATAAACATGGGCATAATCTGGTGCGTGTCAGTAGGGTCTGCAATCATCTTCATATGCTCATTAATTGCTCTGCATGATTATTCAGAAATAAAAGTAATCACTGCCAGAATTTTTTAATGGTTGTCAACAACACTAAGAGTGTGCAGAATGACTAATACACAGATGGGAATGTAACTGATTTCAGCTCTTAAACGTTTGGTGCACAGATTTAAAAGAAGTGGCCCTAAGTGACTGAACAACTTCCAAATGAGAAAGCTGTCTAAAAAATGCAATTGAAGTTGCTTCAGTATCATAACATGTACTAGTAACAATGTGGATATACATATTATGCCATCAGAGCTGGAAAGACATAAATGATAGGAGTCATCTTCACTAACATATCGGTCAGGTCAGTCAACGTACATTTAGATAAAACTTTGATTGCACACTTCCCTTTTCAGTTCCAGTGAAATTACCCAAGGCCATGTGGACAAAACACGTTTTGTACACAAAAGGCAGTAATAACTTGGGTATTAGTACCCCTAAATACCTTCTCTCTTTCACCTAGGTCTGACTAGCAGGTGAACACTTCTTACTGAAGATATTGCTTCTTTCCATCCTTCTATCATAAATGCTATATCTTCCCCTGGAGGACACTGAGTAACACGACCATTCTTTTCCTTTTCAAGTTCCATATACGTATCACCAGGTGCGGGAGACATCAGTCACTGAACTAAGACATGAAGGAGTATCCTTTATCTACTTATGCTGTAAACTGAAGCATATCCTGGAATATCTGACCAAGGTCATTGTCACATTTTATAAATAACAACATGGCAAATACTCGTTTTCCATAAACCAAATATATTTTACAGTTTATAGTGTGAGTTCAGGAATTCACAGATTCAGCAACTGATATATTAATAATAGAAGACAGACTTATATGTATCACACAGTATCACAGTATAGAAAAGGTGGGAAAGGATCTTGAAGATCATCTAGTCCAACCTATAATCCAACTAACCTATCCTCTACATCTAGATCATATCACTCAGTACCTCATCTAGCCTCCCCTTGAACACATCCAGGGTTGGTGACTCAACCACCTCTGTGGGCAACCTATTCCACATTCGGATCACTCTTTCAGTAAAAAATCTTTTCCTAATATCTAGCCTAAACTTTCCCTGTTGAAGCTTAAGACTATGACCTCTCGTCCTATCCTCAGAGACCAAGGAGAAAAGACCAACCCCTGCCTGGCTACAACCTCCTTTTAGATAGTTATACACAGCAATAAGGTCACCCCTGAGCCTCCTCTTCTCTAAGCTAAACAGCCCGAGCTCCCTCAACCTCTCCTTATAAGGTTTATCTTCAAGCCCCTTTATCATCCTAGTTGCCCTTCTCTGAACTT